>CM070875.1:78131627-78731627 GCA_036365515.1 Torymus aiolomorphi
TTCTGCTTGTCTATTATTTGTAGATTCCATTCGTGCACTTGTAAAATTTTCTCTGATAACAGTTCCACAATTTTTACAGTATAACACTAGTTTTACACACATCCGTTTCTCTCAGTTATTGAAGCACTATCACATTTTCTAGAACAAGCACTGCAAATTGTTTTTTTTTTTAAAATTACAAAAGAAACTTGTGTGAACCAGAATGAATTCATCACTTTCACTTAATCAATCAATTTTTTCATTTATCCACCATCATTTGCATTTGTTTTTTTTTTTTTTTTTTAGAAACATATTTGCTTCTTGGCACATGCCACTTACTGGATAAAATGTGCATTTTCAAACCAAAATTGAACATTTACAAGAAGCAAACACTTTTTAATAATGATGTTTTATTGTTATTTAATTATTAATTAAATATTAATATTGTGTGATAGGTGTTATTAAACTTTTACAATTTTACTGCAGCAAAACTAAACAAATTTTTGAGGATAATATATACGATTTTTTATCAACTCAGAAACACAATAAACGTGAAGTCAGACCCGCTATGTACAAAAAGGAACTGTACAAATACAGCAAATAACATAGGTTACTATATCTGTATATTGTTACATATGAGAGGACAGACTGAATAAGTCGCGTAAAAAATATGCGACGAGCGGGATTCGAACGCACGATCTCGAGGTTTGTAGGCCCGCGCTCTACCACTGAGCTAACGTCGCGATGCTTGCTCGAGAGCATCGCGAGTGTCTAGTCCTTATCGTGAAGCGGATGCGTCAGGGCTCGGATGACGGTCGAGCTGTGCCCGTGACACCTCCGGGGCTAGGCGGAACGACGCCCTCGTCGTTATCCTCCGGGTAAACTTCTTTTATCGACTGCGTGCTCGGATCCTCACACGTGGTACTATATCTTCACGGGGGACGCAACGGGTCGTATTTGTACTTCGCAACTCAAAGGCCAACCGTAACGCGTGGTGCTGTTTCATACTAGGCTACACAGAGGCGTGATTCGGGGCGAGTCTGCGCGGTTAAATTTTCTATATATACTTAATTAATCTTCGGAGGGTAAAGTAGGAAATGATGTAGGTTCATTCACTTGACAGAGTCATAGCCTGTGGAGGCTTGGTAAAGTGGACTATGCCACACAAGGGATGCCAGATTTATATATGTTACGTATGAGAGGACCACTGAGCTAACGTCGCGATGCTTGCTCGAGAGCATCGCGAGTGTCTAGTCCTTATCGTGAAGCGGATGCGTCAGGGCTCGGATGACGATCGAGCTGAGCCCGTGACAATATGTTTATGAGGAACAGCACTTGCATCTTATGTATATAGATGTAGTACCCATATACTATACCTTATTCCCTGTTCCTTATTGCGTGTAACGAACGGGCCGTAATCGATAAGACAGTCGATATAGATGGCTTGATTCAAATGGAGTTTATTATAACAGCTGGAAGATTTATTTATAAAATTATATGAGCAAACTAAGTTTAAATATCAAAATTAAATAGTAATTGTGTAGTTTCATAGGGAAATTAGCGACGTAGAGAGGTATAATTGTACATAATGAACTGGATTTGTCAAAAAGGGAAAAGTATTATAAAAAATGCAAAAAAAGCTAAATTGTGTTTTTAACGATAAATGTTAAAATAAATCAAATTAAATAATTATATGAGAATTATGACATTAGGAGTAGGTTTTCGGGTAGAAAAATGGCTAAAAAATCGTTTAAAACGATAAAAAGAAAATCGATTTTTTGGCCAAAAATCGCTACCTTCTTCCCGTAAATATATACATGTATAATTTTATGTTTGTGGTGTCAAAATATTCATCTGGTCAAGAACTTTCGAAAAAGTTCTGGCCTTTTGAAAAATTCAATATGGCGGATCAAAGATGGCGCCTACAAAGTCTTATCTCGTTATATTAGAGAAAAAGTGTAATAAAATTGTTGTAATTAGTAAAAAATATTTTCTAATTACAGCTAACATGAGTTAGGGGATCACTAATCCTAAATCTACCTTTGACAATGCGAAAAAAATGGCAGATGCAATATGGCCGACATTACCCCCTCCTAAACCATTTTAAAATTGACCCAATATCATTTATTATCATGAAATGGTTTAGGAGAGGGTAATGTCGGCCATATTGGATCCGCCATTTTTTTCGCATTGTCAAAGGTAGATTTAGAATTACTGATCCCCTAATTCATGTTAGATGTAATTAGGAAATATTTTTTACAGCAATTTTATTACACTTTTTCTCTAATATAACGTGAGATTCGACCTTATAGGCGCCATCTTCGATCCGCCACATTGAATTTTTCAAAAGGCCAGAACTTTTTCGAACGTTCTTGACCAGACGAACATTTTGACACCGCAAACATAAAATTCCATCGACCGAAATTTTGGGAGTGCAGGTGATTCCGTTGACATGAAATGTCCCATGTATGTTATTAATTTTTTGGAGATAAAATTATAGTCACGGTCAACCGGATATATACGGTGTTGGCGAGTTATCGGTTAGTCGATCTACTAGTTAATCGGTTATTCGAGACCAAAAAATCCGATAACACATCGCACCACCCAGGTAAATCAAATAATCGTTGCTGTTTATCGGGTTAATCGGTTTTAAATCCAAGCCCTTTCCTATACACCTTCATTGGCCTAACTGGAAGCAAGGCACACATGAAGGAGGCAATCCTGGGAGGGTGGGGGCGATTTTTTATATATAGAAACTTTAGAAATAATTCTCTTATTGCTTATTTATTTATTATAATGTCTTAAATCATAAACCATGTAATGGTGTTACAACAAACAGAGTTTGTCATACAAATAGAATCAACCTTATTTTTTACCTTTATTCTTTTCCTTAATTATATATGATATTAAAAGTACTTATTTACATTAAAACTAAAAATATAACTTATGAATATACGTGATTAATTGCTCGTACATATGAAATATTTCCGTAAGCTTGTACTTACTAACTGGTGATGGTTTAGTCGTTCGCGGATTCCTGTATATGTGGGGCCTGAGGTAAAATCCCCTCAATCTACAACAAGTAATATTTCCATTCACTCAACGCAAAGCAATCAATCAACAATTTCTACTGACTCTGCAGGGTATGCTTGCATGAACACCTTTATTTATTTTTCAACATCTGTTCCTACTTAATATCTGTAGTATCTAATGAGTATAATTTAATTTATACATATGTACCTAACATTTAAAAACATTTTATTTTGATTGCTTTCATAATTTTTATATTTTTTCATTTTAACAAATTAGATGTACTTTTTCAGTAAAATTTTATGTTTTTTATTGGATGATATGTTGTATTTGTTATTTTGAATGTGCTTTAATATCTAAACTTACCTATTCCTTTTATAATGCTAGGAGCAGTTCTGCCCACACAAGCTCAACAACTAATATACCAATGGCTACCAAGCAACCTAGGTAATAAAATTTTGGTGTACTAGCAGCTTTTGTATATATGAATAGTTTCTAGTTGATCTTTCTAATGGTCACGCTGTCAAGTAAGTTGTGGAAGGATGTAATGATTAAACCATCATTTTATTTTAGAACCGACATTTATATAACATTTATGTAACATTTGAAAAAAACACTAAAATAAGTTTTCTAAAATAAAATACAAATAAAATCGTAATATAACGAAAACACTTCCAATGTTTAATTTAACTTAAGCGTACAGCTAGCCGGTGTACTATTCTGACGAATTTTTAAAATATTTTTCAAACAACAACATTTGTAAAACATTACAATACATATCAATTTCGTACGCAATAGTAGGCGAGATAGCGGGCTAAGACTTCCAAGTATCATAGGTATTTATTTTTCACTGATACACATACGTATATACAGAATGTTGCGTCAGCTTATTCTATTCATTTAACTAGTAGCCAACTCGCTACTTGTACACCAAACTCATATTAAAAGGTTGTTAATGTTTTCGTCGTATTAAGACTTGATTTATATTTTATTTTAGATAACTTTTTGAGTGTTTTTTTTTTAATTTATATAGTACCTCAAGAGGATTATAATAAAATGATAGAAACATTGTTTCTAAACTAAAATTGTGTTTAATTATTACACTCTGACGCCACTAATTTGACAGCAATACCAGTGCAATCATCAATTGGAAACTATACTAAATAAAAATAATTTTATCCTGGTAGAAATTGAAGTAATTTTTTGGGTAGTAAATGGCTAGTTTGAACCATGATGGTAAAAATATTGGACTCCAGTTTTCTATCATAAGTGTAACGCTTTTTTCAATCTATTTTTCACATTTATTGGGCGCAAAAATTGTCTAAATTTTGTACTATCTCTTAATTTGGCATTTTAATACTAGTTAAAATAGTTAACCGATGAAGCCATTAAAAATCTAGTTATAAACGATTTTTTATGGCGATGAGTGAGAGATAAAGAGTCACATGGCAAAATAACGATTTTGGTTTATATCTTATAGAATGAATCTGCAAATAGTACAAAGACTACTAAATTTTGATTATATCCCGGTAAACTATCTCTTAAGAGTATAAGTTTTAAAATATATGATTAAATTATTATGAAATTTTAATGTGAAGACTTTAAGTTGATGCGAAAAAACGTTACACTTGTGTCTAATAACTAGCCATTTCCAATGACCAGTTTTTGTTTTCCTGCCCATTTTTAATGGATTGATTTCTACCAGGGATGTGGTCAGGGAAATTAATCGTTCTAATGTTCCTTATGCTATGCATTATTTTTTTTCAATCATATGTTGATAAACATCAAGTTTATATTTTTGAGAAAATGTGATTATTGCTTTAACATATTTTTGACAGAACAAGAACCCCATCCAGTGGAACAAGCACTCCGCTACCTCCTACTTCAAAGCTTGAAAGAAAAACGTCGGGAGCATCGGATACAACTGTATCAACCTCTATGCAGCGAAAAGGAAAACAACCGACGCCAATCGATCAGAGAGCTCCATTCCGATTATAATTCATATCTTTACTTAATGGATGTCAATAAAAAAAGTTTTCAACGGAACATAGTATTTGAAGATAGTCAACATATTGCAAAATATTATATTCATGAAGTTTAAATATAATGCTTCTGTCTATGACTAATTTACATCCGCTTTCCATCACGTATAACGAATAAAGCTTGTATAAAATACACATGAAAGCGAGTTTAAACTAGTGCAGGTAGCATAGCTGTGCAAGGCTCAGAATTATTAAAACATGTAATGATGCGAAAAAATTTATTAAAGACATTGATTAACTATTTGACAAACGTCATCGTAAATATGCTGCAGCTAATTGTTAGAGCGAAATAAAATTCACATATGAAACTAGGTAATGCGAGCTTAATAACCAGAGTTGAATTCAATTCTGTATTTCGTAGAAAAATACCATAATACGTCAGCTTGTTAGTTTATGAAAAAATATTTTGAAACATGATTATAAAATAGAAAAATTTGTTGCTAAATTCATTTAAAGAAATAAGCTGAGCAAGAATGTTTTGTTGAAGAATTTAACCTATAAATAAGATTGAAATCAAGCTCACCTATACATATATATACTTCCCACGTGAAGTTACATTAACGAGTACCACTATTCGTAGGCCTCGTAATTTTTTATAAAATTCTATATTATTAACGTCTCTAATTTTAAGATACTTTATTACTATAAATTGCGCGCTTCTAGATTACTATATTAAAAATGATCGTCACTCTTTTTTCATTCCCATTTATCTTGTTATGCATTTTTTCAATAATTATAAACGATCACATCTTCATGAATGAAAATGACAAATGATTATCAGATATTGTATGGAAATTGAAAAATTATGATAAATTTTTGGAACAGACGTGTAATATTTTACATTATAAGTTTCTTTCAAGGTAGATGTTGTTACGAGTTGATTGATCAAATTGTAAATTACAAATATTAATGCTTAATAAAGAAAACATGTATTGTAAATATTAATTGATTCTCTTAATCCTGCAGCACATTTAACTTAATTTACACAATTTTTTTTAACTATATAGGTAATTCAATGGCAAAATGTTATTCCGATTTATGTATTGGAAATACAGACTAAAGTAATCAAATTTAGTTTTATGTCTGTCATTTATAATAATAGATTTACATACAGCACAAAATATGTAAATAAATATTTTTCATTTGAAACCAATCAGGATTCTACTATGTGCAAAACAGCGTACATGGAATGAAAACGAAGTTAGAATATACGTGCACGCACGCACGCACACACACACATACATACATACACACATACACACACACACGCACGCACGCATGCACACCCACACCGACGCACGCACGCACGCATCCGCGCGCATGCGCGTCAACGGCGATTCAGATATTGTTGTGAGAAAAACATTTCCAGTTTTTTCATATCCATTTTTTACACTACAAATAAAGCTACCATGCTGAATTACTGTATTGAATCTTATTTATTAATAATTAATGCGACATAATTTTTATCGTTTTTGCCTTTATAAAATTCTGTACCAACGCTAATAATGATGTGAAATCATATATAAATATATTTCAAAATAATCGCTTTATTATTTTGTGCATATTTAATATTCAATCGTAAAACACTTTTCCCTCTTCAAACATTTATGCTTTTAAAACTCAATCCATGATGAAAATGATTGTGTAGAAATTGCTGAATTACTATTCAAGTAAGTATTTTGGAAATAATTATGGGACGCTTACGAACCAAATTAGTTTTTTTAACGTTTAATTTTGCCGACGTTTCGGGAGTTTCGTATTACTCCCCTCTTCAGGGCTACAATGAAATTTTACAGATAGTAAGTTTTTATACATGCGAATTTTTTAAAAATATAAATAATAGAATACCATTTCGTGTCAGTTACATCACTTTAAAGTTCGTCAAGAAGTTTTGGTTTAAGTATATACAGAAAATTGCAAAAGGATGGACAAGGACAATCTGTGAAAAAAAATGTACGGATGCTGAATTTAGTTAACAATAATATGAAAATCATTATTGCTTCCACTCATTATTGCTCCGCAACTCCTGTTGTAGTTTATTGGCGTGCGGAACAATACTGGGTGAAAATCGCAAAAGTCTGACGGAATTATGGAGCTATTGACTTTGATAAAGGAAGGAGGAGAGAGGTGGGAGGTGCGACTTCATCGAAGGTATGATAGCCTGTTAGGAACGGGAGAGATGGGTAGAGTTTGAGGAAAGTGTGGAAGCGAATCTCATCAAATAGAAAGTGGAATTAATAAATAATTTGGAAAATTAGAAGCATCTAGTTATCCTGTACAAAATTGTTTTATAAGATCTATTGTTTTTTTGTATGAATTTTTTAGGAAATTTAAATCTTGAATGCAATTAAGGGTATTGTCATAGAAGTAAATATTTAACATTTCTGAAAACGAGCGTTTATAAAAATTCTTTTCTGTGTCTAAAATGTTAACTTTCTCAAAGCCGATTTTGTGTCCTGTTTTTTCTACGTGTGTCGCTAGAGCAGAATTTTCTGAGCATTGTTTGACAGCTCTAATGTGCTCGGTAGTCCGAGTCTTTAGTTTACGTTTGCTCATGCCTATGTATGTGGAAGTGCAATCAGTAAGTATTTACTGATTATCAATAAGTAAGTATTTTTATCTAAGTTTGTAAACAGTTATTTAAACGAAGACAGTATATTTTTTATCCCAGAATAATGGTCATGTAAAAAATAAAAGATAAAAAAATTTATTTTAAAGTTATATAAATATACTTTCACACCTTTTGGGTTTTGTCCTTTGTATGAGACACGTCTTGATTCAATGTTAGAACACTTTTTAGTTCAATTTTGGGACAATTTTTTTTCAGACAATTTTAGGGACATTTATAATAAATTTTAATAATTTAAAACTATACATTGATATATTTTTACTATTATTACATGACAATTTTTACAGTTTCAAAGTTATATTTTTTAAATATGTTAATCTAAAACTGAAGTAAAAAGTGCAAAAGACGTTACATAAGACATTTTAAACCTACATGCTGCCTCAAGGCCAGTTGTTAGGAATCTGTCCTACACACACATACATACAAAAACACTCTCTTTGTTCGCGGTGTCTTCCGATAGATTTTCCACCAATCAGCATTGGTGTAAGATCGCGCGTTTGTGGGAGAGAACCTCGCAGTTCCTCCCCCACCGACTAGCTTAATCAGTCTAGCTACGGATCGCCTCGAGAGCACATCATCTCCCCCACCTCGCGCTACTTTGAGTTCAATAAAGTATGCTACATTTGGAACTTTAGCTTGTAGTTATTATTTAAACTATCCCGCACATTTTTTGGTCCCTCGAGCCGGATAATTCGCGCTATTTCGCGAGTGCAAGTAGAGTGTACAGCAGAGTGAAACGACGTCGTGGCACTCTTCATGTAACACACGTGTAAGTTCTACCCTACTGAAAAATCTCAGGTGAGATCTCAGGGGAGATCTCAGATGAGAACTCACCTCAGATCTCATGTGACGTTTATTAACATAATTTTAAGGTGAGATCTCAGGTGAGATTCTCACCTGAGTTTTCATTATATAGTTTTTCTCTTATTTGAAATTTAGCCATAAAATTCAGATGAGATCTCAGGTGAGATTCTCAACTGAGTTTTCATTATAATATTTTTTACTTATTTAAAATTTAGCCATAAAATTCAGATGAGATCTCAGGTGAGATTCTCACCTGAGTTTTCATTATCATATTTTTTTACTTATATGGAATATAACCATTAAATGTAGATGAGATCTCAGGTGAGTTTCTCACCTGAGTTTTCATTCTAATATTTTTTACTTATTTGGAACATAGCCATTAAATTCAGATGAGATCTCAGGAGACATTCTCAGGTGAGATTCTCACCTGAGTTTTCATTATAATATTTTTTACTTATTTAGAAAATAGCGATTAAATTGAGATGAGATCTCAGGTGAGATTCTCACCTGAGTTTTCATTATCATATTTTTTTAGTTATATGGAATATAACGATTAAATGTAGATGAGATCTCAGGTGAGTTTCTCACCTGAGTTTTCATTCTAATATTTTTTACTTATTTGGAACATAGCCATTAAATTCAGATGAGATCTGAGGTGACATTCTCAGGTGAGATTCTCACCTGAGTTTTCATTATAATATTTTTTACTTATTTAGAAAATAGCGATTAAATTCAGATGAGATCTCAGGTGAGATTCTCAGTTTTGAGTATCATATTTTTACTTCTATGGAACATAGCCATTAAATTCAGATGAGATTGCAGATGAGTTTCTTACCTGAGTTTTCATTATTAGTATATTACGCAACTACGGAGTTAGAGTTGGCCAGTTGCCTTCGGCTCGGGTGGCAATTTACACGAGCTGTGGACTGTCGCAAGTTTTTTCCTCCCTTGGTGCGTAATATACTATTTTACTTATTTGAAACATAGGCATTAAATTCAGATGAGATCTCAGGTGAGATTCTCAGGTGAGATTCTCACTTGAGTTTTCATCACAATATTTTTAACTTATGTTGAACATAGCCATTAGATTCAGATGAGATCTTACGTGGAAATCTCACCTGAGATTTAGGAACTTGCACTTTTTATACTTATAAGTAAATAGGTTATATTTCGTACTTATCAGGAGAGTGTCAGGGATCCGGATCACCGGTGCGGCTCAAACTTTAGGATATGTTTTTGGACTTAGAAATATGAAGAAAACTGCAATATTAGACCATAACGCTAAAAAAACTTAAGTTATGCACATTATTTGTTTTTGTTTTGAAAAAATCTATTTAAAAAACCTCTTCTTAGAACCGTAACCATTTAATCTTACAAAGTCTTAAATACCATTTCAAGTAGAGAAAGTAAAACTAGAGAAAACGACCTTTAATATCTTTTTTCGGAATTGAAAAATATTGATTCGTTCTAAAGTTATGAAAGTTTAAAATTAAGTAACGAAAATGTACCAAAATATGCATGAATTCAAACAGTGTATTTTGGGCATTTAACAGTGCATTTTTATTGCTCAAATTTAAACTTTCATAACTTTAGAACGAATCAATATTTTCCAACCCCAAAACAAGCAGATTAAAGATCGTTTTCACCAGTTTTATTTTCTCTTCTTGAAATAGTTTTTAAGACTTTACTAGAGTAAATGGTTACTGTTTTGAGAAGAGGCTTTTTTAAAATATTTTTTCCAAATAAAGCAAAAAATGTCCATGACTTGAGTAACATATTTTTCTGTGAGCAATATTTTATTAATAAAATAGCGAAAAACAGCTTTTAAAACATTTAAAAAGTCGATTTTTGGCTATAACTTTACAGGATTTGATTTTACACAAAAATGTTAAATACAAAAGTTGTAGATAACATTTAAACAATACAACTTTTTCCTTTTGAACAATTTTTTGCACAATCAATTCCTGATGAGTTAAACTCATAAAAACGATTATTTGCGCATAAATATATATAACATGGACGATTTTCGGCTATAACTTGACAGGATTTAACTTTATATAAATATGTTAAATACAAAAGTTGTATATAATATTTTAACAAAACTTTTTCCCATTCAAGATTTTCATTTAAAATCAATTCCTAGCGAGTTAGATCTATAAAAATGATTTTTAATGCCTAAATACACCTGAAATAGTCAATTTTCACTTTTTGTTCAAGGATTTGACGTTACAAAAAAATGTTAAACACAAAAGATATAGATAAAATTTAAACAAAACTTTTTTCCAATTAACATTTTCATGTACAATCAATCTCTGATGATTTAAACCTATTAACACAATTTTTAAGACCTCAATACAACTTATATAGTCAATTTTCGCTTATTATTTAACAGAATTCGATTTAACACAGAAATATGAAATACAATAGCTATAAATTAGATCGGAAAAATCAATATAACATTTCAAAGATCATATAATTATAAAAATATAATAATAAGATACAAAATTACGTTTGATTACAATGTTAAATGGGATAAGCACATTAAAGACATAATTAGAAATGAAATATCTACTTTTCATTTTTTACAAAATGACAAACATAGTGCAAAATAAAACATTGTTGATACTATATTGTGCTCTTTTTAATAGCATTATAAATTATGGGATAAAAATAGCTTAGAGTAGCTTATCTATGAATAGTCTACGATCATTACAAAATCTACAAAGCAAAATCTTTAAAATTATACACAAAAATACTTTTGCGATTGAGCAACTAATATTATTATGAGTAACTAAAAAGTAGACATCAGAGATAAACAATTAATACAAGAAATAAAAGTATACAGATACCAAAAAAAACTAGAACAATAAGTAACAAAAACCGCTACCTAGAAGCTGTCAGAACTTCTAATTCTTTGTCAAATGATTTAAAAAAACTTAGATGTAATAGAATTACTATAATAAAAAGTTTAAAAAGTTGGGTTGCTAAAAATATATAATTATGTTATGTTACTGTTTTTATAACAAATTTTATATAAGAATAAACAGCTTAACCTATTAACTATGTTCACAAGACCTAAGCGTTATAAACAAATTATTTACGTTAGTTATGAATACACACACTACTGGTTTTTCTGTTTTTTTCTTTTTGAGATACAGATGAATAACAGTTGTGAAATTAGTATGTAGCTTACCCTACTGAAAAATCTCAGGTGACTTCTCAGGTGAAATCTCAGGTGAGATCTCATGTGAAATCTCACGCCAAAATCTCATGTGACTATTAGAAAAAAATTACTTTAGTTGAGATCTCAGGTGAGATCTCATTCAGTTAAAAAGAGTTACAATAGTTATTTTCGATACAAGTGCGTGTGCGAAATCAAGCTTTGCTTATGGAGTGTTAAAAAATTAGTTTACACAAAATCTCAGGTGAGATCTCAGGTGAGATCTCATCCAGATAATATTGTTGCGAAGAAATAAAATTACCTGAAATTTCATTCAGATAATATTGCTGCAAAAATAAATTGTTTGATAAGATCTCAGGTGAGATCTCATATAAAAAATAGCTTTTGTCTCATACCCTGTCGGAAAGTGTTGTCTTCCCACCCTGCTCTCACGGCCGAAAGTGCCACCTTCCCTCACGCCTAGAAACTGCGACGCGCATGCGCGTTTCTCTAATTTTCGGCCCGGCTGGCGCCGCCTGCGTGTTGCAGCCCTCGCTGCCGCTCGGGCCGCAAATCACCTGCAGGCGGCGCTAGTCGGCAGAAAATTAGAAACGTGCATAAGCCTCGCAGTTTTAGGAGTGAGGTTATGTGGCACTTGAGACCCTGAGATCAGGGTGAAAAGACAATAATATACTTTCCTCCAGGGAATACATGAGACAAAATAGTATACGCAACACGAGACGGAAGTAGAACATCTCAACCCGCGTGTTTACCGCCCTCGCCTACGGCTCGGGCATTAATATCACACGCGGGTTGGGATGTCTTACTTCCGTCCCTTGGTGCGTAATGTACTATTTTCGACACATGCATGAAAAAAGCCCTTTTTCTACGTACACAAGTGAATCGAAAATGAAGTACTTTTTCGCCATACCCTGGCCGAAAGTACCACTTTCGCTCCCGGCTCAAAAACGCGAATGTGGTATTTTCGGTCCGGGTATGACGAAAAATAGTATACGCTCCACGGGAGTACAATTGGACAGTCCACAGGTAAATTGACATCCGAGCAGAAGAGTGGAGCGTATACTATTTTTCGTCATACCCGGACCGAAAATACTACATTCGCGTTTCCCTACTAAAAAATCTCAGATGAGATCTCATGTCAAAATCTAATGTGACCAATACCAAGATTTTTTAGTGAGAACTCAGGTGAGAATCTCACCTGAGTTTTCACCAAAAATTTAATTTTTCTTTTTCACGAGATTTTGTATGTGTCTTATGAAAATATTCCATAAAGCTCAGTTGGGAATCTCACGTGAGTTTTCACGAAAATATTTAATTTTATTTTTTGCCACAAAATTTTTTCAACGAAAATAAATGGTATTTAACATTCTGACTATAAATTCAGATGGGAACTTATGTGAGAATCTCAGTGGAGTTTTCACTAAAAATTGAATATCTTCTACGAGATTTTGCACGTTATGAAAATGTTATATGCCCTAATGAAAATTTATGGCGAAAACTCAGCTGAGAATCTCACCTGAGTTCTCATGTAAAATTTAATTCTTTAATTTGTTTTACTAAGTTTTTATAATTAGAAAAGAAATTGTATGTAACATCAATATTCAAAATTAAGATGGGATCTCAAAGTAAGAATCTCACCTGAGTTTTCACCAACAATTTAATTTTTCTTTTTCATGACATTTTGTATGTGTGTTATGATAACTTTCCATAAAACTCAGTTGAGAATCTCACGTGAGGTCTCACGAAAATATTTATTTTTTTTTATTTTCTGCCACAAAATTTTTTTAACGAAAATAAATTCTATTTAACATTCAGACTATAAATTCAGATGAGAACTTATGTGAGAATCTCAGCTGAGTTTTCACAAAAAATTGAATTTCTTCTACGAGATTTTGCATGTCATGAAAATGTTTTGCCCTATTGAAAATTTATGGCGAAAACGCAGCTAAGAATGTCACCTGAGTTCTCATGTAAAATTTAATTCTTTAATTTATTTCCACTAAGTTTTAATAATTAGAAAAAAAATTGTATGTAACATCAATATTCAAAATTAAGATAAGATCTCAGGTGAGAATCTCATCTGAGTTTTAGGAACTTGTATTATTTGAACTTGCCTAAAAGTTTATATTAAAAAAAATCGTATACGCAACGTTTATAATCAAATCAAAGAGAGAAAGAGGGATAAAGAGAGAGAGAGAGAGAGAGCCGAGGCACCGAGCTTACAGGACGAAAGCGAAGGCGAGTGTTATCACCCAGGGAGCGACGAGAGTACTCACTCCGTCGGCGACAGCGGGATGACCGGCGCGACCTGGCAGCCGGCGAGCCTCCAATCGCCTTTACCAAGGACCAACTCGGCAGCGGACTCGTAATTCTCCGCCTCAGAGCAGAGGTGCATAGATCGGGAATACCGGTTATTTCAATATCTGAAAAAAAAAGAATTGAAAAATCACAAAGTATTTGTCGGAAAATCACGTTATTTGAACTGCTTTTGATCATGTTTTTATCATGTGAAAACGATGAGAGTAAAAGGTAAAAAAAGTAGAATGGTTAGAAGGTTAAGTTTCATGTGCGTATTTTTGAGTACCTAAAAAGAGAGACTTATCTGAAAAGGATGTCTGCGGCTCCAGAAATCTTCAATCTTTGTTGTACTACCCATGTTATTGACTTTGGCTGCTATAATGGTGGAATTAAAGTGTAAAAATTACAACTAGATCGAAAATACAGTCAAACAAATAATGTTGTCATTTGAAACTGCTCAGCAATATACGCGTTCGTTATCATAACAACGACTATTGATTGATAGTCTTTCTATAGATATAGAATCTCGATGTTTGTTTACAATAAAATTTTCTCGTTGTTAAATAGTGGAGTTCATTAGTATAAAAGAATCAGCTGAATTAATAAAAATCGTCTTCATTAAAAATGTTAACATTGCTGATTTGCGGAGTCACTGGCATTCGTTTCAGATAAGTTTTTCTTCTTACTTAAAAATAAGTACATGAACTTAACCTTCTAATCATTCTACTTTTTTCACCTTTTACTTTCATCGTTTTTACATGATAAAACTATACGTGCTCAAAAGCAGTTCAAATAACGTGATTTTCGGACAAATACTTTGTGATTTTTCAATTCATCTTTTTCAGATATTGAAATCACCGGTATTCTCGTTCTGTGCAGCTCTGCTCTAAGGCGGGAAATTACGAGTCCGCTACTGAGTTGGTCCTTAGTGAAGACAATTGGCGGCTCGCCAGCTGCCAGGTCGTGCCGGTCATCCCGCTGTCGCCGACGAAGTGGGTACTCTCGTCGCTCCCTGGGTGATGACGCTCACCTTCGCTTCGGCTGGATTTTCGTCGCGCGCTTTCGTCCTGTAAGCTCGACACCTTCTCTCTCTCTCTCTCTCTCTCTCTCTCTCTCTCTCTCTCTCTCTCTCTCTCTCTCTCTCTCTCTAATTTGATTATAAACGTTGTGTATACGATTTTCTTACCTGACGAGGCAGAAAATACAACCTTCATGATCGGCCGCCGGGAGCGAAAGTGGTACTTTCGGTCCGCTAAGCAAAAATACTATATTGCGCAACTAGGGAGGAAAAAACTTGGGCAGGCCATATCTCGTCTAAATTACCACATAAGCCGAAGGCGGGGGTGACAAACACGAGATATGGGTTGACCAATTTTCTAATTATAAATACATAGTGGAAATAAATTAAAGAATTAAATTTTACATGAGAACTCAGGTGACATTCTCAGCTGAGTTTTCGCCATAAATTTTCAATAGGGCAAAACATTTTCATGAAATGCTAAATCTTGTAGAAGAAATTCAATTTTTAGTGAAAACTCATCTGAGATTCTCACATAAGTTCGCATCTGAATTTATAGTCTGAATGTTAAATACCATTTATTTTCGTTAAAAAAATCTGTGGCAGAAAATAAAAAAAAAATAAATATTTTCGCGAGAACTCACGTGAGATTCTCAACTGAGTTTTATGGAAAGTTATCATAACACACATACAAAATGACATGAAAAAGAAAAATTTAAGGTGAGATTCTCACTTGAGATCTCATCTTAACTTTGAATATTGACGTTACATACAATTTTTTTTCTAATTATAAAAACTTAGTGGAAATAAATTAAAGAATTAAATTTTACATAAGAACTCAGGTGAGAATCTCAGCTGAGTTTTCGCCATAAATTTTCATTAGGACAAAACATTTTCATAACATGCAAAATGTAGTAGAAGAAACTACATTTTTAGTAAAAACTCAGCTGATATTCTCACATAAGTTCTCATCTGAATTTATAATCTGAATGTTAAATAGAATTTATTTTCGTTAACCAAATTTTATGGCAGAAAATAAAAAAAAAAAAAATATTTTCGTGAGAACTCACGTGAGATTCTCAACTGAGTTTTATGGAAAGTTTTCATAAGACATACAAAATTTCATGAAAAAGAAAACTTAAATTTTTTGGTGGAAACTCAGGTGAGAATCTCGCCTGAATTCTCACCAAAAAATTTTGACATAGGTCACATGAGATTTTGACATGAGATCTCACCTGAGATCTCACCTGAGTTCTCACCTGAGGTCTCACCTGAGATTTCTTAGTATGGGGTATCCTATACCCGGACCGAAAATACCATATTCGCGTTTTTGAGCCGGGAGTGAAAGTGGTACTTTCGGCCAGGGTATGGTGAAAAAGTACTTCATTTCCGATTCACTTGTCTATGCAGAAAAAGGGCCTTTTTCATGCATGTGTTGAAAAAGGCTATTTTTTAGATGAGATCTCACCTGAGATCTCATCAGACAATTTATTTTTGCAACAATATTATCTGAATGAAATTTCAGGTAATTTTATTTCTTCGCTACAATATTATCTGGACGAGATCTCACCTGAGATTTTGTGTAAAATAATTTTTTAACACTCCATGAGCAAAGCTTGATTTCGCACACGCACTTGTATCGAAAATAACTATTGTAACTCTTTTTAACTGAATGAGATCTCACCTGAGATCTCATCTAAAGTAATTTTTTTCTAATAGTCACATGAGATTTTGGCGTGAGATTTTACATGAGATCTCACCTGAGATTTCACCTGAGAAGTCACCTGAGATTTTTCAGTAGTAAATTTTTTTTATCTATCGGACCTATGATCAGGTAATTGATTTACCTATGTAGAATTTACTTTGTAAATTTCTGGTTTTAATAAAAAAATAAATATAAATTGATGCTAAACTAAAAAAATCAAAATTGCGTAATATTATATAAGTACATATTAAAGTATTATCATATTTAAAAAAAACACTTGTGTAATGTATGTGCTATAGCTTTTGTAACATGGCAAATTTCCATGTATAAAGAATGTTTATATAATGTAATGTTCTAGCTGGCTGTGTCAGTCTTATAGAACTATAGATAACTATTATATAGGCAAGTCTCGCTGGATGGTCTGCGAAATACATAACGGTGTATTTTAATATAACAGACCCCCTGAGACGACTTCTTATACACTGGCTAAACTTATAAATTAATATGCCGAAATAATCTTACCAGTAATAACTACCTACCCGTAGCGAATCTAAACACACACACTGTACTTTTTAAGTTTCTCTCCAGTCTTTCATTACCTATCCCTTCGCATCGTAAAGCACTGACACTTTTGAATCACTGCTGGGGCTGCAGAAGTAGCAAAGTAATGCTGGCTGGTCCAGGTTGGCGCGTGTGCTCCATCGATGTCAGTCTGCTCACGATAATCTAACTAGCAGCCAGCTGCTAGATCAGTAGCCTCTTAATCTGCTGAAAGGGAAGGTCTAGTGGAGACCTTCACTCGTCGTCTCATTCTCAGGAACAGCCTCAGCATAGAAGCCGACGAAGGCCCAAGCAGCAAATCAGCTACACACAGCCACTACTATGGGCCAAGCAGGGAGAGTTGAATACCTAAAAACCATATATGGCTAATAAATAATTGACTCGAACAACATCACCACACCCAAGAGACAGTCTGCAGCAGTGCTCATCGTTTACTCCTTTTGCTATCCCAGATACCTGCAACAAGAGAAACGTTCCATCAGCCCCCCCATTAGAAAGGTTAGGAACGAGAAAGGGCTTACCAAATCGGTTTCCGTTGCTGATCCTGCTACCGTGCTGTTTCTGACGAGTAACCATCAACCGCCGGACACGATGAAAGATATGACATTCACCAGGACGCCGTATTGTAGCAGCCGCTGTCATCATTGGGGTCGCCGGGAGCCGGGCGACGCGATTGTATATAATAAGTATATAGGTGGGCGCGGCGGCGCGGTTCGCGGGTTCCTAACTAAAAAAAGAACAGCGGTCGGGACGTGGCTCTCGTACTTCGGCACTACAATCTCAATTACGAAAAACATTCGTTGGTGCACACACACACACACACATGGCGAACGGGAGACGAAAATAAGGAAAACGCTCGGCATTACTATACAGGGTGTTCAAAAAGTTCCGGTACGGCTAAATAACTCGTCAGGAAAGCATTTTCGCTGAAAACACTAAATGGGAAAAATTTAGGATTTTGAAAAAGCTACCTGGTAGAATTGCCATTTTTTGGGACCTGCTACAATTTTGGGCCTTGTGAGTCCCAAGATAAATTTTTTAAATGGGAACCCCTATTTTTTCCTCCAAATTCGTTTTCAGCAGTAAATTTTACGTTCAGATAGGTATTTTTTGTGGCATCCTGGGTCAGTTTTTGGACCTTTTGGGTCCAATGTATGTTTTTTCCTATAAAAATGTGTTATTTTACGTGGGTAGTGGTTTTACAGCTTAGTCTCATATTTTATTCAAAAACAAGTTTTTGGGCCTTATGGGACTAATAACGATTTTTTCTCCGGTAATAAGTGGTTTAGGAGGTATTCCCACTTCATAATTTGAAATATCGAAGTTTGACACCCAAAATCTGATTTGGACCTTACCAGCCTAATACCTGATTTTTTAAGTGGTAAGTAGCTATAAGAAGCAGCAATAGGTCCTAGTGGTGCTTATTGGGTCATGCTAATGCCGGCTGTAAAATTTTAGGCCCAATGTATGTTTTTTCTCTAAAAATGTGTTATTTTAAGTGGATAGTGATTTTACATCATATTCTTAGATTCTAGTCAGAGATATTGAGATTGAAGTCCCAAAACATGTTTTGTGCCTTACGGACCCAATATTTCTTTTCTCTACACAAGTTTGTCATTTTGAGGGATAATTGATTTTGGGTCCTATTGTTGCTTCCTATAGCTACTTACCACTAAAAAAATCAGATATTAGGCTGATAAGGCCCAAATCAGGTTTTGGATCTCAAACTTTGATATTTCGAATTATGAAGTGAGAATACCTCCTAAACCACTTATTGCCGGAGAAAAAATCGTTATTAGTCCCATAAGGCCCAAAAAAACTTGTTTTTAAATAAAATATGAGAATATGCTGTAAAACCCATTACCCACAAAATAAAACATTTTTATAGGAAAAAACATACATTGGGCCCAAAAGGCCCAAAAACTGGCCCAGGATGCCATAAAAAATACCTATCTGAACGTAAAATTTGCTGCTGAAAACGAATTTGGAGGAAAAATATAGGGGTTCCCATTTAAAAAATTTATCTTGGGACACACAAGGCCTAAAATTGTAGTAGGTCCCAAAAAATAGCAATTCTACCAGGTAGCTTTTTCAAAATCCTAAATTTTTAGTGTTTTTAGCGAAAATGCTTTCCTGACGAGTTATTTAGCCGTACCGGAACTTTTTGAACACCCTGTATACATATACAGCACTCGGCAGTCTGGCTCTTCTTTTCAATCCCGGTCACCAGCGCCTTGACGTTAGCGCCGCGTCGCGTGTATGAGCGGCCGCGCGCACTGCTATTGCTGCAGCCGTGACGGGCCGCCGCTGTCCCGCTGCCGTGGCCGTACCCACCGTGCGCGCGTATATATTACCTAATACCTATTATACACAATCTCGTCGCCCGGCTCCCGATGCTATAATACGGCGTGCTGGTGAATGTCATCCCTCTCATCGTGTCCGGCGGTTGATGGTGACTCGTCGGAAACAGCAAGGCAGCAGGGTTAGTAACGGAAGCCGATTTGGTAAGCCCTTTCTCGTTCCTAACCTTTCTGATGGGGGGCTGATGGAACTTTTCTCTTGTTGCAGGTATCTGAGGTAGCGAAAGGAGTAAACGATGAGCACTTCTGCAGACTGTTTCTTGGGTGTGGTGATGTTGTTCGAGTCAATTATTTATTAGCCATATGTGGTTTTTAGGTATTCAACTCTCCCTGCTTGGCCCATAGTAGTGGCTGTGTGTAGCTGATTTGCTGCTTGTGTCTAGGTCGGCTTCTATGCTGAGGCTGTTCCTGACAGTGCGAGAACGAGTGAAGGTCTCTACTAGACCTTCCCTTTAAGCAGATTACGAGGCTGCTGATCTAGCGGCTGGCTGCTAGTTAGATTATTGTGAGCAGACTGACATCGATGGAGTACACGCGCCAACCTGGACCAGCCAGCCTTACTTTGCTACTTCTGCCGCCCCAGCAGTGATTCAAGAGTGTCAGTGCTTTACGGTGTGAAGGGATAGGTAATGAAAGACTGGAGAAAAACTTAAAAAGTACAGTGTGTGTGTTTAGATTCGCTACGGGTAGGTAGTTATTACTGGTAAGATTATTTCCGCATATTAATTTATAAGTTTAGCCAGTGTATAAGAACTCGCCTCAGGGGGTCTGTTGTATTAAAATACACCATTATGTATTTCGCAGACCATCCAGCGAGAGATAATTTTAAAGATTTTGCTGCGTAGATTTTGTAATGGTGGTAAACTATTCATACATAAACTCCCCCAAGCTATTTTTTATCCCATAACTTATAATGCTATTAAAAAGAGCATAATATACTATCAACAATGTTTTATTTTGCATAATATTTGTCATTTTGTAAAAAATTAAAAGTAGATATTTCGTTTTTAATTATGTTTTTAATGTGCTTATCCCATTTAACATTGTAATCAAACGTAATTTTAACGTATTTTTATAAAAATATTATTATATTTTTATAATTATATGATCTTTGGAATGTTATATTCATTTTTCCGATCCAATTTATAGCTATTGTAATTCATATTTCTGTGTTAAATCGAATTCTGTTAAATAATAAGCGTAAATTGACTATATAAGTTGTATTGAGGTGTTAAAAATCGTGTTTATAGGTTTAGATCATCAGGGATTGATTGTACATGAAAATGCTAATGGGGAAAAAGTTTTGTTTAAATTTTATCTCTATCTTTTGTGTTTAATATGTTTGTGTAAAGTCAAATCCTTGAAAAATAAGCGAAAATCGACTATTTCAGGTGTATTTAGGCATTAAAAATCGTTTTTATAGGTCTAACTCGTTAGGAATTGATTTTACATGAAAATGTTAAATGGGAAAAACTTTTGTTAAAATATTATATAGAATTTTTGTATTTAACATATTTATATAAATTTAAATCCTGTCAAGTTATAGTCAAAAATTGTCCATGTTATATATATTTATGCGCAAATAATCGTTTTTATGAGTTTAACTCGTCAGGAATTGATTGTGCAAAAAAAGTGTTCAATAGGAAAAAGTTGTGTTGTTTAAATATTACCTACAACTTTTGTATTTAACATTTTTGTGTAAAATCAAATCCTGTAAAGTAATAGTCAAAAATCGACTTTTTAAATTTTTTAAAAGCTGTTTGTCGCTATTTTATTAATAAAATATCGCTCACAGAAAAATATGTTACTCAAGTCATGGACAGTTTTTGCTTTATTTGGAAAAAATATTTTAAAAAAGCCTCTTCTCAAAACAGTAACCATTTACTCTAGTAAAGTCTTAAAAACTATTTCAAGAAGAGAAAATAAAACTGGTGAAAACGATCTTTAATCTGCTTGTTTTGGGGTTGGGTTGAAAAATATTGATTCGTTCTAAAGTTATGAAAGTTTAAATTTGAGCAATAAAAATGCACGGTTAGGTGCCTAAAATTTGCTGTTTGAATTCATGCATATTTTGGTGCATTTTCGTTGTTTAATTTTAAACTTTCATAACTTTAGAACGAATCAACATTTTTGAATTCCGAAAAAATCATATTAAAGATCGTTTTCTCTAGTTTTATTTTCTCTACTTGAAATAATATTTAAGACTTAGCAAGATTAAATGGTTATGGTTCTAAGAAGAGGCTTTCTAAACAAATTTTTTCAAAACAAAAGCAAATAATGTGCATAACTTAAGCTTTTTTAGCGTTATGGTCTAATATTGCAGCCCTCTTCATGTTTCTAAGTCTAAAAACATATACTAAAGTTTGAGCCGTACCGGTGATCCGGATCATTGATACTCTCTTGGTATGTACGAAATATAATCTATTTACTTATAAGTATAAAAAGTACAAGTTCCTAAAGTTCAGGTGAGATTCCCACGTCAGATCTCATCTGAATCTAATGGCTATGTTCAACATAAGTTAAAAATAATGTGATGAAAACTCAGGCGAGAATCTCACCTGAGAATCTCAGTCCAGATCTCATCTAAATTTAATGGCTATGTTCCAAATAAGTAAAAAATATTTTTTTGCCTAGTTGGCCGAAAGTATCACTTTTGCTCCCGGTGCCCGATCGCAAAGATTGTGCTTTTGGCCTCGCTAGGCAAAAAAAAATCGTATACGGAACACGAGAGTAAAGACGGCCACCACAGAGCCCATGCTTGCCACCCTCGCCTTTGGCTCGGATGGCAATTTACATGTGCTCTGGACTGGCTAACTCTTTACCTCCCTAGTTGCGTAATATACTAATAATGATAACTCAGGTGAGAAACTCACCTGAGATCTCATCTGAATTTAATCGACATTTGCCAAATAAGTAAAAAAAAATATTATAATGACAACTCAGGTGAGAATCTCACTTGAGAATCTCACCTGAGATCTCATCTGAATTTAATCGCTATTTTTCTAATAAGGAAAAAATATAATGAAAACTCAGGTGAGAATCTCACCTGAGATCTCATCTGAATTTAATGGCTATGTTTCATATAAGTAAAAAATGATAATGAAAACTCAGGTGCGAATCTCACCTGAGATCTCATCAGAATTTAATGGCTAACTTTCAAATAAATGAAAAATATTATAATGAAAACTCAGGTGAGATCTCAGGTGAGATCTCATCTTAAAATTATGTTAACAAACGCCACATGAGATTTTGACATGAGATCTCAGGTGAGATCTCACCTGTGATCTCATCTGAGATCTCACCTGAAATTTTTAAGTAGGGTACAAACTTTTCGGAGCAGCTGAAGCTCGCTGATTAGGCGGTACGGGGGGGGTAGTGCTCGCGATCGGCCAGTTTGGAGGTCAGTAACGACGCTGTACAGTTGTACGACATTGCTGCCGAAACCATTCACGCAGTCGACGTCGCTGCCTACGCCTGTGCCGACCCAGCACAAGCGACATCTTCGCGCGAACATCGCGCAGAGCCACACGGATTGCGGACGACATCGACACCCATGCCGGGGTTCTCTCGCGTGAAAGATCACGCTGAGACTCACAACCTGTAACATTATTAATTTTGTGTGTTTTTGCAGTCGACCTTTCTGCAACGTCCGCCGGCCGCCATCTCGGCCGCGGCGCACGCACACACTCGTGCCTCGAGTCAGCGCACTCGGCAGCGGAGAGCCGTCGACATCGACGACTCAGTGCTCCCCGCTGAAGCACCAACGTCCCGCATGCTACCATCTCGGCCGCGGGTAGCTGCGAATCTCGCAGACCAATCACGCTGACAGCGGCCGCCATCTCGGCCGCGGCACATACACACACTCGTGCCTCGAGTCAGCACACTCGGCAGCGGAGAGCAGTCGACATCGATGACTCAGTGTCGCCGCTGAAGCAGCAACGTCCCGCAGGCGGCCATCTCGGCCGCGGTCAGCTGCGAATATCATAGCAACAGCATTGTTGTCGCCGTCGCAGAGCGAGCAAGCGCCGCGACAGACGCCGACGTCGACATGTTAAGGACACCGCGTGCTCCAGTGTAGCCCCTCTCGCTTCGGCAGCTCGCGTCCACTCATCAGCCTCATCTCATCAGCGTGTTTGTGTGCTGCCAGCACGCCGCGGTCGACGACGCAGACGAAGCTCGTCTCGGACACGCTCACCCACGTGGAGTGTGTCGATAAGGCAGGGAGCGTTGGTCAGTTATCTGACGAGCAACAGTTGGAGCAGTACGCATCGACCTTTGCAGTGTATGAACTTTATACCAGGTGAATATGTTCCATTTAAACATACACCGGCAATAATGCAACTATAGTTTTCATTCTTTGTAGCCTCTCTATTTAGATTTCACAGCTTTATTTTACTGCTTTTATTGAATTTAAATTTATTTCAAAGTACTATGGTGTACCTTATATATATATATATATAAGTATGTTGGTGAACCTATTTGGCGAGCTATAGTTTTTTACCATGATTGAAGTATATGCTTGACTAAAGAAATAATATCCCTCTCTGGGGCTGAGGTATTAATAAAACTCGCCAAAAGTGGTCTATAGTATCTTAGCTCTTTTGGCGAGCTCGTTAAAAACGTCCAAAACTCGCCAAAACAGTCGTTCCGTATCTTTTTTACTCGTCAAAACGTGCCAGAAATATATATATATATATATTAAATTATATTATATTATATTATTAAAGTTTATAACTTAGCTTAATTTACCTTGAATGCTTATTGCATTGAAAATTGCTAATAGTCTGCATAATCATTTTGCCTTTAAGTTTTCGAGTACGATGTCTGCTCTCTTTAACATCAGTTTATGTTCTTCTCATTACATTATTGCATAAGTCGAGTCGCTTTCTATTATTGAGTTATATAGAGCTGCTGAATTGCTATTAGTTTATCTGAGTATGATGTCTGCTCGTATACACTTCAGCCCACTATACTTGTAACTCTCTTATGCTTGAAACTTATCTACAATCTTATGTGTGGTTTGATGGTACTTTTCAAGTCTACATATGCTCAATACTTTGTATGTAAAATGTAAAATGTCGATTCTTCCGATAGCTACTTCACCACCAATGTGTACGAACAAATTGAGGAAGCGTACTTGATAAGTTTAGATCTGTTTTAAGACTTTTTATGCTCTTCCAAGGCGAGTCAACCCTCCACAAGTAGCACTTCACAAGTCAGGGTCAGTACTGAGGCCTTTGAGCTTAATCAAGCGAAACTACCTCAAATAGTTCTGCCAACTTTTAAAAGAGATATCCATGAATGGGTTAAGTTTCGTGACACATTCAATGAGATGGTTCTAAAACGAACCAATCTCCCCAATATTTATAAGATGCATCATCTTCGCAACTCGGTGAGTGGAGAAGCAGTAGAACTTCTAGGTGAAATTCCGCCAGCTGGTGAGAATTAGTCGTCTTGTCAATAAAGGTTCTCACTTTCAATTTTATGTCGTCTAACATAGCTCATGAGATAACTCGAGACCGTACAGGCGTTAAAAACTTTCTCAAAGCACTTGAAACGCTTGGTAGCCCCATTGATTTATGGGATCATATTACAGTAACTTTGACTGTAAGTAAGCTAACGCCATGTCTCCGAGCCAAATGGGCGGAGACTGTAGCCAAACGCGACGACCCAACATCCACCCCACCTTCGAAGAACTTGATAAATTTCTAATTACGGAAAGATTATCACAAACTCATCTTGAAGGTGCAAGTCTTTGAGCACTTCTTTAAACCAAGATGGTAAAAGTACTAATAGTAGTTCAAGACCAAAAAACGTCAAAACGGTGCACATAGCTCAAGAGAGTGTGAGTCGTTCGTCTTCATGCGCTATTTGTAAGGATGAACATCTGGTGCAAGAATATTCTGTCTTTTTAGCTAAATCCCCTACCGCTAATCTTCAAATTGCCGACATTGAACTCAACAGTCTCTTGAGGAGGTTTTGGGAAATTGGGGAGTCCCACGTCACTGAGCGACATCTCACCGTGGGCGAGAGGTTCTACGAGGAATTTTACAAATCTACTGTAAAACGTAACGACAAGGGAAGGTCCACTTAAATCTAATATACCGGACGTATGGGAAGGTTCGTACTCCCCCGCTCTACGTATGTTAGCTAATCTCGAACGTAAGTTTTATAAGTTGCATACGGCTTATTTGCAATCGATGCAAGAATATTTAGATGTAGGCCATATGCCCCGTGTTAACTTCGCACTCGATTGATCAATGTTTTTTTCTTCCGCACCATGGAGTCATAAAAGAAAGCAGCTCAACCACGCGATTACGCACAGTCTTCAATGCGTCAGCTAAAACCAAAAAAGGTAAATCACTTAACGATTTCCTTCTCGTAGATCCAAACCTCCTAAGGGAAGAAGGTACAGGAAAGGCTAATTTTTTGTATTATTCGGAGAAATTTTTTTTATTGAAATATATACATATATATACAAAAAGTAACCCAAAACTACCTCTGTTGGTCCAATTTTAGAGATTTTATAAACTGCACTGGCCAAAACACCTGTAAAAAAGGTATATATTCAGTTAGCATTCTGCACAATGGCTTTCGATCAATGTGTGCCAGTTCGAAGATACATATTTTTGGCACCCAAATAAAGAAATTTACATTGCAATATTAGTCAAAAGCTGATTTTATTTTTTCTATTGCTAATAAGTTAAAAGTTACTTTTTATTTATTAAAAAACTTGTATTTTTAATGATTTTATGGTGGAACAGGAATTGAAAATTAAGGTGTAACCTAAAAGTCTCAATGTAATTTTGCAGTAAATATATTATAGAAAATGAATCCAAAAAAATCAAACCTGTACATCAGAACTGGTTGCGCTGAATAACTCAAACAACTACAAAAACCGATCACGCTTAAAAATGACTTTAAACATAAGCAAACATATTTTGATGAAAAATTATATAAATTATGTATCAAACAATTATTTACCGGTTAATGTTCACCAGCTCTGTAGTCTGTACGCTTGCCTTGTTTTACTTTCTCTGCACAATAAAGCTTCTCTGATATTTTGGAATATGCCAATACTCTCTTTGATGTTTCATTCTCCTTTATTAAAAAAGCACCATGATGAAGAACAATGTTGACGAACAATGGTATAAACTAGTTTGGATGGCATCTTGCATACTCTTCAAATCATACGTATTATTGACAATTGCTCTTCTGTAATATTTCTACAACTCATTCATTTTAGTAACTGTAAGCACTCCATCTGACGTTCCACCAAGCTTTTCTTTAGTAGCAAATCCTCTGAGACCTTTAATTACCCATTCGCTTTTGTATATGGTGGATGCATTCTTCTTATTATATTAAAATATATTTTTCATAAAGTACCACTTCATTAAGCCGAGTCCAAGTTTTTGCATCTTCATCAGACAGAATTGTTAAATACCTCATACCATTCTTTCGAACCAAGCGACTCCAAATGTTCACAGCAGCCTGGACTTCCATACTATCAGAAGCATCCTCATAATTGGCATTACACTCTTGACTACTCTTGTGAGCTTCAAACCAAAAGTTATATTCTGGATATCATTGGTAGATTCTACAGCTTTTTGGTTCACCACAAATGCTGCTTGTCTATTATTTGTAGATTCTATTCGTGCACTTGTAAACTTTTCTCTGATAACAGTTTCACAATTTTTACAGTATAACACTAGTTTTACACACAATTCGTTTCTCTCAGTTATTGAAGTACTATCACATTTTCTAGAATAAGCACTACAAATTGTTTCTTTTTAAAAATTACAAAAGAAATTTGTGTCAAGAATGAATTCATCACTTTCACTTATATCAACAGGGCTGTTTAGTTTTGTTTTCACTGATGTCTTTTCAGGGCCTCTACCGCTTTCAATTGTACAATTGAACGAACTTACCTGTAAGTGCAGTTCGATTGAAATTGTATGAAGTACCTCTTCCGAAATGGTCAAATTGTAGTACCCTCTCTTCCAGCCCGATTTACCACACGTCCAAAGCAAAAAAGAGCGCTAGCGACCGTACCGCGCCGCCACCGTAGCTGTCTCCTGGCTCCTCCGCCGCTCGATCCTCATTATTGAAAGTGTTGCCGTTTCCAGTTGGGGTATCTATATAGACTTATAGATAAGGGACCAGGGTGGGATTGATCATTTAAATTGTAGATGTTTAAAGCTACAAAACGGCAACTGGATATAGAGAAAAATGTATGACATTTTGGGAAAATATCTCACCCTTCTGGGTTTTAAACATTATTCTTCATATTTGTAACACAACAAAATTACGAAATCGTAATTAAAAATTATTAAAAAGTCTTGAAATTTTCAGTTCTAGTTTAACAATTATAAAATAATTGTAAGAGTTAATTATCTGTATAATAGATCTATCAATCTTTCGTGCATGAAAGGTGAATCAAGATCTGCAGATGAGATCTGCCATATAAAAAAGCGTTAAATACTTCATAAGTAAAATTTCGATAGAAACACTAGCAACATTGAGTAGAAAAACGCGTAATTATTACGAAATGAGTTTTCAGAAAGGTCCATAATTAAGAAACGAATAATATTGTCAATGCGATTGATACCCTATTTCAAAATTTTCTGCTGGCACTTTTATATAGTATACATATACTACATTGTTAAAGCCAATAATAGATGCTACAGAAAATAATAGATCTATTTCTCGTGCTGATCAGCCAGCATTGTTAAATAAGAACCAAAACCCTGTGTTGATTTATTTTCAATACTAAATGAAACGGTCAATCAAAATTGAAGCAAGGAAGTAATACACAAGCCATAGATTTGCGAATACGGCAATATAGTTTGTGTTTCAAAATTCATCATTCTTGACTATACTCCATTAGGTTGGGTTAATTAAGCTGTAGGTTGGGTTAATTAAACCGTAGATTAGGTTAAATAAACTTTTAAGTTTTTCGCAACAAAAAAATCATTAAATAATAAACAAAAAATAGTTATCATCTTAAGAGATTATCCTATTATTGCTGAGAATACATATATTACGTGTGTGAAATAAGACAAGACCTTTTGGATTATCCGAAAATTAAAATAAGATTAATAATTAGATAGTCTCGAAGATAAGGCTCTTACACGGAGCAACAGTGCGCCCAACCATATCCAAAAGTTATGGACAAGCAAAAATCTAGGTTTTCTGGAATCGTAAAACATCTGATTTCAAGAATTCTCTACGTCAAGTCCATGCTTACGTAAGAGCCTTCAATATTTAAAGAACGTTATGAAGGCAGTCGCATGCTATTGAGTGAATAAAAATGAAGCAGACGAAATTTCTGCGGCAAATCAACTAGTAATACGTATATTTCATACATCGGTAAGACAATGTATCCACAGGCGCACTCATGACCAAAACATGCATCTATCAACCATGATTGAACGAATAAGATTTTTCTCACACCACTGAATGACAATTCCCGTCAAGAGAATGGACACAAAGCGCTTCTTTTCGAGGCATTAAAGAGTACACAGTATAAACTCTTGATTAGTCAGGATTCAGAATGCAAGTACGAGTGCGCTCACTGTTGAAATTCGACTATTGGTAAATACCCTTAAAGGCAGTCGCATGTCAGTCATCAACTCACGTGCATCTGTGTATATTATGATTATATAAATTAAAATTCCTCACGCGGTTGTTAACAGCACTCTCACGAGCGCTATCGTTAACAGCAGTGTTTACTCAGTGCTCTAAAAAAATCTTGCAGCTTGATCAGATTGTAATCTGATCCAGAATTAAAACAGTTTAATCAATGAAATAAAATACCATGATATGAGAATGGTCAAAGCATGATGTAGCGGCGACCGCAACTATTGAATTCATGAATCAATTAATATAGATTCGTACTTTGCTGTCAAGATGCTGGACGCGCTGACACAGCGTTAAGACGCTTGTAAAAGCAGGCGTGTACAAGGACCAGCCAATGAAAGTAAAAAGAAAAAACATTGGTCAGTAGCATCGAGTTCACAACTGATGTTATTCTAGTGGCCATTGTACGTTAGGAAGGGGGTGATATGGCTTCCCCTCCCCCCTCCTTTCCATATGAAAGAATTCATGCGAGACACAAAGCACACCAATTTTCTGCTGCGGTAACAAAGTGCGGTCCACGTGAGTGCAACGTCGGGGAATGGCGAAAAGCGCAAACAGCCAATATCTCTGAAGCGCGAAGTATCCAATGGTCAAAGGGTTGGATGCCAGAGAAATTTGGTCGTGTAGAAAAATCTACGCGTAAGACAACCTTGCTCCCATGATAGCCAGTGTGTGTGACACTCGGTTGATCACGATATTGTCGATTCACACGTGGCGCGGCGCGTGCGCCTACATGGCTGTCTCTTAATCTTGGAGATTGAGTGCGATGCGAGCGCATGAAGTTGGATGCAGCAAACAGCAGAGCTGAGAGATGGCGAAGATAAGAAGGTAGTTGCCGCGGGCAATCATTCACCTAGGCAGCGTCAGTAACTTCTGCAGAAAAACATGCATCCAGCATGTTATGAGGCGAAATTATATTCGTAACTATCAAAACTCAAACTTCTAGGGTGTTAATGACAAATTACAAGAAATAATGAGTTATTGTAGTTTCCTTAAATTAATTAAAATCTGCATCACAATAGAACTTTAGAAAATGAGCAGCACAGAGCCGAGTAAATATTTATACTTAATATTTTTCAATTAGCGTGCGAAGACACGATATCCAATTTATCCATAGCTCAGGTAAATCATAGTAATTACTACGAATGTTTAACAGATTAGACCTGAGTGACAACTTTGTAATGTTCTATAACAGAATTGAGTCCTATAAGAATTGTCCTATAAGGACATTATGTGCATCGAAATGCACCAGATTCCAACTCAGATAATTGAATTATATACAATCTAAATGAAGAATAATCACTAAAGATCGCAGATAGGATAGGGCCTGAATGCCAAATTCCGATTAATATAATGATTACAAAAATTAAAACGTTACAAACTCATGTTATAAGTATAGAAAATGAGCTTGAACCAGAGTAAACTTGAACATCACTTTTTAATAAATATTGATGTAACTTATATAAACTATACGTTTATATAAATTAGAATTGTTTGTATTAAAGGCATAGTAATTATTCTTAAACGTGTAAATAACTACAGATTTCGATAGGTTAGAACCTGAGCGATTAAATGTAGTTTACTAAGATATTTAGAAATATCTGAGAAAAAACATAGAACGATGCACATGAAACAGGTTAGCACCTGAGAAGTTGTCTTTTAATGTATAATTACATAACATACAAATATTATCATATTGCATAGATAGCAATGTCCCATGGAACTATGAGTGTATGACAGGCTAGGGCCTGACCGACTAGATTTGATATTCTATTCAACTCAAGTAACTAATAAATATTAGAAAACTAGATAGTGATAGATTATATTTTAATTACTATATTCCACTCAAATCACTTAAAAGTATTATGAGTTTACATAAATAGTAATATTTCATAGTAAGAACTATGAGTATCGAACAGGATAGCGCCTGAACGATTACATTTTAATTTTTATTTAACTCAAATAACTTAAAAGTATTATGTGTTTACCTAAATAGCTATATGTCATAGTAAGAACTATGAGTATAGAACAGGATAGTGCCTGAACGATTACATTTTAATTCTTATTTAACTCAAAAAAAACTTTAAAGTATTTTGAGTTTACATAAAAGGTGATATGCAAATCATAGTAACAACTATGAATATCAAACAGGTTAGGACCTGAATGACTGTTGCAGATAACGGCAGTCTGTTGGAGTCTCGTCTCGCCTTCCGCGATGTACAGCACAGCGAGCGAGGCATGTACATCAACATCTGTTGGAGTGACGCACGAAGCAACGCGGGCCCGCTTGGTGTTGTGCGTCAGCCAAGCGCCACGTGGGCGACGCCGTGTGCGCCGAGGCCGCCGAGGCTGCCGAGGCGCGAGCGCGCACACGGCAACAATTGCTGCTCGCCGACTGCGAGCAAAGAAAAACATTGCCACTTACTCGCCGTCTGCAGGTGTATACGCTGCGCGCTCCTCGATGATTGAACTGCTCGGAGCTGTTGAATCGTGGTCCTCTGCAAAGTTGTCCGCAGGAAAAGCTTAACTCGTAGCTTCGGCAACATAACCTTGTTATGTGTCTTGAACAGGCTAGAGCCCAAACAAGAATGATCTTAGTAGATCAGCTACTGCCGTAATTACATAGTTTAAAAACTATGTACCTCTATCAGGTTAGAACCTGAACAAGGTTAATATTGCAGGCTTACATTACACAGTAATGTCTCTTATTCAGATTAGAATCTAAATAAGATGCCTTTGAAAATATTCGCCGCGTACTCGACGGCATCTGCACGAGGTTTAAACAGAAGAAAAAACAAACCATATTTATGTTATCTTACTCTTCTGATCTCTAGATGATTGGCTTTCTTGATCTGCATCTGCTCCTCTGATATATCAATAAAGCACTATTTTAATAAATAACTGTGAAAAATGTCAAAAAGGGACTCAAATCCCTTTCACTCTGACATTTTTCTGTGGGACGTGCGGATCCTCCGGCACAAAGAAAAAGAATGAGGATCGAGCGGCGGCGGAGCCAGGAGACAGCTACGGTGGCGGCGCGGTACGGCCGCTAGCGCTCTTTTTTTCTTTGGACGTGTGGTAAATCGGGCTGGAAGAGAGGGTACTACAATTTGATCCTGAGGAAGAGGTGCGAAATACAATGTTTTCCTTTATCCACCATCATTTGCATTTGTTTTTTCTTCTTTTTTAGAAATATATTTGCTTCTTGGCACATGCCATTTACTGGATAAAATATGCATTTTCAAAACAAAATTGAATATTTACAAGAAGTAAACACTTTTTAATAATGATTTTTTATTATTATTTAATTATTAATTAAATATTAATATTGTGTGAATAAGTGTTATTAAACTTTTTCAATATATTTTAATTACAATTATACTGCAGAAAACTAAACAAATTTTTGAGGATAATATATACGATTTTTTTATCAACTCAGAAACACAATAAACGTGAAGTTAGACCCGCTATGTACAAAAATGAACGGAACAAATACAGCAAGTAACATAGGTTACTATATCTATATATGTATATGAGGAATAGCACTTGCATCTTATGTATATAGATATAATACCCATGTACTGTACCTGTTCCCTGTTCCTTATTGCGTGTAACGAACGGGCAGTAGTCGACAAGACAGTCGATTTAGATGGCTCGATTCAAATGATGTTTATTATAACAGCTGGACGATTTATTTATAAAATTATATTAGCAAACTAAGTTTAAATATCAAAATTGAATACTAATTGTGTAGTTTCAAAGGGAAATTAGTGACGTAGAGAGGTATAATTGTACATGAACTGGATTTGTCAAAAAGAGAAAAGTATTATAAAAAATGCAAAAAACGCTAAATGTGTTTTTAACGATGAAATAAATCAAATTAAACAATTATATGAAAATTATGACGTTAGGAATAGGTTTTTGGGTAGAAAAATGGTTAAAATATAGTTTAAAACGATAAAAAAAATCGATTTTTTGGCCAAAAATCGATACCTTCTTCTCTTAAGTGAAACCATTGATCTTCTCACTAATTGGAGTCGATATCCCTTCGTATTTTCAGCCGACATTGAGAAAATGTTCAGGCAAATTTTAGTACAGAGTGAAGATTAGCACTTTCAAGCCATTGTTTGGAGGGGGGAGGAGACAGGAAGCGTAGAATCTTTCTTGTTACCCCTATAGCACTCAATATTGGAGCAATATTGCCTCAATATTATTTCGACATATTCTCCACATTCGCTAATTTTCCTTCAACGTAAGTATACATGGATGCAACCATGGAGCAATATTGCTGCAAACCATGATTTCCGTTTTTCCATTGCTTTTTTAAAAAAATGGCTCAGACTCTCTGTCACAGCAATATTGCAGCAATATTTAGCCAATATTTATGAACACGCAATGAATATTAATTTTATAATTATATTTCTATGCTGATTTTTCAGATGATTTTGCAATATTGCAAGAATATTTGTATAATATATATATCAACACTAGACGAATGTTCCCGTATAGCACTGATTGTTGAAGCAATATTGCCTCAATATTGCTTTGACATATTCGCGATATTCGCGAGACTTAATAACACCAGAGGCACTTTAAATTTGAAGTGCTTATGTTTTAAAATCAATTTTTAAAACGAACCTGATTTACGTCACGTATATATGACGTAAAATTGAGTCCACACTGTAAATGGGATATCAAAAACAAGACAAGCCTTGTAATTCAGACTCTTCGGAAGAGTCATCTGAACGGTTGAATTACGTGGCTTATATACTCTCGGCTATCCAGTATATCCACAGAAAGCACTACCGACGCGCCGCATACCGGATAAATAGCCGAAGCTTGCTTATCGAGAGCCGCCCATCACAAGATCCCCTTTATCACCGCTATGCGGCGCGTCGGTAGTGCTTTCTGTGAATACACTGGATGACCAAGAATATAAAAGTCATGTAATTCAACCGTTCAGATGACTCTTTCGAAGAGTCTGAATTACAAGGCTTGTCTTGTTTTTGATATCCCCTTTACAAAGAGGCCTCAATTTTACGCCATATGTGCGTGAATTAAATTAAGTTCGTTTTAAACATTGATTTTAAAACATAAGCACTTCAAATTTAATGTGCCTCTGGTGTTATTAAGTCTCGCGAATATGGCGAATATGTCAAAGCAACATTGAGGCAATGTTACTTCAACAATCAGTGCTATACGGGAACATTCATCTAGTGTTGATATAAATTGTATAAATATTCCTGCAATATTGCAAAATCATCAGCAAAATTAGAATAAAAATACAATTATAAAATTAATATTCCATTCATGTTGATAAATATTGGCTAAATATTGCTGCAATATTGCTGTGACAGAGAGCCTGGGCCATTATTTTAAAAAAGCAATGGAAAAACGGAAATCATGGTTTACAGCAATATTGCTCCATGGTTGCATCTATGTATACTTAAGTTGAGGAAATATTAGCGAATATGGAGAATATGTTGAAACAATATGGAGGCAATATTGCTCCAATATTGAGTGCTATAGGGGTAACCACCCTAACCTTTGGCTTAGCCTGCTCGCCGTATCTCGCTAGTCGCACCCTTAAACAGTTAGCTGAAGATGAACGCGCCGCGTTTCCTCTTGGTAGTTTCATTTTAGAAAGGGAAGTTTACGCAGACGACATCCTCTCTGGCGATTTCACGTTTAACGGAGTTCGAAATAAACAGGAACAAGTCATTAATCTGTTAAGTAATGGCGGGTTCAAACTGCGTAAGTGGTTAGCTAATCACAGTGAATGGCTCGAATGGTTCCCCTCGCAGGATCACGCTGCTGAAGCTAATCTGAAGGTCGGGTTAGGCGTATCAGTTCTATACATCGCGTGGGATCCAAAATCTGATTGCTTTTATTTCAATTTAGAACTTGAAGCTTTAACAGAACCAATTACAAAACGTTCTGTATTATCTAAAACGACGAAACTGTTCGATCCTCTCGGTTGGATATCTCCAACGATCATCGTCTTAATCTTCCTGCAGTCGTTGTGGACGTTAACTAAGGAATGGGATCAGGAGTTACCAAAAGAACACTCTGACCACTGGAGAGAATGCTATTCATCGTTAGCAGCTCTCTCCGAGATTCGTATTCCTCGATACTTTGGTCTAGCTTCAGCCCAACAAAACTGTGAATTTCATGGGTTTGCAGATGCCTCGAAACTAGCGTACTCGAGTTATCTATCTGAGGGTCTTGGGCGAGAAGCCAGTTGTATATTTGCTAGGTTCTAAGACGAAAGTCGCTCCCGTCAAAACCTTATCAATTCCCCGACACGAACTTTGTGCTGCAGAGTTAGTGACCAAACTAACTCGCCGTTATGTTGATCATCTCGGTCTTCAATCGCTCAAGATACATCTATGGTCCGATTCGAAAGATGTTCTTTATTGGATCAAAGATGTACCCGCCAAATGGCCAACGTTCGTCGCCAGTAGGTGTGCTGATATCGCCACCATATTAACCAACGCTTATTGGCATCATATTAACTCGGCTGATAACCCCGCTGACATCGCTTCACGTGGTATGTCGGCCCAGAAACTTGTAAATAATGATTTGTGGTGGCACAGCCCTAAGCGCTTAAGAGAGAATAATAACGAATGGCTCTGTTCGAGTGAGTTTACCTCCCACTCAGAATGCTCAGTCGCCTTACTCGCTGAGCTTCGCGTGGATGATCGATCGCTCATCAATAGTTCATCAATATTCAGCACTCAGTAAATCGATTCCAATAGATAACAGCCCGCAGATTATAGGGGCTGAAATTCGGCAAGCTAAGGTATTATGGAGTTATCTCACGCAACGCGTATACTTCAGTAAAGAGTTCGAACTCTTAAAGACGAAGCAGTCCCTTCCCCGAGGTAATTACCTTAAAACCTTAAACCCCGTTTACGTAGGTGAAGTAATTAGGGTGGGCGATCGCCTTAAGCATTCTTCATTGAGCCCTGACGAGAAGTCTCCAATCATTCTACCAGCCTCCAGTACATTCACAGAGCTAGTGATTCGTTACGCGCATCATCTAACTTTATACGGTGGCTTTCTCGCTTTAAGGTAGTTCTCGAGTAATAATCGAAGGCAAAAGTTTTGACTCTCGCTTGCCGCGCGTGTTTTGTTTACGGTACGGAGAGACTCGAACTCTTCGAACGGATCGCCACTCCGCGCATTCTCGCTGTCTCTCACTCTCATGGCGCGTGACCGCGTGTCGAACAAAAGCAAGCTGCTATGCTGCTATGGATTACAATAACTCAAAAACGTCTCCGCTAGTCTATTTATGTTTTAACTATAATATTCTAAATACGTTCCTTGACAACATTTTAGTTTTTAAAAAACATTTCCCAAAAATTCTTTCTTTAATCAATGAAAATGATCGTGTTGTAATGTTTCTCCCCATATGCTACGTGTTAAAAGTGCAAACTTTGAGAATTTATAACTCGAAAATGGCTCCGCTGAGGTCGTTTGGATTTGAAAATTCAATGTAAAATATCGTAATTAACCTATAATTAAATTTTCAAACGAATCTGCCAGAAATCAGTTTACTCGAGAACTACCTTAATCAGACGTCTCTTTTGGGTCATTAAGGGAACATCGAAGGTGAAAGTCTTCATTCGTAACTGTGCTGCGTATATTTGCTTCAAACATCACGTCATCGTGGGTACAAGTCGTACACGGGGTACTTTGCCGTCTTAATTTGCTTATGTATCAAAACAGTACATCTTGAGGTCATTGCTGACTATGATACGGCTGCGTTTCTCGCAGCATTTAGACGTTTCACCTCTCGTCGTTGGCCTTGTTTCAGTCTTACGAGTGATCAAAGGACGAACTTCGTTGGCGCAGATACAGAATTACGACTTCTGCACGCTGTTGGGTCCGATTTTCGATATGCCCTCAAGCAAGATCTCGAAAAGATTGGTACTTCGCGGAACTTTAACCCCCAGGCGCCCCCTATTTTGGCGGCCTTTGGGAGGCAGCCGTTCATTCAGTGAAATATCACTTAAAACGCATTGTTGGCGATACCATTCTCACTTATGAGGAACTCACCACACTTCTATGTCAAATTGAAGCGTGCCTTAACTCGCGGCCTCTTGTACCACTCATCGAAGACCTCTCTGATCTGTTGGTGTTAATGCCAGCACACTATTTAATTGGTGAACCTTCTTTTTTAATTGCAAAGCCAAGGAACACCGATGAGGTAATACTGCTTGTCCTACGATGGCGGCGTACACAATAGTTTATTCAGCGCTTCTGGGACTCTTGGTCCGCAGACTACCTTCAGCAACTTCAAAGGTGAGTCAAATGGAAGGAGACTCTGTTATCCCTTAAAGTTGGGGATATAGTGCTCATCCGCCGTGAGGCCACCGCTCCTGCACGATGGCCGCTGGCTCGTGTTATTCAGATGTTCCCTGGTTCCAACGGGCTCACACGTGTTGTAGCAGTCCGCACAGCTACCACAACGCTCCGTCGTCCAATCAACAATATCGTCAAACTGCTCGGCGCTGAGATTATATCGGATCCCGAGCTGCTTGCTGCTAGTCAAGACCTTTAATTATTAGTTAAATTGTGCCTGCGTGTACAAATCTTGCTTATATGTAGAGTCGATCGCTTAATTGTAAAGTGGTGACTGCGAGTACCTTCTTTTAGCTTTAAAATCACGGGTGCTTCCGAGAGTGAATAAATTCTCGTTTCGTTACCATCCTATTGTCACGCATTTGGACTAGGTCATTAATTCCTTGTATAATCGTTTTGATAAAACGAGGTGTGCGGAATGTTAGGAATGTGTCCTACACACACATACATACAAAAACACTCTCTTTTTTCGCGGTGTCTTCCGATAGATTTTCCACGAATCAGCGTTGGTGTAAGATCGCGCGTTTGTGGGAGAGAACGTCGCGGTTCCTCCTCCACCGACTAGCTTAGTCAGTCTAGCCACGGATCGCCTCAAGAGCACATCATCTCCCCGCACCTCGCGCTACTTTGAGTTCAATAAAGTACGCTACATTTGGAACTTTAACTTGTAGTTATTATTTAAACTATCTCACACACCAGTACAACTTCGGGCGTCCCGGCATGAAATCAGCGTAAACTGAACCCCCGGGCCCGGCCGAACCATTACGTTTTTATTACAAACTCATTGAAGTATAGGAGATGAACTGTGCCGGTTCTGGATCAATTCAAGTCGTGACCTGTTGATCCAGAACCAGCATAGGATTTTTGGATCACCCGTAATTGCACGGGGAGCCATTAACCCATATTAGGTCGTGACCTGTTTGTTACAGAACTGGCATAGGGCTTCGGGTCACCTGCACGAGGAGTCAATAACCTAGAGCTGCTTGATGTAGAATCGGCGCGGCGGGTGGTATGACAGCAGTCTGTGGCGAGCTTTATGAAAACCGGCTGCGTAGCGGTCGGCCTCCTGTTTGTCAGCACGCGGCTAGCGGGCGCGTAAATAAAAACGCTCGAGACGAAAACAGCTCCGGCTGCGCAACAGTAGCCGTCAGCGGCCAGCGGTCGGCGGTCTGCTGCTCGTGATGTTGCAGCACTCGGTCAGCGAGTGCTCTTATCTACTAGCAAATATTTAGAACTTTTTATTACCTTTTTGAGTAGTTATAGTGGCACTATAGGGCAGACAAACAAACCCCCCACCACTGACCCATGATGAGTGTGGGGGTTTCCCCCACCACCGATTACCCTAGGAGAAGAGGGGGAATTCTCCACCAATGAGTAACCGGTAATGTAGGAAAGAAACGCCTGTCCTGTAGTACCACATATTTCTATAACTACTCCCCCTCCCATATTATTATTATTATTTAAAGGATTTCTAAAAGGAGTACGGTAAATAATAAACAAGTTTTTTTATAAATTTTTTTCTTTATTTCTTTTTATTCATATAGTGTACAATGTCGTCTATATGCCATGCCATTAAATCGTAAATTAACCATAAATTATCGCATGAAGATATATTTGAGGATACATTTTTTTTTTCTAATTTTTTCTCTGCGCTATCTAATATTTCTGCACCAAACGCATTTATTCCATTAAACTTTGTTGTGAGAGGTAATACATCAGACTAGGTGAAATTTACATATTGCGATTCCTCATCTTTTCTAATTGACCTTTCAAAAATTTAGAGATGCAACTTATTATAATTTTAATATTTTTTTGTACATTTGTCAAATATTTTACTCTTACATCTATACATCTAGTTACAGTTTTAAGATGATCAAACGTCACTTTCTTAAATACTAAGCTTGGTCGGTACGGTTTCTTTTTTGGTGGCTCGCCTCCTTCTTCTTCCCTTACATCTCGAGGTACAAGTTCGATGGCTTTGTCATTGTAACTTCTGATGAACCTGATATTGAAACTGCTATGAAGCTGTTGTTCATCTTGCTTTTCAACACTATCTGTATCGAAATTGCTCCCGGAAACACAGTCACTCTTCCACTGTAAAGCTTATTCCCACAAAGTCGTCCGTAAAAATTCGGATGATGGGTTGAAAGTCGGTGTGGCCTGCACCAGAGTTTTCAAGACCCACGGCGATTTTCTTTGTGTACGATTTGTTTAGACCATATACAGTAGGCAGAACTTGGTGGCAATGGAATTTTGTAGCAGCCATCCTTGTTTTTTTATTTTGTAAGTAGTGAACAAGTCGGCTGAACTGATGAAATGGGCTGAGTACACCTCTTATATACTATTCATATTAGTAGAGGGGGTGATAAATGGTTGGGGATAATTTTAGTGGGGGTGCCTTAGTGGAGGAAGATATGTATGGAAGGGGGAAGCTAGTGGTAGGGGAAAATACTTCTCTGGAGCTTGGAAACATAGTTTCTTACAATTTGATCATTTTTTTCCAAGTCTGTAGAAAAACATTGGAGAAAACATCTGAACCCAATACCAACAGACATGTAATGTAAAAACATTATGCAGTAATATCCACAGGTATCGTCATTTTGACTTTGTAACTGGTATGGGTTCCATCGAAATTTTCTAACATTTCTGCGTATACGATTTATGTGGTCTAGAATATAGGGTAGTTTACCAAAACTGTCAAAGTACCAACCATTCCCGATCTTATCAACATAAATTGCCACCCAGTGTAGACCAGGTCTATTATGTTAAGCAACTGGTCTCGACCACGTCAGAGGTATCTGATCGGCTGGAAAAACCCCAACTCTATGATTTCAAAATTTAAAATATATAACTTGAACTTTTAAAGTTTATATAATATTGAACTCTATGATTTAAAATTTAACTTTATAATTTAACTCTATAATATTAAACTCTATCTGTAAAAAAACTAGGTGGTATTTTAGGATAGGAGTATGAAAGGTAAGTAAAAACAAGTTTGATACATTTAAATCTTTTTATTCATTAAAAATATAATATTTTCTAAATGTAATGATACAAGCTCATATATTACAGACATAACATCATGAATGGGTATTGATATCGGTATATCATTTTTTTAATCATTATTTCATCATAAACTTTATCAGAATCAGGTATACCGAATTTTTCCGCATAAGTTAATAAATCGTCCTTAGAAAAATGTGTATATTGTGATGATTGCGATTCTTGCAATTTTTCTTTGAAATAATGACAAAGTGTATTAATAATATATTCTGTTACATGTTAGATCTAATAAAAATCTCACTCTCACACGTATACAATGTTTTAATATTTTTAATCTATCAAAAGAAACTTTTTTAAATATTAAACTACGTCGGTACTGCTTCGTTGGTGGTTGATCATTACTTGACATCTGTGAATCTTCTTCTTCCGCAAGTTCAAATGCCTTGTCACCATAGCTCATAATAAGTCTTATGCTAAAATGGCTAAAGGCTATCTTTTTATCCATCATCTTCATTTTCAAAGAACTTATCAATAACTGGAAAATTTTCTTCAAATAAACGCCAGTCAGACACAGTAAACGGTATACCAACAAAATCGTCACCACTAAGACGGATGATAGGTAGAAATTCACCCCCAATTTTCTTATTTTCTAGACCAATTGTAATTTTCTTGGTATAAGATTTGTTTAGTGCATACACCATCGGCAGCAGCTGATGACAATAATATTTGGAAGCACTTTGTTGACCAGCCATTGTCTTGTATTTACGCTTGCCTTGACCAGCCATTCTTGTGTATTATTTTCAGCAGGAGTGATCGAGTGAACTAATGAATAGACTGTGCTAGACGCTCTTTTATACTATTCATACTGATGTGGAGGGATTTTCTATTGGAAGGGGTAGGATAGTAGCGGTGATATGTTAGTAATGGGGCTGGTAATGGTAGAGGGAAATGTGTCCCTATACAATTTTGAAACATAATTTTTAACAATTAGATCATTTTTGCGTAAGTTACAAGAAAAGTTTTCGAGAAAATGTCCAACTCCAAGACCCACAGACATGTAATGTAAAAACATGAGACAAAAATAACCACATGTATCTGAAGTTTCACTTTGTAGTTGTCATGAATTCCATCGAAATTTTCTAACATTTCTTCGAATGCGGTTTATATGATCGGGTATGTACGGAGGTACGCCAAAACTATCAAAGTACCAGGCATCACCATTTTTATTGACGTAAATTCCAACCCAATGCAAACCAGGTTTATCGTGACTTTGGGTGTTGAAAATAAAAGCTTTCGGTCTCGTCCAGACCAGGGGAATTTGATCTGCCGCAAAGACCCCCACAGCGTGATCCGGAATTCGAGATAAAACCCGCTGAATTTGTATATTGTTCATCGCAGAGATTAATAGGTGGTTCAAAGACAAACTCTTCAACAGTTGGAGTTTTACCACGTGTGTTCAGCCACGTTTTTAACTTAGAGGCGTTATTCAAAGCACAACTATACTTTGAAAAACCGAATTTTAAAGAATGTTGCATGCAGTAATTACCAGATGCTGTAAGTTTGTGAAATGGCGGGCAATCTTCCTCAAACTCTAAATTTATAATGTGTCGTGTAGTGATCTTTCGTAAAATCGCCACTTTCATGCCACCACGAACATAGATATTGTTTGCTCTCTTACAAATTTCTTCTAGGTTTTTGAACAAGACTTTTTCGAAAACACCTTGATCAAACCAATCCAGACCGTGATGGTTTCGTGATAACCAATCGTTTTCTTTTCTAGCCTCTTGACATAGTGTAGTTATTTGTCTATTCGGAGAAACAATCCAATGTCCTGTGAAATTTTGATTTAATGAAAGAACTGCCCCCTCTTTTGGTACTACACGGTTCTTATAATCTTTGGCACATTGTATGTCTACGACGATATCCATCTTCATAGTTTTGAATACATCAACGTGCGATCAACAACTGACACATCAGAAATATTTCCTAACCGTTAGCCTTTACCCCCACTACTACTCCCCCCCCCCACCATCTCACCCACTATAGTCCACGAGAACTTGACGTGACGAATCAATCTCAAGTATATTTTCATATTCAGCATAAATTATACAATTCACTGAACTGCTTAACGGATCATCAAAACGAACATCAATTCTTACACTACCATGTTTTACTAGATTCCAATGTGTGTCTTGATTTGCTGATAAATCAGGTGTTAAATCGAAAGCGAAAAGACAATATCCATTGGCATAAGCTTCGCGTGAAATTGAATTCCCCTCATTTAAATAATGTATACCTGTACCAGAAAATAAAGTATGATATGCATCAACATACATATTATTCGTTTTAAAATCAGGTTGTAATGGTTTAGACGGTACTTGTACACCATCAATGTAGAGACACAAGTAATTTATATTGAAATTTTTAAAGTTAAACGGATTGAGGTTCTTATCACCGTTAAAAGCTTTATTTTCTACAAAACCAACAATAATTCTTTTTGGTAATTGACCTAAAATGGCATTATCCAGTATTTCTCCATGAATACCACTATGCATTGTAATAGCTTTTACTTCCACACGTGTGAGGGGATATTTAGCTGTTGTTTTCGTAATTGCTTTTTCGTGAGCCAATATAATACTTGGACTAAGTCTGGCACGACGTACAAAGAGAGCAGCGTCGGTGATTCGAGCTGTGTAGAGTCCTGTAGGGTCCATAAGACAAAAACTATCTCGTGATCGTACGAGCCGCACACGTACTTCGACACCGTTAATTAATAATTTGTCTTGATTGAAAACATCACAATGTAAATATCCAATCATATCAATGTTTTTCTCCTCGCCCATAAGGTTTCGACGATTTGTAAGACCTTCGTTTTCGTCATCTGTAGCATCCATTTTTCCAGGGGTGTCGGTGTACCATAGTGCACTGGTGAGATGAGATTTTTTAGCTGCAGACCCATAGTTTAATAAAGTTTCAATATCTGATCGATAAGCGTAGGCGTTATTGGGTGGGGAAACAGGTTTTTGATTAAAAAACACATCAACTTGATTAAATATCGAATGCATAAAATTATTTACAGGACCAACATTTTTCAAGGTATTTTTATCTATAGTTTCCGGACGTGTTACTGTTTGTGCGATAGTTACACGAACACTAAGCAGAGTATGTGCAAGATCGATATATTCACTAGTTCCCGGTATAGAAAACTCTATTGGTGACCCTTCAGTTAGCGAAGATATTGGCTTGTATTGAACATAATTTGAATTTTCAATCGTTGTTTGAGTAGGAGGTACACTAAATAAATTCACTTCAGATTTAAGATATGCACACGAACCACTATGTAGAAAAGCCATTATTCTTCAAAAATATCTCGTGCAGTACGTTTTTCTTTCAAAGTTTTCTTTTTATTGTCAAATTTTTTCTTTGTCTTAACTTTGGAATATTTTCTACTTTTGGTGTTTACTGTATCAGAATTCGTAGTCGCTGTTGTTTCCGTGCCCGACGCTTAGTTTTATATCCTGAACCACTTATCAGATTATCCAATTCTTCGTCGGCTTTTCTTTTGAGATGTTTTCCTGATTCTCGTATATTATTGTGAAAAGATTCTTTAAAAGGTTTTTCATGTGTAATGTCATCTAAAATATTTACACCTGCTCGTAAAGCCTCTTTGCCAACAGCCTTTCCTACAACCTTAGCACCTTTTTTTACAAACGGTAAAACACTACGATAAACACCTTTTAAAAAGCTTCCAACACCTTTTCCTTTTTACATAGATGTATCTATTGTGATATAATTATCGAATGGATCGCGGGCATTTTGGTTATCATAAATTGCTTCAAAATAACCCATCTTATGCGGTTCTCTTAAAATGAAGTGTCACTGTCAACGTGCCGTAATCGAATGCTACAGGGTTTCCATCTTGGTCCTTTATATCTATTGTAATCGTTTGAAACGACGTAGATAACAATGGAATATACATTGGTGTGGTAAAGTTTTTAATCTCAATGCTACCATATTTATACTCGTTCATATTAAGAGGAACAATACGTAAAAGGGGTGTATGAACATCACCTGTAATGTAAGGTTCACAAATATCACTATACACTCTTATTATTGACGGTAAACCACTAATAAGGTCAGCAGGTCTTTGACCGACAACTGTACCCTCAATTTTTTCAAGATTACAGTTTTCAAAACCAATAATTCTCAAGAGTTTTTCAGACAATATCAAGATATGAAAATTCGTGTCGCAAGTATCCTGACAAATTCGTTCAATTTCTATAAATCCTCCACGTTGTATTTTGAATTGTAAGTGATTTTTCATATTAGGTAAATTATTTATTTCTTGTAAAAGATTTTCCATATCTGTGTAGATTCCTGGTGATAAGTGTGCAACAACATCCTTTTCTGTTGATTCGTGTCTCAAATCATTTGGTGAAAATAACTCAATTGTTTTTACACAAACCATACCCTCATAGTTATCCATCGAAATATGTTGAAATGTGTGGGGTATTTGAATTTCACAAAGAGCTACAGACCACTCACCATGTAAATAAATATTTTGGGGTAACTGTGTGGTAAAATGTGTTGTTTTGTTTTCAGGAAACACATACACACTATTGTTACTAGATAATACGATATAAAATTGGTCTCTCATTATATCTTTTTCAAATTGTTTGCGGGAACCCAGGAATTAAATTTGTCAGGATAACCTTTCCAACTTACAAAATATTTTTTGTTTTTCCCTCTACCTTTAGTTTTTAGAATCTTATCTATTTGAAATGATTCGGTATGCAAATCTTTTTGTACTCTGGAAAGTTCTTCTTCGTAGAAAAAACCTTCGATTGGTTCGCCGTCAAGATCTTCTAAAGTATAAACAGGTGGTTGTCTCTCAGTAGATATGCGTATAATTCGGAAACAATTCCAAAGTCCAGCGACTTTCGCATGCTTTCTTGAATACTAGTTTGGCACGACTGACACGTACCAAGTCACCCACCTTGTATTTAGGATATCGGATACGAGTCTTATTGTATCGTTGGGCTAGGTTTTGGTGTGCTTTTGCGGCATTGTACAAATTAAATTTAGCAGGAACCATTTTAGTACCAGAATGCCAAGAACTATTGTAAGCATCAACAATTTTTTGTAAAATATCAACATATCTGTTCGTGTTTGTATGAGTAAAATATCGCCATAATCGACCCTTCAATGTTCTATTAAACCTTTCCACCACAGCCGCTTTAATATCAGGATTTCTAACCACGCGGTAATTTATACTATTTTTTTTAAACTTGTTGCATCTCTTTACCGAGAAATTCTTTATCTTTATCAGTTTGAAAGAGCATAGGGTGCTGTCCTCTACACTATGCCAAAATACGCTCAAAAGCTGTAGCGACACTTTTCGATGTTTTGTTACGAATTGGCTGAACCCATGCAAATTTTGATAAAACATCTATAACCACAAGTAGATACGTGTTGTCATCGTTATAGGTTTTTAATGACCGTAAATCAGCGAGATCTCCTTCCCACACATCAAAAGGGTTACGAACGTCATAAGTCCTATGTGGGAAATGACGGCGTACAGGTTTATGTAGAGTATAAGCATCCTGACTTTCAAACCATTTGATAATTTTTTTGCGATCATGTTTTTTACCAACTGTTTTTAAAAGGTTGTATGCACCTGCATAGGCTGATGATTTCGGTGGTCGATAAAACAAATTATTTAACGTTTTTTCCATTTATCTTATTCTTAAAATTTTTTAGTTTCTTTTTTATGTTTTTTTTAATTATTTTTTTAATGTACAAGGAAAACTTGTCAAAAGTTATTTTACTAATCATACAACAAGTTGTGACCAAAGCCACACTTCTCTCGTTAGTTGTAGCTGTTTCAGACAACAAACGCGCAAAGGCATGCTTGCTTTGCTACGGTTACCACCGCTGTTTGCATATGCTATATCATGTTCACGACAATAATCGTCAAGTGGGTTGACACCTTTCTCACCTTTCGCTAACCTTTCGTTTAGGCGTGTACCAGGTCCACAAAAATGATACCCTGGAGCATGTATTTCAAAAGGTAAAAGATTGATTAAATTATCTACAAGAGTTGATTCGGAGTATGTGATCAAATCTTCTTCAATGTTTACTCCAGGCGATCCCATGGAAGAATACGAACTTTTGTAACGTGCCTAGGTGTTTCTTCGGGACGTAATCTTTTTCTCAACTTTCTTGGAGTTGTTTTATCGGATGGTTTTTCGTTTGTTTCTTCGCTATCAGACTGTTGAGTTTCTTCCTCGCTGCTGACAGATTGTGGTGAAGAAACAATCTCCCAAATTTTATTGTTAACAATAAATTCTCGTGGTATATTTGCTTTACGAAGTGCTTGGGCAAACTGACCATAACCATTTGACGACGCTTGTTTTCTATTTCTCACAGTATCGTTAATCAAGTCTACTATGTTTCCACCTTTGACGATGCTGCCATCTATGGTAATCTTACCACGAGCATCCCATGTGACATTACCAAAATCATGCAATCGTTGTAATAACTGTTTTGCTTTAAATTGAAACTTTAGTGGTACACAGTTTATTATGCTATCATTGCTGTTTTCTTCATTGGCATCTTCGTCGACATTTACTTTGCCTACTTCATCGGTATCTCCGGGTACATTTACACTATTAGCTTGAAACTTATTTGTGCTATCATTTTTTTTATAATACATAAAACGCTCCAATGCTTGTGTTGGTACATTGCATATTTTTCACGATCATCTTGAATTGAGGTCGAATTTATAATTTCGCTCATTTCTTGTCTAGTCGCGACGTAGGTGTACCCGGTGTTTGCATAGTAACCAATTTTTCATTTGATAAGCGATGATGTATGTTGTTTATACTTTCTTCAGGGATCAAAATCATTTTTCTTGCATGCTCCATAGTTTTATCACAGGTACCAAGATGAGTGGTAAACAAGTCTGGTATTTGATAATCAACTTCTTTTTATTTTTCAAACTTTGCGAAGAATCAGTTAATTTTCTTAAGAATAAAACGTACTTTTTCAATTTATTTTTATAGTTTTTATTCAAAGGCACGTTACCACGTAAAATATTTAAACCACATTCGCAAATGAGAATAACAAGTTTTTTATCTGCTTCACGTAATAAAGTACTTCGTTGATTGTTATCGAAATGAAGCAGAGCTTTTAAAGTATTTAAATTTTTTTGTCCAAGACGTTTGCGTCTACTCGGCCCCATTACAATCGTATGACTGGTATATTATTCCCAAGTTCGCTACCTTTTATAGATTTCTTGGGAACATAAACATAGTGGTATTTATCAAACGGAAATATATTACTACGAAAACGACAATTATCAGGTGTATCTTGGCGTAAGTCAAGTAATAAATAGGAGTGTGCCAGTTTAGTTGCATCAGTTTAGTTGCATCAAGTCTCTTGTAGAAATTGTGGATTTTCAGGACACACTTGGCGCGCTAGATACTGTATCTGGGATTTATCCCTAGGGTTTTTGAAAATAACTATATAATTAGATTTTAACGAGATTTCACGTTGGCCGTTGTGGAAAAGATTTTGTGTGATGAATATTACGCTTAAATTATTATGATGACTGCCCTTGGTAAAAAGACTGGCAATAACACCACCCGAAGACTCACGCATCAAGTCGTCTATAATTATCAATTTTGGTCTGGGGTCGTCGACAAAGTCTGAATTTTTGGGTAAGCCTTCGTGAAATTCGGTATCATCACCCAGCTCTTTATACGTTGATGGCCATTCGGAATAGTAAACTATTATTCAATCAAAGTGTACGTTACTCATACCATCTATATGTTTTAAAAAGTTTTTAACAAACATGGTTTTTCCATATGATGTGGGACCACAAACCATAGATGTCCAAGGATGTTTCCACCGTGGATCCATGAAAAAAACTGTTTCGTTAAAGGAGATAATATTTTTTATAAGTCTCGAGATTTGCGGCGGCGGCGCGCGCGTGTCACAAGCTGCTCGAGAAATCAGACTGCTGATGAACCGACAAGCTAATTTGAAGTGACAAGCTAATTTGAAGTGGTAAGCTAATTTGAAGTGATAAGGTAATTGAAGTAACAAGCTAGTTTTTAGCTACAAAACTTACGATAAATGCGCTCAACGAGTACCAAAAAGCTTAATGTGAGTCGAAAAGCTTAATGTGAATCAATAAGCCTAATGTGGATCGAAAAGCTTGATGTGTTATATCAAACTATTTAATGTACCTCTTGAGCCTTTCGCCACTGTCGTTACCACTTTCGATAGATTTATTTATGCTAAGTTAATTACTTTAAAATAGAGATAATTAAGAATCAAGCAGATTTTTTTAATTGAAATATAATTAATTTATTACGATCATATACCCTACGTGTCAAAGGTAAGGAAAAACGAGATTGATATTTTAATACATTTATTGATTAATATTTTTGTTCATAACATGATCAATATCCTTCAAGTGTAAAGATGCAAGTTCATACATCAAAATATAGGCATCATCTATTAACATACTTAAATTATTTTTTTTCAAGATTTGATGTAACTTATTAACATTATAGGTATAAAATGTGCTTGTTATAGAATGTACATCATAAAATTTAAACTGTGTGTGTATTGTGATAATTGTTTTCTTTCTTGGAATTTCTCTTTCGTATAGTTGCAAATTTCATTAAATACATATTTTATATCTTTGCACGCATTTAACAGATATTTAATCCTATTGTCTTCGTTTCTAGAGATGTGTTTGAGCTGATCGTAGATTGCTTTATTATACACCAATCTTGATTGAAAGCGTTTCTTCGTTGGTGGACAACCTCTATGATTTTTGTCTTGTGTTTCGTATATCAGCTCAAAAGCTTTATCAGAAAAACATATCGTGAACCTTATGCTAAAGCTGGTACCACAATATATTTTTTGATCAACCATTTCGTTTCCTTCTGATTCAAAGAATTCATCAATCCTGGGAAAACTTTCTTTAAACCAGATCCACTCGGTATGTGTAAGTGGTATATCCGCAATATTTTGACCACTTAGACGAACAACAGGTTTGAAATCACCACAGCCAATAACGCGGCTTTCCAGACCAACTATAAGTCAGTACGATTTATTTAATCCATACAGCATGGATAGTACTTGGCGACATTGGAACTTAGAGTTTTGATTACTATTCTGAGCAAACATCTTTCAGTATTATCATGGTTTAACAGGATCCAAGATTGAAATGACAAATAATTAAAGCAGCCCCTTTATATATAAAGTATCCATAAACACTCTTTAACAATCCTTTCTAATCTTTGAGAATGTAATCATTTCTAGATTGAGTGTGTGTGTGTGTGTGTGTGTGTGTGTGTGTGTGTGTGTGTGGGTGCGCGCGCGCGTGCGTGCGTGTGTGTGTGTGTGTGTGTGAATGTGAGGGTATGGTGTTATGAGTGTTAATAAACCATTAAATTAATTATAGGTATAATGATTTATAAAGTTTAAGTATTTTTTTACATCATGAACCATATGAAAATCATTCCTAAAATAAGAAACGACAAGTATTTTATAAAATTTTAAAAAGTATTTATTATCATAATGAGATATATTTAAAAATACTGTTAAATAGGTTATAGGTTTACAAGAAAATACGGTATTTATTTTGATGTGTTTTTATTCAGCTTCAATTTTTCAATTTCACTTTTTAATTCATTAATTTGATTCTGTTGCTGTTCAAACTTCCGCTCAAAATTTTGATTTAATAATAATAAATGTTTTGTAATTTTATTTAATTGTTTACATAGATTATCTTTTTTTCTAAGTAATTTTTCTGTATGAAGTACATTACAGTCAAGAATAAGTTTTATGTATTTGTTACTTTTTTCTAAGTCATCTAAATTTTTTAAACCTCTATTTATTGATTCAACAGTATTGAATAATGAATTTTCATTGGTCCAATGATCTTCGTCATATGCTTCGAGAGTTTCGACTCGTTCAATGACATTTAAAATTGCCATATGTGTACGAGTTTCATCGAAGACCATGTTGAAATCAGGTATCATCTAACAAGTTATTTTCCATTTTAAAATTCATCTTGTTACAATATTAACAACTTAAGAGAGAGTAGTAGTATTTAATACTTTAAGAAGTACTCACTTTAACGTGCGATAGAAGTATGTCTGGATGATGAAGTGTATTTCTAAGATCACTCAAACCAAATTTATAAGTATGTAACAGCGTACTGGTTCAACTAATCTTTGATAGTTTCTGGGTGCAGACAAACTGAACTGTGGTGTAAATATCGTTTAAGACGGCTTATATACACACCAAAGAGCATGAAACTACGGATTTTACGGTGGGGGCGGAATAAAAGAATGCAGAGCAACGCAGCGAAATTTTGAGGAATAGGCACTTTTGAATTTAAAAAGTCTAAAAACATAATCGCAGCTTAATATATTATAATGAAAAATCATCGAAAATCTTTTTAACACTCAGAATTATAAAAAATTCCATAAAATAATTTCTACGACTAAGTTATAAAATACGGTAAATAGATGGATACAATGTGTAGTAAAACTATGTTACTCTGAACTGATATGAAAATTGATTGGGTTGATCAATATATCGATCGGCCTCTGAAGTTCCAAAATACCACCAATAAAAAGAGAATGTTGCACCTAACAATAAAGTACAATACCGCGAATTAATGTGAATGTAACTTTCCAAGATATCCGTACCAATACCTTACTAATACCGAATCAATAACAAAATTAACTGGTTAATGAAAGTTATAAATATGCGGAACTGTTAGAGGGTAAAGTGGGTAGTAAAAAGTATAATACCGCGAGCTAATATAACCATCGATTAGACTGATCAATGTATCGATAACGAAATCGATCAACCAATGAGGTTCCAAAACATCTTCATTTAAAAGAAGATATAGCACCTTATAAAAAAGTCTAATGCCGCAAATCGATCTGACTATAATTTCCAGTGGAAAATCATGACAATATCGAGCCAATAGGTTGATCAGTGTAATAACTCTCTCTATTTTCTCATCTTGTATTGAGGTTTACGTAAAGGGTTGTTTACGTGCTTGATAATAACAATAAATTAATTTTTATTGTAGTTTTTCGTAGCATGTATCAGGAACATGTAAGCTAAGAAGGTGTCACATATGTAATAGTCATAAATAGGGTATTATACTATCTGATCAGTTGATTATTATGACGTTGTACTTGTCATAAGAAACAAACAGCGAAAAGAGTTTAAGTAGTTGTAATGATCATCGATTGGATTAATCGACATATCGATAACGAAATCGATCGATCTGTGAAGTTCCAAAATACCTCCAATAAAAAGAGATTGTTGCACCTAACAATAAAGTACAATACCGCGAATTAATGTGAATGTAACTTTTCAAGATATCCGTACCAATACCGAATCAATAACAAAATTAATTGATTAATGAAAGTTATAAATATGCGGTACTGTTAGAGGGTAAAGTGGGTAGTAAAAAAGTATAATACCGCGAGCTGATATAACCATCGATTAGACTGATCAATGTATCGATAACGAAATCGATCAAGCAATGAGGTTCCAAAACATCTTCATTTAAAAGAAGATATGGTACCTTATACAAAAGTCTAATACCGCGGATCGATCTGACCGTAATTTCCAGTAGTAAATCGTGCCAATACCGTACCAATACGTTGATCAGTGTACTAAACTCTCTCTATTTTCTCATCCTGCCTTGAAGTTTACGTAGAGGGGAGTTTGTGTACTTGGAAATCATAATAAATGAATTTTTATTACAGTTTTTTGCAGTATGTATCAGGAAAATATAAGTTAAGAAAGTGGTGCATGTGAATATAGTCATTAATAAGCCATTATACCGGCTGGTCAGTTCGCCATTATGACGGACTACTTGGCATAGAAGCGACGACACTTCATTCGTTGCACTTATGATAAGAGACAGCCAACGAAAAATCTTCAAGGCGATACACATAAAGTATGTGTAGCTTAACGTGTGCTAGTGGGGTGGCCCCTAATGCAGTGGTTATCATTCTATTTTTGTAGCTTCTTAATAAACCTACTCACTCAGATGTTTCTCTGCTAACTCGGGTCGATTTAATTTTATATTAATATTAACTTTTTATGTAAAATTAATAAATAGGCATTTCCTAAACATAGTTTTGTAATAAATAAACTTAAATAAACAATAATTAAACATAAACTAATAATTTAAAATATTTCTTGGGTAAAACGCTGTACAAGCGTTGAATCAGTGCTTATATGAACTTTTCTCAAATAATTTATAAATTATTTGGATAATATAGTAGACAAATGTTTCTGATATCGGCTGAGATTGAATGTTTTCGTTAGAAAAGAATTTTAGAGTATTCGCCAGACGTAATAAGAGTAAACCGAGAGTTTTGTTCCATCTCTCTTAATATCGTATGATTTTAGAAGCTTCTTGAAAAATAATTTCTACTTCCTCCGCGAAGTGAAATATGAACACAGAATCCGATTTTCTGCAAGTTTCTACAGACTCTAGGCGTGATAAGAGTGTAACTTATATTTCAATTTTCGCAAACTTTTACAATAATGATGGTTAGAGCCCCTGCTGTCCTCCAGTCTACCGCAAGTTTTCTTCGGGGATACATCTCTCTCTCTCTCTCTCTCTCTCTCTCTCTCTCTCTCGCTATTAACCAGTCAACCACCATCTACCTATACAACAACATGCAGCATAACATCGAAGTAGCGTTCATCGATATGCCTGTCATGGCATCATCGCCTCAAGAGCTTGCTGCCTTTGTCAACGAGCTCATCGATGGGGGAGAACCACGCATGGCTAACGGCATCGGCCAAGGCGTGCAACCCCCAGTGCTACAGGCGGCTCTACTAGAGGAGCAGGAGCACCAGGTACAAGTAGAGGAGGATGCTGCCCTTGCAGATCTATTACAAGAGGCCTTCGATGAGGATGCCACTGAGGAGGTGGACAGTGGGTTCGATAGTGATGGCTTTGAGAAGGAAGACCAGCCGATGGATGGGGTGGAGGAAGAGGCTGAGGGAATAGATTTAGATGCCGAAACGATCGATAATAATCCCCCGGAAGTGCAAGATCGTGAAAGTGACAGTTCCAATGATAGTGATATGGACATGGATGAGGTTACACTCCGTCGTACGATGTGTGTGCGACAAAGATTTTTTCATGGTGTGCAGCGCTTGTTCAAGTTGCAACGCGATGAAGAAATGTTACGTATGCGTCGACGATTGCGGAGCATTCAACACCGCATAAGACGCCGCCGTCGAGACGAGGTATATGATGTACCACGTCGTTATCAAGATATGTGCTACGGCTGTGCAAAACGGTTTTGGTGCCAGCGCAATCGTCGTTGGATTCGCTGTACATTTTGCGGATTCTGGTTGTGCCCGGACTGTAACGTAGACCTGGTGCACTGCCAGAACGAGGGACAATTTTTGCCATGATGCCACACATCGCAGCGTCGTAAATAGTTTATAGTGTTTAAGTAACAAAGTGTTTAGTTCTAAGTAACAAAGTGGAAAAAACAAAGTGACAAAGTGTTAGCATAGCGCTTAGTTCTAAGTAACAAAGTGGCGAAATCAAAGCGGCAAAAAAAAAGCAAAGTGCCAAAGTGTGTGGTAATAACAGCCACAGCAGTAGTCGAAGTTCCGGAAGAAACCATGTAAGTATATAATATTCTTATAAATATTCTTAAAAATATGTGTGTGTGTATATGTGCGTGCGTGCGTGTGTGTGTGTGTGTGTATGTGTATGTTCGTGCGTGCGTGCGTGCGTGTGTGTGTGTATGTGTGCGTATGTGTGTGTGTATGTGCGCGCGCGCGCGCGTGTGTGTGTGTGTCGACGCAGGAGGAAGCTGTAGCTGCTACCCACTACTACTACCGCTGGTGGGGAGTTATAGCTCGTAGCCGTGGCTGACTGCACGATCGTGTAGTTTGCCCGGAGCAGCGGGCCGTGTCAGACGGGGAGTCCCTGAGCCGTCTGGCATTTGTACTCTCTCTCTCTCTCTCTCTCTCTCTATTTTTTATTTCACAGTGGCACTTTGGGGCAGATGTAACCTAAGCCATTTCCCCTGATGGTGGGGTTTCCCCTCCCTCAGAGGGTAGTGACTCAGGGTCACTCTGCATCATTACCCACCTGGTGGTGGGGGGTTCCCCCCTCCCTCAGGTGGATAGTGGTGGGGGGTTTGTTTGTCTGCCCCAAAGTGCCACTATAACTACTTTTTTGCTCGGGCAAAAAACTGGTGTTTGTGGAAAATTTTTCCGAACATTTTTTCCACTGTGACTTTTTCTTGTCGTTTGTTTGTTGCTGCTCAGAAGCAATGGTCGAGCTGCTTTGACCCAGTATTATGGAATGAAAGCCTCTGACGACCTCAGCATACTTATATAACCGAAGCCTTGACTATCTGCTTGCGAGAACACCGTAGCCACCTAGCGATCAGTTATACGATTAAAAAAAATTTTTAGTGGCATAAGAGCTCCATCTCGCTCGTATTCCGTGAGGTTTTACCTGTATATCAACCTCTCCATTACCCTTAAAATTTTACTCATCAATATCTTTCCATTCCATGTTGGAATCGTTGAGGTAAAACTGTTTCATGCGCTTTACGTTGTAACGAGCACAAGTAGTTCTGTACGCTCCATTATGATTAGTACATATAGTTACCGATCTTGGATAATAATGGATCCGCTTCAAAAACTTGTAGCTCAGAAAAATAAGGCTATTGAACAAAGTAGCGTTGAACATAAAAAGTCGAACAGAGTAGTGTCAAACAGAATGAAAGTTCTGATAGTGAGCTCAATGATACTCTACAGAATGGCCACGAGATATCTTTCGAAACAGCAGGTAGCGATAACCATGATGACACTGATTTGTATGTCAAGGCCCTCAAGCTCAATCAAACTCAGTATCTTGACAAAATTTATGGAGTATGAAACGAAAAGGGTGAATTTTTTATTGGTAATTTGCCGATTAATTTTTATAATAATAAAATTAAAGTTAATGGAGTAGCATACCCGAAAACTACAGGATTATTCAAGTTACTCATAGCGAAACAACCAAAAAAAAAACATAAGTTCAGATGATTTTAAAAATTATCGTAAAATTTTAGTACTATCGTCTGCTTATAAAAAGCGGTGTGACAAGAACGAAAGGATTCGTGCTTATAGTAGTAATAAATTTAATAATATATAACGAAGCTGATGTACCTCGTTACTAACCTATACCTACATGCTATGATCAGGGCACTGAATTAGGTTAGGTCCGTGTCTCAGCTCCGTTTGTCCACGGACATGCGCGCGCGCGCTCACTCCGCTCCATGTAAATCCACTTTGTCGACAGACGTGCGCGCGCGCGCTCACGCCGCTCCGTGTAAATCCTCTTTGTCCACGAACGTGCGCGCGCGCTCGCGCCGCGCCATGTAAACCCGCCTTGTCCAGAGATTGCCGCGACTCCACACCGGCACGCGCACACCGCGACTGACGCGACATCATACCGACGCGCGCATCTTCTCACAGACCTACCTTATATAAACAGCTCTGACACCGGTGAGAGTCAGACCGCGTCCGACCTTCTAATAGACAGGACCTACCGCCTTCCGTTCGTGAGCACAGTGATGAACTCGGGTATTGTCAGCCTTAGGACACCACCGATCACCAGGACAGCTTCTGTTACTATCATCGTGGGTACACAAGGTAGTCACAGGCCATGTACCCGGAACCGCTGTTCCTTAGTCTACGTGCGCACACGTGACTAGAGGAACACGAACGACCGTTTCTCGCATACTGACCCCCGGCACACCTGCTGTTACTACCGTCGTGAGTACACGAGGTATCCACAGACCATGTACCCGGAAACGCTGTTCCTTAGTCGACGTGCGCACACGTGACTTGAAGAACACGAACCCCTCGTACCTGTGCCTGCAATACCGAAACACACTCCGCTTCTATCGTCGCGAGCACACGAGGTAGTCAGGAGGAGTGTCCCTGGAGTCGCTGGTCCATTAGTCGACGTTCGCACATGTGATTAGCGGAACACGGACTATTCGTACCTGTCCCAGGAAAACGGAACGAGCCCAGATTCTACCGTCATGAGCGCACGAGGTAGACACAGGCTGCGTGCCCAAAGCTACCGTTCCCTTGGTCGACGTGTGCACACGTGACTAAAGGAAAGGGGGCATTCACATACCGTAGACACCGGAACAGAACAACTGACTTCACGACTTTGATGCAGACACACCGCACCGACGCCCCCGTGACTCGACGTACGCGTTAAATCGAGGTTTAGCGTTACCTACACCCTCCTGCGTAAGTAAACACCTTTGTTTTGTTTTACACGTTTCAGGTGGCAAATTAAGGCGACTACAGTCAGTCACTAGTGGTGGACAATTATATACTATTTAGATTATCTTTTGTCATTTAGATTTAATAAACATCTTTTTTCTATATATATATGGGAGCGTCCAGCAGAAACGGGCCACCGAGCGCGCGCGGTGCCTTTTTTCGCGTAAAAGGCGCTCTGTTTAACTCGTTCATAATCGTATGCTGCGTCTTTGAAAAAAAAACCAAGGACCTATATCGATAGATTTTTTCCTGCTCTTTCCAATGGTGCCATTGTTTTTATTGCGAAACGCTTTCTTCCGCACGAAAACTCGAGTTGAATATTAAAAGCCATTTTTCTCAAAGTATATCATGTTTTTTTTTCAAAATAAACTACACCATTGGAAAGTACAACTCTTAAGCTTCAAAACTCTATCTTGGAGAAGTTGGAGAAATAAAGGGTTTAAAAGTAACAACATGAAAAAGACAGCGCCGAGGGTCCGCGCGAGCCCCTCGCGCCCGTGCGTACGGCACGTTTAAGTGCACGCTCTATTCAATTCGCTAATAATCGTGTACCAAGTCTCTGAAAAAAGAAGAAGATTTTTTCCTACTCTTTCCAATGGTGATATTATTTTTATTCCGAAATGCTTCTGTTCGGGATTAGTACCCGAAGTGCCCTCTAGATGGCAAGCACCAAGCGCGCTACCTTCAATGAAAAACATCACCCCGCGGGCTTAAATAGAGGCCTGCGCCGTCCACTAGCCAGGTGCTTTATGCACATGCCTTATTACTTTGCCCCTTTGTCTTATTGCCTTAATAAAAAAAAGCTTAATAAAATGTCTAACATTTTAAATCGTTTCTGTAATCCATTTGATGAAATAAAGCATTCATCGAAACTTAGGTTTGTTTCCGATAAACTTAGAGCTTCTTATCCGCATTTAACTGATAGAAACAAAATATGCGATTCTTGTCGAATAAAATCTAATGCTCAGATTGAAGAAGAGAGTGAGATTTCAATAGAAGATTCTAAAGAAATTATTTTTTATTTGAAAAAATTGTTGAATGACCAAAATTTGACAAAAATGGAAAAGATGTTACTTTTGAAATTACTTCCTAACTAGGGGGGCTACGCCCCCCAGCGTGCCTTCGGCACGCCATCCGCTCCGCCCCCACACACACCTGCTCCTCGCTTCGCTCGTCGCCCGCCCACTCCCTATGTAAAAACTTCGTTTTTACATAATAGGCACGACCGCAATACTCAGGAGAACCTTGTATTTTTATAAAAGCGAAAATTGATTAATAATGTCATTACGAAGGGCAATGCACTCATGATTTTGCATACTATTAAAAAAAAAAAAAAAATAGTTTTTGTTACCATATGGCAAACAGTAAAGCTAATAAGCGAAAAATTTACCGTCTAAAAAACATTAGTGACCGTCTCTTAGAGACATGTTACCGCGCAATGGTTATCAAGTCATGTCATATTGTTCGTGTATAACGTATTACGTATAATATATAGCTGTTTATGCAAAGTGATGACAATGCGAGCTTGATTTTACGCAATTCGCAATAATCGCAATAAACGATATAAAAATTACAACATCATCTATTCACATGGGTAACGTGTATAGCATCGCCAATCACGTGATGGCGGTGACACTGCTGGCTTGTTGGCTTTACCCATGTGAGTGTGCACGCATGCGCATGCGCTGCAGCTCACCTGCTCGTCACGTCTGGCTCGTCAGCTGATAGCTCGTAGCTTCTTTGCGCAAGCGACACGGCGCCGCGGATGATGCGAGAAAAAGGCTGAGCCGAACTTCTAGTGAAAAAGTTTCAGTGCGGAGTGAACACAAGAAAGCTGCCTACTACGTGCGTATTATCGCTACAGTGCTTCGCTTCCTATCTGGCTCTCACCCGCACCATGTCAACCATGTGCGCACGGCAGTCCGGCAGACGGCAGTCATCAATGTTTATATCTGCAGTCACTGTGTTTCCTAAATTGCTGTATGGATCGATATTGATGTTGGTCGAGTTCTCTGCTAATTCAGTTGTGGTCTTATCCTTGAGTAAGTATTATTTCAATAATACTAGCTCCTTTCTAATCTTGCAGGGTTTTCATCTTTTTTTCACAAGGACATTTTTTTAAACTTTGAGGGTCACGGTAGTCTTAGTTGGAAGTGCACATGAGCTTTTTCGACTTTCAAGTATACAAATACCTTTCCTTTCTCTGAAAATATCTTCAGCTTTACACACGTCACCATATCATGCATTCTGAGGAATTATATACCATATTTCAGATCTAAATAATCAGCAAGTGTGGAGTTACAGCATTTTCTGTGTGCTTTTTGAGGAAATTATTAAGAAAGAAAAGTAATTTCCTCCAATTTGGCTGATTGAGTATATCTGAAACTTAATGTACAATGCCTCAACATGCATTGCATTGTGTATGAACATTCTTGTAAATCTTGAGAAAGGGTGAGGAGGTTTTAGTTGAAAATACACATGCGCTTTCTCGACTTTTGAGTGCAAAGATCCCTTTCCATTCCCTACAAGTATCTTCAACTTTCTATACATGATGGAATACATGCTGAGGGACAGTATATCAAGATTTAGATATGCATAATCAGCAAGTCTGGAGATATTGCAACTTCTGTGTCTTTTTCAAGAAATTTTTGAGAAAAATGTCATTTTCTCCGTACCGGTTGATTGAATCGATCTGAAATTGCATACACAATCCCTCTGTATGTATTGTATTGTGTGTGAACATTCTGGTAAACTTTAAGTGAGGGTGAAGAGGTCTTAGTTGAGAATACACATACGCTTTCTCGACTTTTAAGTGCAAAGATCCCTTTCCATTCCCTACAATTATCTTAAACTTTCCATACATGATGGAATACATGCTGAGGGACAGTATATCAAGATTTAGATATGCATAATCCATACATGATGGAATACATGCTGAGGGATAGTATATCAAGATTTAGATATGCATAATCAGCAAGTCAGGAGATATTGCCATTTCTGTGTCTTTTTCAAGAAATTTTTGAGAAAAATGTCATTTTCTCCGTACCGGCTGATTGAATCGATCTGAAATTGCATACACAATCCCTCTGTATGTATTGTATTGTGTGTGAACATTCTAGTAAACTTTAAGTGAGGGTGAGGAGGTCTTAGTTGAGAATACACATGCGCTTTCTCGACTTTTAAGTGCAAAGATCCCTTTCCATTTCCTACAAGTATCTTAAACTTTCCATACATGATGGAATACATGCTGAGAGACAGTATATCAAGTTTCAGGTCTACATAATGAGCAGGTCTGGAGATATTGCAATTTCTGTGTCTTTTTCAAGAAATTTTTGAGAAAAATGTCATTTTCTCCGTACCGGCTGATTGAGTCGATCTGAAATTGCATACACAATCCCTCTGTATGTATTGCATTGTGTGTGAACATTCTGGTAAACTTTAAGTGAGGGTGAGGAGGTCTTAGTTGAGAATACACATGTGCTTTCTCGACTTTTGAGTGCAAAGATCCCTTTCCATTCCCTACAAGTATCTTCAACTTTCTATAGATGATGGAATACATGCTGAGGAACAGTATATCAAGATTTAGATATGCATAATCAGAAAGTCTGGAGATATTGCAATTTCTGTGTCTTTTTCAAGAAATTTTTGAGAAAAATGTCATTTTCTCCGTACCGGCTGATTGAGTCGATCTGAAATTGCATACACAATCCCTCTGTATGTATTGTATTGTGTGTGAACATTCTCGTAAACTTTAAGTGAGGGTGAAGAGGTCTTAGTTGAGAATACACATGCGCTTTCTCGACTTTTGAGTGCAAAGATCTCTTTCAATTCTCTCAACATATCTTGGTAAATATATAGTGCTATGAATGATCTTATCGACACGCTAACACTATATTGTGAGTAGTTTGCTGTTAGAATGTTTTCTCGTTTACTTTACAGCTAGCATCTATCCTGCAATAATTTTCTACCCCTTTGACAGGAGTGTGGCTTCTCTGTACTCCTTCCGTTGCCAAGTTATTCTTGTTGTAATTATGTTTTTGGTCTAGGGCGAAGAGCTCCTGCAGACGACATCACGGCGTCCTAAGCACCTGAAGATAGCGTTTTTTATTGGGACTATATGTTGGATTGCTTGACATATTTCATGTGGACATTGACAACCTCTGAACTCGTTGAAAAAATTATCTGGTGAGTAGCTTACTGTAAGAAAGTTTATTGGTTTATACTTTTAAGCTAGTATCTATCCTGCAATAATTTCCTACCCCTTTGACAGGAGTGTGGCTTCTCTGTACTCCCTCCGTTGCCAAGTTATTCTTGTTGTAATTATGTTGTTGGCCTTGGGCGAAGAGTTCCTGCAGAAGACAACACATCTTCATATAATTGTTCTTTCCTCGAGGGCGTCATTATATGACCATCATAAAGCAGGAGACTTTAAAAAAAATAGGACCAAATTGGGAATGGCAACTTTGAGAAACTCAACAATGGCATTACAGTGGGTAACCTTGAGTGAAGGGCTTCCTGATGCACACCTCTTGGTAGCTTCATCTTTCTATAGATTATCAATGGAAGTTGATCTAGTCTGTATTTATTTTAATTCACTGTGACCACTTTGTGGTCTCTTCTTTGAATAATTATTATTTCAGTAATCTACTGCTTTCAACCATTACAGTGGGTAACCTTGAGTGAAGGGCTTCCTGATGCACACCTCTTGGTAGCTTCATCTTTCTATAGATTATCAATGGACGTTGATCTAGTCTGTATTTATTTTAATTCACTGTGACCACTTTGTGGTCTCTTCTTTGAATAATTATTATTTCAGTAATCTACTGCTTTCAACCATTACTATAGCTTCATTTTTTGTTTCAGGGTTTTTATTATCTTTTCAGAAAAAGCAGCAACTATAAGAGGCGACCGGTCAAATTTTGACAGATCTATTCCTCATTCATTGATGTGATTGATATTTACTTTGAGGATGTCTTTTCAAACTTCATTTAGAAGAACATAAGAATGATAGAAATCTGCTTTTATAATGCATTTCAGGCATCTTATGTATTTTTATGCTGATTTTATTTTTTTTTTGTAGGTACAATTTAATAAAAAGAAAGAAATAAGTCATGCAATTTCTCAGATTTAATTCAGGCACTGCTTGTGTATTTTTTATAGAACTGTATTTTTATTTTTTTTATTAAATTACATGTACTTTCAAAAAGATAGAGTCAACTCAAAAATACATGGAATGTCTGAGATGCATTACTGAAGCCGGTTTCTATCATTCTTAGTCTTTTGGATTAAGTACGGACACATCATCTCAAAGTAAATATCGATAACATTGAATGCTCAATACACCTGCTAAATCTGACAAGTGGCTTTTATATTGTAGGAGCCGGATGAATTTTTTTATTAAGTTTTTAATTTTGGTTCGTATACTTTAGTGTAGTGTAGTGTGAGTGTGTCTGAAACTTCTATACATCTATAGCTTGTCCCGCCATAACAATAAATCTGAGTACGTGTAAAAATTGTGAAAAAAGTTATTTTAATCTGTAAAATTCAGTCGAATTGTAGTAGTTAATGAACAATTAACTACCAGTATTAATTGACTTTTAGAGGTTATAGTGAACTTTTCATAATTCTGACAGGTTTCCAGAATATTTATTTAAGCATACTCTATAAATCTTTCGGACAGACCACACTACATGGCCCTTCAGATTTCATAAGAGAAAACCTATTTAATTAATTAGTCTGAAATTTACAACATGAAAAGATAAATTAATCCTGCTCCTATAATGTTATAAAAGCCACCAGTCAGATTTAGCAGGTGTACTCATCATTCAGTGTTGTCGATGTTTAGTTGGCGTAAATGTGCTTAAGTATAAAAATAATAGAACTCTGCTTCTATAATGTATTTCAGGCATCGTATGTTTTTTTAAGCAAATTTCATCTTTCTAGAAGTAGGTATAATTTAATAAAAAAAAAATATCCGTGCGATATGCAGTCCATTATTTCACCGTGTTTATCGCACTTGCTACGCTCGTGCGCTAACCTCACGGTGCGATAATGAACTGCTTAGCGCACGGATAGGCGTGACAGCGGACTTAAGGCAGACAGTGTTATAAAAAATTGTACGATACTAATGCGTTAAGTAACACATTACACGCCGTGAAAGGATCCTCGCTACGCTCGGGCCTTAACTTTACGCCATGAAATAATGGGCCACTTATCGCACTTGTATCGTAATGTATTAGTACGATAAAATTTTTATCGATATTTATTCATGAATTAAAAAAACCTCTTTCAATTGGTTGGCCCGTAGTTTCCTCAACCTTAATATGTTGATTCCTTTAATTAATATTTAATAACAAAATTTATAAATCTATGACTACAAAGAATTTTGAAGCGATTAAGTCATTGTTACTCCTGTAATCGTTGGATATACAAAAATCAATTTTCATTTTTCAATTTTTTTCTAAAAAACTAATCAACAAAATGAATTAAAACATTACAGATTATATTTATTTATATTATCCATTATCATGATTTTTCTCAAAAAAAATTGACCGTTTAGTTTGGGAGTTATAAGCATCTAAAAAAAAAAAAACACGTTATTGTTAATAATTTTTTTAGAAAATATAGGTATTTTAATTCTCTTTCGAATGCTACCCATCCGATTCGAATAACTTGATCCTATCATTAAAAAAAAAAATCAAAAAGCAGTTTTGAGAAAAATCGAAAATTTGAAAAAAAAAACAAAAACACATCGCCCCAATAAAAAAAAAAAAAACGGATTTTGACCGGAAAATGAGACCTGCCCGGTCAAAATTGACCGAGTAGAAATTGATATCTAGGCGTACACACACACACAAACACACACACACACACACACACACACGCACACACACACACGCACACACGCACACACGCACACACACGCACACACACGCACACACACACACACACACACACATTTTTCAAAAACCATGTATTTTGATTCCTAACATCTCGGAACACAATTATAACATGTTTTTACAACAACTCAAACATTTTGCTTCCTCCTAGAGGAAGCTTTGTGACATTAAATTTTTGAGTTGTTGTAAAAACATGTTCTAATTCTGTTCCGAGGTGTTAGGAATCAAAATACATGGTTTTTGAAAAATGTCTGTATGGATGTGTGTGTGTGTGTGTGTGTGTGTGTGTGTGTGTGTGTGTGTGTGTATACGCCTGGATCTCAGCTTCTACTCGGTTGATTTTGACCGGACAGGTTTAATTTTTTTTGTTTTTTTTTGCGTGATGGAGGGTCAAAAATCCGTTTTTTGATTGGGACGATGCGTTTTTGTTTTTTTTTCAAATTTTCGATTTTCTCAAAACTATTTTTTGATTTTTTTAATGATAGGATCGAGTTATTCGAATCTGATGGGTAGCGTTCGAAAGAGAATTAAAATACCTATATTTTCTAAAAAAAAAAGTTCTAGCTATCACGGTTCTTTTGTTATTAACAAAAACGTGTTTTTCTTTTAGAAGCTTATAACTCCTAAACTTAACGGTCAATTTTTTTGAGAAAAATCATGATAATACAGAATATAAATAGCTATAATCTGTTAAAATGTGAATACATTCTGTAGGCTAGATTTTGAGTAAAAAATTGAAAAATGAAAAAAATCAGTTTTGTATGTCCAACGATTACAAGAGTAAAATTGACTTAATGGCTTCAAAATTCCTTTTAGAGGTAGATTTTTTATAGTTCTCGGTCGAGTTCTTTGGGCAAAATGATTGGTCCATAAATTTCAGAGATATTTGAGGTTAAAAATTTGTTGACATTTTTCAAAATTGTAATTTCTAGAGAACGGCTCTATGTATCTGAATGGGGTGGGTGGCATTCGAAAGAGAATTAAAATACCTATATTTTCTAAAAAAAAGTTAATTTTCTATCTATCACGGTTCTTTAGTTATCATCAAAAACAAAAACGTGTTTTTTTTTTAAAAACTCATAACTCAAATGATGTGTAACAAAATGAATTAAAATGTTTAAAAATTATATCTATTATAATCTATTATAATTATGAATTATGCATTATAAATGCATTATATTCTGCATTATTATAATTTATTTGTGAGTTATGAACTTTTTTAAAAAAACACGTTTTTCTTAATAACAAAACAACCGTGATAGCTATTTGTTTTATTATAAAATATAGATATTTTACTTCTATTTCAAATGATAACTTTATTTATCAGCTCAAAATTTATATAAATTTGATGTAAATAAATAATAAATAAATAAATTTAAAAATTAACAATTTTTAATATTCATAAATGAATTTAATTATAATTATGCAATAAATTTTTTAAAAAATTATAAATTTTGTTATTAAAAATTAATTAAAGGAATCAACAAATTACGGTTGAGGAAGCTACGGGCCAATGAATTGGCAGCGGTTTTTTTTTTCTATCTATTTTATAGCTACAACTTTATTAAAGTAAAATTTCTTTTTTTTTTAGTTGGATTAAATAAAGTGTAAATAAATTAAAATAAAATAATTAACTTCTTTAGTAAGGTCGTATTTCAGAAAGAAGTTTATATATATCGCTGTTGATATATATATATATTTTTTTTAATATATCTAATTTTATTTAAGGTGGGGGGGCTTCGCCCCCCCCCCTGAGTAGGGGCTTCGCTCCCTACACCCCCACCAGGGGCTCCGCCCCTGGACCCCGCCCTGCGCCCCACATCAAACCCGCCATACCTCATTACCTACCAACAATAAACTTTATTGTTTCTTTTATTTTGTTTTATCTAGATGGGACATTTCAACATAATAACTATATCCTCAAGGATTTTCATTCATGGTCACAAAATGATTTCGTAGATTCATTCGTCATCGAATATCATTTAATGTGTGATATCAGGAATATGGTTACGAGTCGTGAGGATGGAATATTATATTTGCTTATTCTTTGGCTCAATTTTATATTTAACCAAAAATTTAATCTTTGTTTTTTAATTTTATTTTTAAGGTTTAAACTTGCAGAACTTCTATTAATCACATTATTAATAGAAGATTAGATTATATACAATATTAGCTGCCTGTCTACGACCAAGTTTTAGAAAAAAATAATTTGTTTCTTGGACCAACTTAGAATAATTTTAAGTAAAAAAACGTTTAGGGATTTAATCTTTTAATTTTTGTTACTTCAACATCAATTTATATTTCTTATTATATATTTTTATTAGTGTTTTAGTTTACATAATATTTGGCATTTTGTAAACAATAGATATTTCTTTTTTTTTAAATTATGTTTTCAATGTGTTTATCTCATTTTATAGCACAGTGTGACCTAAGTCCGCACTTAAGTCACGCCTACCCGTGACTTAAGTAGTCGATTATTGCACCGTGAGGTTAGCGCGCGAGCGTAGCGAGTGGACTGATTAAGGTACGGATAGGCGTGACAGCGGATTTAGGTAAACGTGCTATAAAATATCGTACGATACATGTGATTTCAGTGGCAGTATCGTAATGTACTATTTTAACATTGTAATTAAATGTAATTTTATATCTTATGATTATATTTTTATAATTATATGATCTTTCGAATGTTATATTGATTTTTCAGATATTATTTAAAGCTATTGCATTGAATAATTCTTTGTCAAATCGAATCATGTTAAATAAGCGAAAATTGAATATGAAAAGTGTCGTATTTATAGGTTTAGATAATCAGGATTGATTGTACATTAAAATATTAATTAGGGAAAAGTTTTGTTTAGATGTTATCCATAAGTATATCTTTTGCATTCAATATTTTTGTGTAAAGTCAAATCGTTGAAATAAGCGAAAATCGTCCATTTTATGTATGTTTTGGCGTTAAAAATTGTTTGTTTGGATTTAACTTGTCGGGAATTGATTGTACAAAAAAATGTTTAATAGGAAAAAGTTTTGTTTTAATATTATCTATAACTTTTACGTTCAACATTTTTGTATAAAATCAAATCCTGTCAAGTTATAGCCAAAAGTCGTCCATTTTATGTATATTTAGGCGTTAAAAATCGTTTTTATGAGTTCAACTCGTCAGGAATTGGTCGTAGCAAAAAATGTTCAATATAAAAAAGTTTTATTTTAATATTATCTATAACTTTTACATTTAAAATTTTTGTGTAAAGTCAAATTCTGCTCAGTTATAAACGAAAATCAGCCATTTTATGTACATTTAGGCGTTAAAACCCGTTTTTTTGGATTTAACTCATCAGGAATTGATCGTACAAAAAAATGTCGAATAGGAAAAAGTTTTGTTTCAATATTATCTATAACTTTTGTATTTAACATTTTTGTGTAAATTCAAATCCTGTAAAGTAATAGAAAAAAAACGACTATTTTTGATGATTTTAGCGATTTTTTCGCTATTACATTGTTAAATATTGTTCATAGAAAAAAAATGTTCAATGTAAAAAAGACGTCTTTTAATTAGTTTTAGCAGATGCATTTGTTGTTTTTGACTTAAATTTAATTTTGTTCACCGTATGCTCAAAAATCGATTTTTTCAAATTTTTATTTGCTCTGGCGTTTTTTTATTTGTCGATCGATTTGGCTCGGTAGAGAACTGTCAGTTACTTATAATTGGACGAGTATATTCCCCAAAGCCCGTTTGGATCCGTCGAAATTTCGCTGAGATAATCGGGTTACTTGATCACATACATACGTACAGACATACATACATCTCTAAAAACGCTTAAAATGTACTTCTTTTGGGTGGAAAATAGTTTTTATGTTGTAAATTTTCAGAATTTGAAGTGTTACAATTTTCGCCCTGACGAAAATATAAGGCTCTCCCGAGAAGCGGTCGTGCCTAAAAACGAAGTTTTTACATAGGGAGGGGCGGGCGACGAGCGAAGCGAGGAGCAGGTGTGTGTGGGGGCGGGGGGGATGGCGTGCCTATGGCACGCTAGGGGGCGCAGCCCCCTAGTTAGATTTTTTTCCTTACGTCGTAAATCATTAGAACTATATAACGTTATTATAAGAGAGGTTGTTTCAATTGGAGTTTTTAGGAATATCCATTTAATTACAAAAGATAGAGCGAATTTGGTTTTATTATTATTGTTACTATTAGTACGCCAATCACTAGTTATGTATATTTAAGCGCTTAAAATCGTTTTTATAACTCTAACTCGTCAGAAATTAATTTTACATGAAAATATTAGATGGAAAAAAGTTTTGTTTAAATATTATCTACAACTTTTGTATTTAATATTTTTGTGTAAAATCAAATACTGTCAAGTTATAGCTGAAAATTGTCCAGTTTATGTATATTGTAGCGTTTAAAATCGTTTTTATCGGATTAGCTCATTAGGAGTTGATTTTACACAAAAATTTTAAATAGAAAAAAGATTTGTTTTAATATTATGTACAACTTTTGTATTTAATATTTTTGTGTAAAATCAAATTCTGTCAAGTTATAGCCGAAAATCGTCTATTTTATGTATATTTTGGCGTTTAAAATCGTTTTTATCGGATTAGCTCATTAGGAGTTGATTTTACACAAAAATGTTAAATAGGAAAAAGTTTTGTTTTAATATTATCTAAAACTTTTGTATTTAACATTTTTGTGTAAAATCAAATTCTGTCAAGTGATAGCCGAAAATCGCCCATTTTTGACCTTTTTTGCCGTTTTTCGCAGTTATCTTGGCAAATATTGCTCGTAGAAAAAAGTGTCCAACAGATAAAAGGTGTATTTTAATTAGTTTTAGCAGTTAGACCTGTAGATATAAGCTTAAAATTAATTTTTCTAGTCATTAAGTTTAAAAATCGATATTTTGAAATATTTCTTTGTGCTCGCATTTTTTTAATTTTTCATCGATCTATCTCAATTAAGAACCAGGACTTAGGTATAATTAGAGGAGTATTTTCCCGCGATCCCGATGAAATCGGTTGAAAATTCATTGAGATAATCGAGGAACTTGCCTACATACGGGCGTACAGACATACATACATCACAGAAAACGCTTAAAACGCACTCATTTTGACTGGAAAAGACTTTTCTTGTATCAAATTATTAGTTTTTGAAGTCAGACAATTTTCGCTCTGGTGAAATTATAAGGCTCTCCCGAGCAGCGGTCGTGCCTAAAAACTGGAGTACTCGCAAAGTAGCTAGATTTTCGAACTTGTCTCGTCGACTTTCATCGAAATGTAAATTATTTGATAACCCAGCCCAATTAAATGACAACAGAGGAAATAAAAAAATATCAAGTGATTTATACAAATGGGCAACTGAGTATTTCAAAAATATTGAGTGCTTTTCTTCATCAAAAGACGATTACTTAAAGGCTACAGAAAAGCTACAAAACAGGCTAGCCTCAGCTAAGACAATACCTGGAACTCAATTGTTTCATTGTATTAAATTATTAAATGATGCCAAAAAGTTAGAACTTAAAAGATTTTCAGCGTCAGAAGATTCTCAATTATATCCACCGATCAAAAAAGAAAAAGTACTTAAAACTCAAACAAAGAAAGAAGCGGATGTCGCAAAAAGGACAATTCTTATAAAATCAAAAAATGTAAAAAATTAGAATTTAAAGGAAAAGGTAATATTGTTATGCCAGATTAAACAATCTATAAGGTTATTTTAAATTTCTGTTTCACTGCTTTCAGTGCGTTCATGGATATTTTTATGTTTAATATATTATGTTTTTCAAATTTTGTTATATAAATGAACAAAGTTCATTGTAATATTATACTAACTGTTACAACTAGATCCACAAAATTATGTCCACGCATTGGCATTGTAAGTTACAAAATATTTTATATTTACAAAAAAGAAAGGGCGAAATAGCACATCGCGTGTATTAATCCGCCCTTGAGCATAGCGTAAAAAGTTCGGGCAGCCGCTGTCTTTTTGATCTTACTATTTTTGAACTTTTCATGTTTCAACTTAAAAATATAATATTTTATAGTTTAAGACTTGTACTTTTCAAGAATATAATTCATTTTGAAGAAAAGACTGATATTTTATTGAAAAAATAGAATTTAAACATTCAAATGGAATTTTCAACTAGAAGGAAGCATTTCGGAATAAAAATAATAGCACCATTGGAAAGAGCAGGAAAAAATCTATCGATATATGTCCTTAGTTCTTTTTTCTGAGACTTGGTACACGATTATTAGTGAATTGAATAGAGCGTGCACTTAAACGTGCCGTACGCACGGGCGCGAGGGGCTCGCGCGGACCCTCGGCCCTGTCTTTTTCATGTTGTTACTTTTAAACCCTTTATTTCTCCAACTTCTCCAAGATAGGGTTTTGAAGCTTAAGAGTTGTACTTTCCAATGGTGTAGTTTATTTTGAAAAAAAAACATGATATACTTTGAGAAAAATGGCTTTCAATATTCAACTCGAGTTTTCGTCCGGAAGAACGCGTTTCGCAATAAAAACAATGGCGCAATTGGAAAGAGCAGAAAAAAATCTATCGATATAGGTCCTTGGTTTTTTTTTCAAAGACGCAGCATACGATTATGAGCGAGTTAAACAGAGCGCCTTTTACGCGAAAAAAGGCACCGCGCGCGCTCGGTGGCCCGTTTCTGCTTGACGCTCCCATATATATATATATAGTTCTAAGGTTGTCATGTCATGCAGACCCCCGGTGCTCCCCCTCGCCACCCTCAAAATAACATAAAATTGTGATGTTTTTTCGTTATTTCGAACATGGCAGAGCCCCCCCTCGCCCCCCTCCCTCCTGACCCCCTCGTGACCTTCCGTCAGATCCCTCTCAAACCCCGTTCAACGTTCAATAAGTCTTGTAGTAAAAACTCCTGCTTTTGCCGTGGATGCTCTGAGTTAATGTTCTCTGGAGCTTCATCAAAGCTCGTTTTATCGCGAGTAAAGTACCGACACTATTGCGACCTTTCCTGATCGGTTATCCGCTACGAGAGAGAGGTTAGTCCGGCGCTTACTGATACAAAGGATTAGCATAGAGTTATTATAGATAGAGTAGGAGAGTCCGACAAAACAGCGTCCCATCTATAGAAAGAGAAAGAAGATAAGAGAGCCCTTTCGGTACCTGTCTTGCAACCATAGCAACAGCTGAAAGAGTTTAGGTTAACTATATTTATTTGAATTTTATAACGATGTTATTATATTATAAAAAAATAATCTAAAAAAATATTTAAATAAACATTTCTCTGAAAAGTTTGTAGTTTTTGAAATTGCGTTGTTGAAATTACATTTTCAATCTGCGCATGCGTCATTATACAGAGATAGAAAGGGCCCACCGATCTCCTCTCTCTTTCTATCGATAGGACGCTTCCACTAACAAGAACGCCTATTCCTTGCCTACTCTATCTATAATAATTCTATGAGGATTAGCCCTCTTGGCCTCAAGGCGGATCTCGATAGAGATTCCTCAATCTGTTATATATAATTCATGTATGAATTGGATCATTTGATGAAGTAACGCACAGGACAAGCTTACAAGAAGGAAAATTATAAAATTGAAAAAAACTCAGATTTTGACGAAAATTGTTATATAGGGGTTTTCGAGGTCGCTGATCAAAATTTTGTTTCTGGACTTTCGAAATTCAAAATGGCGGATGCAATATGGAGGTTACCAATTTGAAAACAGCTTAGGTATTTCTGGAAATCGGAATACAGGGGTTTTCAAGATCGACGATCAAGATTTTGTTATCGGACATTCGAAATTCCAAATGGCGGCCAAGAGTTCAAGGGTAGCTTAGATTTTGCTTAAAATTAGTATACAGAGGTTTTCGAAGTCGCTGATCAGGATTTTCCTATTAGACTTTCGAAATTCAAAATGGTGTATACAATATGGCAATGAAAAGTAAGAAAAAAACAAATCGTGTTCAAAATTGGTATATTCGGGTTTACGAATTAGTTCCGTATCATGATTTTGATATCAGACTTTCAACATTCAAAATGACAGATACAATATGGCGGTTAAAAAGTCGAAAAAAGCTTAGATTTTTCTCGAAATTGGAGTACAGGGGTATTCAAGGTCGCTGATCACAATCTTGAGTAGTATACCCCTCGCTATGGGCCGTCACAACAAACCTGACCTCAACCACAGGCGCCAGCTGGGGTCAAGATCAAGAAGTCCGACGACGCATAGCGAGGGATGGGGATAAAAGCGGTGCACGTATGTGTGAGTGTGTGCACGTGTGCGCAAGCATATTCTGCAGAGAACACCCATACACACGCACGCGAACGCATACCCGCATACACACATACACAGACACACGGACATACACCAGTGATGGCCCCCGATCCTTCAGAACGTGAGAAATAACTAGATTCCTACAGTGGGTCGTGGGAAATGACTAGATCTAGTATTTTCCCAGCGGCGGAGACATCGCGTCTCAGAGCCAACTTCGCGTCCGTTCGGCTAATTTGAAATTGAAACGGAGCATTCAAAGCAGACGAAGCAGAAGCTTATGTAGGTTATGATTTTTGTACTCCAATTGAATAAAATCACAATGACATAAATTGTAGTCAACAATAAGCAGAAACGCATTTTAACAACGATGGAGAGAAAATTAGATAAGTATTACTTATTGTTTGAATAATTTTGTGTATTTGAATTTTTAATAATTCTGAAAGAAATAAAATATTTTAAAAAAATTTAAATATTCAAAATATTTTATGACAAATATCCATTATTTCTTGATCAGATACTTTGTGTGCGTATTTCTTTCTATTCCAGAAGATTGTTCATTCATGCAACATGGATGAAACAAGTATAAGTAAAGCTCATAAATTCAAACAGACAATCAGACATAAACAAGAAACTTAGGGTGGTCAAGTTTACAGTCAGCACATAAAAGAAATTAATTGTCAAGTGCAGTTGCAACGTCTACTAAAAGTGAAAAGAGGGTTTATACTCTGTGCTGTGTTTCAGCAAAATAAAACGATCAGTGATGTAGCAGGCTCGTCTACATGTTCAGGTTTAGACTCAGTTCTCATATGTAAGAGTATGTATTGCATATTACAACAAGATATCAACGATGTGAAAGAAGTCAGCCATCAAGTACAGTTGCGATACCTAATCAAGTGTAAAGTAAAAGTCGAAAGAATTTTATACTCTATGTTACAGCAATATCTATAAATGAAATTGAATAGCTCATAAGTGGTGTAGTAGGTTCGTCAACATGTTCAGGCTTGGACTCAGTTCTCATATGTAAGTTGTTTATATGAATATAAAAGAGTATGTATTGTATATTACAACAAGATATAGACTATATCAAAGAAGTCAATCATCAAGTGCATTTGCAATACATAATAAAAGTGTTAAGTAAAAGTGAAAAGAATTTTATACTCTGTACAGTGTTATACCGAAATCTATAAATGAAATTCAGAAGCTCATAAGTGATGTAGCAGGCTCGTCTACATGTTCAGGCTTAGACTCAGCTCTCATATGTAAGAGTTTGTATTGCATATTTCAACAAAATATATACCATATGAAACAAATTAATCATCAAGCGCAGTTGCTATACATAATAAAAGTATAGAGTAAAAGTGAAAAAAGTTTTATACTCTGTGCAGTGTTACAGCAAAAGGAATAAGCAATATTCAAAAGCCCACAAGTGATATAACAGGCTCGTCGACAAGATCAGGTTTGGACTAAACTTTAACGTCCAAGTGTGTTTCTTTCCATTTTGTTTTTTATAAATGAAAATTAATATAGTAAAATCATTATGCACATATGTGTGAGTATAATACGTACTGTTGTGCACTTTGCATTATAATCTTAGCACTAATATTCTTTTAGTGACATTTTTATAGTTCACAGTACGTTAATACATAAAACAATACACTAATTAGAATAGCTTGTTTGCATTACGGTAATAGGATAAAAATGTACAATAAATATAAATTCATGATGTCTAAACAAATAATGAATTTCCTGTATCCTATTACTAAATAGTTCATTATTTATTTTGAACTCTAACATTAAAAAAATATTATTTTTTATTACTCCTATTGTACAAGATATATATACAATCTATAAGCTACAACTGTCAAAGCAATTCTCTTTAATTACTTAATAATAATAAATAATTTGCTGTAAATAATACTTTTTATTTATTTGAGTCCAAATGATCTACATAGTTCATGAATCTGTGATTTAGCGAAACAGAAATATTTATTTCCCATGTCACATTCGATATTTCTATTCCGACCAAAATAAATTAACTCGAATAAAATTACAAAAATTAGCTGCAAAAGCGATTTATTTTTATTTATTTTTATTATTTTTTATTTATTTTTATTTGTATCAATTTTTGACCGTAAAAAATAATTTACTCAAATAAATTTGATACATGAGCAAGCCCAGAAACTTTTCAAATTTTATGTAACTCAAATTTTATATTTAAAAGGCTATAATTCAAGTTCTTTACGAAGCACATGACTGAACACCAAAAAAATGTTCATTTTTCAATAGAGTAATAAAAAAAGAATTTTAGAGCTTTTTCTTTATAAAAAAAGCTTTAATTTAAGACCTGGTAGACCCATTTGCCTTGAAAAATAGCCCAGATACAAGAAATTTTATGTTAGGGTGACTACACCAGTATTGGAACAGTCACCAGTGAATGAACATTTTTATATAATATTTAAAATTTTAAAATTTGTACATTTTTGGTATCAAATATAATCATGATTTTTAAATCTTTTCGAAATTTCCTTTCGTTTTATATATTATGCATGCTATATCAAATGAATTGCCTTGGATGAAAAACATTATTAATATTATCCAATATCGTGGTGAGAATTAAATATACGCCATTCACTATAAGGGTGACGCAAGATGCACTGTAGGCATATGCTGAAGTTTCTTCAAAATCTAAAGTTTTTGTGTTAAAATCTTACGTCTAAATGAAGTTTTATACTTTGTAACGCTCACTTTTTGAGCATTACAATTAGTAATGAAAAGATAAGAAAAATCCCAACTGTGGTTGTAGGGGCTTCTTTCTGGCTAAGCATCCAGAACAGAAAATCCTAACTCAAAGGAAAGCATGCTTGGCAGAAGAGGGCCCAAGCAACCCTAACTACCACTGTTACCTGTCAGATCACTAGAAAAGCGAAGACAGCACTCTTGCGAAGGAGCACTGCGAGCTCCTCGTGCTGCAACCATGCCCTGTTCCTGTAGAAGATGACGTTGCTCCTGCCATCCCCCATTCTAGTGATAGTGCTGCGATGCGAGGGAGCTGAGCTCACTCTTCTCTTGATCTCTTCCTGACATAGGGAGGCGGCAGCTTAGAACCTATAAGAAGGAGAATAGAATTAGTGGTATAAAGAAATGGACACTTTCGAAACAACACACGCAGTAGAAGAAAGAATCAAGATACAAAACACGTTAGATGCCAAGGGTATGTGGCGCAGGAGCGCCACTGGCCTCGTTCTCGACTATTTTTATGCGTTTCCACTGCTCACACCTGTAAATAGGTAAAGATGAGGAAGTAGGTGCATAAGAAACAATAAGGAGGAACAGTATTTACCTTGTTTTCCATTAAGAGATGCCTCTGGATGTTGACACACTAGGAAAAGGCCGAACTGCATGAAAGCAATGGACTCCTCTGGGTGAACAGCTGCACCTGGAGAGAAAGTGCTTCACATCAGTCCCGCTGCTCGTCTACTTGAAACCTGCAACAACACAAGGCTGAAAATTAATATAGGAATAACATGGAATATGGGTAAATCACTGATCCTACCTAGATACACTTGTAGTCTTGATCTGGTGGAGTAGCAGAACCTAACCTCCGCCGGTGTTGTGTTGTGTACCTGCTGCCATGGAGAGTACAGCCGCTGGAGGCTCCGCACACCTTGTGAGGGCTTCACACGTCTCGCCATCCTTGACGCACGTTGCTGCAACACCAAGTCATCATCGTCGTCGTCGCCGTGCAGAACGCCGGGGCAGGCGCGCACGTAAACACTAGGCCGCGCGCTGCCGTCACATGCGTCATGGGTGAGCGAGAGAGAAAGAGAGAGAGCCTAGTACCCGAACAAGAACGAGCGGTGGCGCTCGCTCGCGGGGACTTGAGGACTCGTTCGTCCGTCGGCGTGCGTTGCTCGGCCACTCCATGTTGGACAGTAGCACGCGCGCAACTTGCTCCGTTCTCGAGCCAACCCGCATTGCTCCGAAAGTCATAAGTTCATATAAATTGAAATAAGCGTATATTTCTGTAAAAAACGTATATAAATGTAAATAAGTGTATATAAATGTTGGAATTGGAACACGCATTTACGTTTATTTCCATTTATATACGTTTTTTTACATAAATTTATACTTATTTACGAAACAATATTTTTTTTTTACACATTAAACATCACAATTTTTAAAATGTATATATATATTTTTTACATTTATATACATTTATATGCACTTATTATTATTTAATAAATTAACTTTTAAACATTTATTTTGAAAAACACGCGTCCTACCTATATGTAAATACAATAAATATTCAAAATTTTTTTTAACGATTCTATTAGTACTATCATGAAATATACTCGTTGAAAAATTGAATCAAAATGACAAAAATGCAGATTCCTAGTTATCAATATTACAACGATTTATTAATTAAAAAATTCCTGAACCGTGTTTTGGAAAAACTCAATTTTACACGCCCTCCGTATGTGTAAATACTATACAAAGAATATCTTTTGGAACTACTTGTTGGAATATGATGTCGGTATCTCACATCTCCTTAAGGACGATCTCCGACTCAACTTTATGAATATCGCAAAAATTGTGATCTAAAAATAATATTTATGATGGAAGCTCTTCATGAGTCTCTCTACGCCACTCCAAAAATAATAAAAAATGACGATGTAAGAAAAAAGGTGTCAATACGATGATTATTTTGATATTACTCATGAGATTCCTACAATCTTCCCTAAAGGTTTCATATTATTTTTCACAATCGAGTAATTCGAATCTTTTTTTCTATTCTTTCGCAAATCTGTCAGGAAGCTTTCTTAAAATATTGATTTGGAATACTTCAACAAACTTTCGTTATGACATTCGTAAAGGAATTCTGTCATACATCAAAAATCGTTTTAGAATGCTTTCCAAATTCTTGCTAGAAAGGTTACTCCAAGGTTTAATGGAATATCTCACTGGAAGGATGTTCGAAGGTATTTTGGAAGCTTTCCGTAAGCTTGTTATGTAAAAGTAGGTGAGCTAGGACAGTTGGGGGCCACTTACAATTGAAGCTGGCGCTCGGTGGGTAAAGTAGAGCGCTAGGTAATTGCAGGGTGGTTGATAATCCAACATTAGCAGCAGCCGATAATCCAAATCTACCTTACCAACAGAGCAGAATACTATTAGGCTGTTAACCCAATTTAAAAAATTTGAATTTCCCGTCGCTCCGCCGATAGTGTATTTCCGCGATAATCCAAATCTACCTTACCAACAGAGCAGAATACTACATAGGCTGTTAACCCAATTTAAAAAATTTGAATTTCGCCACATCATGTGAGGGCAGGTGGTATTTTGTTAAATAATTAATTAATTATTATTAATTATTATTATTAATTAATTATTATTATTTTTTGATTTTTTTGATTTTTTTCATTTTTTTCCTTTTTTTCATTTTTTTTCTAATAAAGTAATACCATAACTCATAAAATTTTGTCCGTTTCGCTGTTCGATTTTTCCCTTTACAGTAGTATGACTTCTGAAAATTCGTGTACGTTTGAGGTTATGTTGTCATTTTGAGGTTATGTTTCCATTGATACTCACTCTTTCGTAGCGCCATCTGTAGATGGATCACGCATCTCTACCTTTCCGACAGAGCAATATGCAATACCCAACTCTGCCTTGTAAACATTTTGAGGTTATGTTTCCATTGATACCCACTCTTTCGTAGCGCCATCTGCAGGTGAATCAACCATCTCTACCTTACCGACAAAGCAGTATGCAACATCAGATAGGCTATCCAACTTTACAAACAGAGCCGTATGAGATAGCTCCAAACTCACCAATACTTCTGATACTTGTTAAATGACATACACGACATGCACTATATATACTGTACGCTCCACTAGGCGGCGAACCGGAGTCGTCGCGCTGCCCCCTGCTGCGTAGGCGTACTGCCAGCTATAAGTCAGGTTGTGCAAACCATCAACAAGCACCACCTACACTCACACATCGTGTGAGGGTGGGTGGTGGTTTGTTAAATAATTGATTAATTAATTAATTTATTTTTTTATTTTTTTTTTCATTTTTTTCATTTTTTTTCCTCTTTTTTATCCTGTTCAACAAGATGAGCATACGCGCTTGAGTTTTGATTCATATGATGTTAGGGAAACAACAATATACTCCCAATCCACATATATAGATAACACACGAAGCATGCATACTATATCCCACCACCGCTCAATAGGGTTCGCATCTTCAAACCTCCACAGAATTCTTGGAAAAATGGTATGGAGCTCTCTGATTGGTAGAGCGTCGCCATTATTATAGAGGCGAGGTCCGAAATTCTTCGAAATTTAGACAAGTTTCTTCACGTCTCAGCCCACTATATTACATACGAACCCTACGGCATTTCTACCTTATTGACAGAGCTGATTACCTCCATCGGTAATTGTAATACATTAACTTTTAAGATCACATGCAATGAATGCATTATATACTATGTGTACAACATATACTATGTATACTACATATACTATGTGTACTAAATATGCTATGTGTACTACATATACTATGTATACTATACATACTAGCACTCTACCCCGATCGCTCTACCCCCACAATGATATCATTACCAGCGATTGATAAGGTAGGAATCTATTTTAGCGACAGTGTGGGTGGGAAATACAAAATGGTAGGAAATTTAAAAATGGCGGGTAATTTGAAAGGGCGGGAAATTTAAGAGGCTAGACAAAATTTTCGCCATTCCGGCGGGAACTCGTGGAGCGTCGAATGGTAAATTTTTTTTTTTAATTATGAGAGCCCTAACCATCACCTGTGAGGTACATTCATTACCCCTCCATCATTTATTAATAGAGTTTATTCATAATCCATATGTATGTATATGAAGTAAACATTTTTCATCAGCTTGACGTTGTGAACTGCACACGCAGCTTTATATGCTCCATTGTGATTGGTGCAAATAGTCACCGCCTTGTTAGGACTGTCAAAGCCTGAATGGCCGTACTCGATGACGTCGATTTGTTAGGGTCATCCCAGACATTGAGTTAATATGCAGTTGCAATATTGCCTTGCAATGACGAATCAACTTCTTCCTCCTCCTCTTCATCACTAGACCACAGTCTTTCTTTCCATTTACATCTCCAATTAGTCAAGTCCTTATTTTTTATTTTATACTTGGCATGTTTTTCTTTCCAAAGTTTTCTTGATAAATTTTTATCGGTTGAGAAATCAGATGCAGCTTTATTAAAATGATAAGCTTTGTAATAATTATCCACGTTATTGGTAGTATGCCCTAGAAAATGAGAGTCAATTTGTGAATTTTCTTGATCGACAGTTGGGAGATTTAGAGGATTGAACTTCAATTTGGCTACCACTGCAGATTCTTTTCGCTCGGCAGTCTTATATTGCTCTCCCATTACATTACTAGCATTTTTAACTTCAGACAGGGCATATTTCAATCCTGGAAATACTCTTGACGATTGTTCGAACATTGGTCAAATAAAATTATAAAATTTGTTACTCTTTAGTTTCCGAATCGACTCATTTGCGCAGTATAGCTTTGTATAAGCACTCGAATGTACTATGATCATTCTATAATTTTCCAAATCAGCTGAATTAATGCATTAGGATTTTTTCTAAACAGCAACTGTAATAAGCCCTCAGCCAGTTGAAAAGTTGTACCACATACTTTCACGATGTTACCTTCGAACTCTATTGGCGAATTACCAATCATAAGAACATTTGCTTTTTTGTAAACATCTTATACATTATCAAGATACCTCTTTGAATTACGTTTGAGCTTGGATAAATATTTCTTGACAAGTGAAACCATTTTCTTATCAGCGTCAACAGCACTGGTATATGGAATACTGTCAGTACTATCTTGTAAGGGTTCACGTGATAGGGGAGGGAGATATAGGTTAAGAATCACCTTAGTGCAATGGTGATTTAGTGCAAGTGATGTTGACGTCTTGAAGATCACGGTTATAGTTGTCCTCCGTCGCCGAAATAGTCGCGTATTAAATTATGTTTAATCAAAAGGAAATAAAATATAGAAAGTAAGAAATAAAGCATTAACTGAAATCATAAAATAAGACATAGTTTTTCTTATATAAATAGTGAAATTAGCAATTGATCAAAATTTACGGTTCAATTATATATGTGTGGAATAATATATCTTTAAAAGGTAATATTATTTTGGCTTTATTTTATTTAATATAAATTACTTATATTTATCGTGAAGATGAAAGGAGATAGGATAGGTGGTGGAAAAACGCCCAGGTAAATAATAATAATAATCATAAATTATAACAAAATGAGTTTATTAAATACCCTTACTTGGGTCTGCTTCAAACTTCTAATACATAAAAAAATGAATACAAAAAAAGGAACAACTCAGCAAAACGAAGAGGTTGAAATATTTATCTAAATCAAATAGAAAATATCATGAAACAAAAAAAAAACTTTATTTTGTTGTGAATAATTTAAAATAAATAATTTATTTCTTCGTAAATGCCTCCGCAGTGCTGTACCTAGAGCGAGGCACCTTCTAAGCTCTTGAAAAAGAGAAAATCTAAATTAGGTATGAAAAAACCTGATCAGGTATAAAAATAGTATATTACGCACCTAGGGAGGAAAAAACTTGGACAGTCCATAGCTCGCGTAAATTGACACCCGAGCCGAAGGCGAGGGTGGCAAACACCAGCTATGGGCTGGCCAATTTTTCTCCCGTGGTGCGTATACTATTTTTCGTCATACCCGGGCCGAAAATACCGCATTTCCGTTTTTGCGCCGAGAGGGAATGTGGTACTTTCGGCCAGAGTATGGCGAAAAAATTTTATCCGACCTAATCACATAGGTATGTTCGCCACGGTCCCCAGTGCCGCTAAAACCAAGAAATTTTCAAAACCGACTGTAAATCGCGGAGATATCGTCGTTTAAAAAGTTACCTACTGCTATACGGAAAATCAATCTCCGCGAGGTATCGAATGGTACCCGGCGAGAAATCCTCCGTTATCTATAAAATCTATCGAGATATGGCCCTTTAAAATTTATTTGCTACTACGCGGTTATTCAATCCCCACATTATGCATATAGATATGAATTAATATCTAACATGAATTTCTTTGTTACTAATAACCTGTCTCGCGTTATCGCGTCTCAAAGCTTAAGCACACGCGTACGCATACGTAAGTCCCGAGACCCACGCGCTGCCCTACAAATAAAAGAAATTTTAAATTTTATTACGTTCGGCGAAATCGTGGCACAAAATAAATTTAAACTCCGTTAGCTACAGATCATTTGGTCCTCGCGGCACGTCACGTCGAGGCACAGTAAAAACCCATTCATCCGTATGCTGTTCTGATCCAGGATCAAAATGAGCCGGGTTGATGGGAGGGAGGCTATACCGTCCCTAATTTTACATCAACTATGCCCGATTATTAATAACTATATGGGCGCCGGGTTGGGCGAACCAACCTGACTCGGCCTTCTTTGTCCCGAAGGATTAATCACAGGCCTAAATTACCTTAATTATCTGATTATCTCTCGCGACTCCTTGAACTGACTCGTGGCGACCCCGTTCTCCTGACCACGTGTGAGAAAAAAAGAAACTAAAAAAAAGACTTATTTCTTGAACCCGAGCCTGGACTGAGAGAGAGAGTGCGCTCCGCAGCGAGCGTTCCTCTATTTATACCCCCCATAACCACCTATTCCCGAGGGGATGCGCAGATGGCTAATTTCCATAAGTGTTGCGCTGTAAGTGCGCACCCCCTGTCGGTGTCACCCCCTCCATCCTGCCGTGTCGTCGTCCCTCCTCACCCCTCTGCTTGTCCTGGGACTCTATTTGTTGTAAGAACGAGACGTATAACACTTTTTTATGGATAATGAACATATCGACGGCTCCTATTCATATAATTCCGTTTCAAAACTTAATTTCATATGATGCTATTTCAAAAGTGGATGCAATATGATTCTATCTCAGAAAAGAATTGCATATAATGCTATTTGAACAGCCAGTGCGATATAATGCTAATTGAACAGTGCGTATGATATGATTCTATTTCCAAATTGAGTTGCATATAATGCTTTCTCAAAATCGCGTTGCATATGATTCTATCTCAGTAGAGCGTTTAATAAAATGCTATTTGAGCTATACGTCGAGTAGAACACACTAGTCATTCGGATTTTAAATACATGAATTGTTCTAGCAATTTATTGTTTGCAAATAATTTTTTATGTAAATGATTTTTTTTTGTCCTCACGCCGCAAAATGAATTTTTGCATCCCGTATAGAGGCCGCAAAATACTAAATGTAAAACAATGTAATACATTTTGTTTAGTATTTCGCGACTTCTATATGGGACGCGAAAATTCTGCCCCAAAGCTCGCACTCGCCGAGAATGATACATTTTGCGTCCTTGGTGCATAATGTACTATTTCTCGCATACAAATGTATTTCAACAGAGTCAAAAAGAGCAGATGAGAGGTTGAGATAAAAACATTAGACCACATTCCTGAGAGGGATAAGAGGGAAGGAAAGTTATTAGATACAAATGAAATTTTTTTTTAAAATAATATGTTTATTCTGAAAAACCTATTATTTATATCACTTCACAACTTTCATTATTCATCATAGGTGTGGTAACCTATGATATCTCAATTAGTTTTTTTAAAGCATCCTATTTCTAATTTTACACAAAAAGCATACTATCAGATTTTTTTTTATAAACAAACTGATCTACATTTTATTGAATTTTGTTCTCAAACTCTCTATTGATTTTCAAGTGATACTTATATTCTATTTACAAATTTTTTACTTGAAAAAAAAGTTATAGAAAATTTTAAATAGTACGATTTTAGAAAATAAAAATTGACTTATCACATTTTCAACTATTTGTACAAATGACGGTGAGTTTCGCTTGGTTCTTTAATTCAGTAACTCAATACTAGGATTTCAAAATTGAATTTCAAAATTAAAGAAAAATTAAAGAAAAAACAACAGTTCAAACCTTTAAAATTCGAATGATGGAGATAAAGTTCTATATGTAGGTATTAACCACGTGTGAGAAAAAAAGAAACTAAAAAAAAGACTTATTTCTTGAACCCGAGCCTGGACTGAGAGAGAGAGTGCGCTCCGAATTAAGCCGAAATTGCATTTTATGAAACGATCTACTGAGATAGAATCATATGCAACGCGATTTTGAGAAAGCATCATATGCAACTGAATTTTCAAATAGAATCATATTATACGCACTGTTCAATTAGCATTATATCACACTCGTTGTTCAAATAGCATTATATGCAATTCTTTTCTGAGATAGAATCATATTGTATCCACTTTTGAAATAGCATCATATGAAATTATGTTTTGAAACGGAATTATATGAATAGGAGCCGTCGATATATTGAGGGAGATATGACAACCACACATCATGCTCGTTAGACAGTTTCCTGTAAAAAGGATTATTTGTGCTAATATATGAGGGAGTTGCATTTCGGAGAAATTTTCTTAAATATGGAATTATATGAGTAGATATGTAGGAAATCGAGTACACACTACTTAAATACATATAAAAAATGCTTTGGCTGGTCCTTGGGGGTGCCATGAACATTGATATATGTTGTAAGAACAAATTCCATGTTCCCTCTCACTCGCACTCTCTGAAACCCCAATGGTTCTATCTCTCTCTGATTGCATCATCCCCACGTGGAAAACAAAACCACTAGCTAGTTCCTATCTCTAGTTCCATTTGTCTCGAGAGGGCGCGAGATTTGAATATTTGGAATTTCGTGGATAGCAATAAGAGGGTTTAACGTTGTTCATCTGAAAGTATGATTAACCAGGGGATTCATGCCCTACTTTGGTTAGTTATGCATGCAAAGTATTAATATTAACGAACAAAAAGGATTTTGATTTTAAATTTCCCGCCGTGATGCGTAAGGCTGGCTCAGCGGTGCCAGACAAATGATTTTCACCACGGGTGTTGGCTAACTTCAGAGCGGACGGTTCGGGAGCGCGCAAAAAAAAATGCGTTTCGGAACACGCCCCGTACGGCGCATACTCAGTGGCCCACGTGATCGAGCAGCCGAGCAAGCAGCTGTCTGCAGTGTGTCACTGTGTGCACTGTATCAACAGCAAGTTCAAGTTAATTAATTAATTAATTAATTATTAAAAAACTAATTTAAAATATAAATTTTATTTTTAAATATGTTGGTTGAATGTGTAATGTTACATTCAATTTTTCAACATTATTATGAAAAAGTGTTATGTTAAATTATTATATAAAATTGCAACTCGTTGGAAGTAATTATTTTGACGCTAACAGAATTACAGAAGAGTAAGAGATTTTAATTATACCCTGGTAGAAAATAGGCCAACTTCGTTGGTGAACATGTTAATCAAATGAGAGTATTTCTACTTAAGAATAAAATTAAAATTTAATTAAAACTATTTACAATTATCATTATATTTTAGAACATCTACAATACAATATTTTCACCTATATAAATAGTTATTTTTCGTCAATAATAGCAACATAATCATGGTGTGAAGTTCTCAATTTCAAAATTGAACTACGGTTCGCCAACCAATGGTTAGCATTTCTACCAGGGTATTTCCTAAAAATAAAATTTTTTAAATTCTTAAATAATAAATATAATAGGCTTGATAATAAATATATAGAGCCTGTCGAGTCAGTTGGGCATTTTAATATTAAAGCCGTAGACGGTTCTTTAAAAACAAATGTTCATAAAAATGCATAAAAAACTATACTAGTTTTTATATCCGAGTGTTTCATATGAAAAAAAACTCGTATGAATTAATTTCATAAGGTTGAAATTCGGAGCAGTGAAAATACGATGGCTTAATTTTTGGCTTTACTGACAAAGAGCGAATATATCTCGGATTAATATGAAACGAAATGCATTTGAAAGCTTAAGTTTTATACTTTCAAGCACATTTCTTGTTTTTTTCGATAGATTTTTCTAAAATATAAACGAATTATTTTAAAACTCGTTGTAAATGGGGCACGCCGGGCCCCCCCCGGTGGGGCACGGGGAGCACATAGCGACGCGGCGACCGGCGACTCCTGTTATTTTGGAGCGGCAGTCTAACCTCGCCAACCTGCAAAATGGAGCAAGACTGCTACGCTCTGATCCAGAGCTTTACTTTTAATTTTAAGTTAGAATAATTAAAATAGTGTAAGCTACGTTAGAAGAAGGTAATGGTTAGGACATATAAGAAGAAGACTGATAGGTTGAGTTGGGACGATGGTCAAATGCAATTGGCTATCAAAAGTGTAGTAGAAAAAGGGAAATCGTGCAAAAGTGTGGCAAAAGAATTTGGTGTACCGCGATCTACTCTTCAAAGGAAGGTAAAAGCCATCACTGACAACATTTCACGCAATGAAGATACTCCCAAAATAGGTATTTTTTTACAATGCAATTATAATTACGTTTGGTTCAGCTTCAGTTATTTATAGTTTTTATATTTAGTTACAGGGTTTAGTCGAACATTTAATTATGAGGAAGAAGAGGCATTGGCCAAGTACATAATAGATATGGATAATCGTCTGTTAGGACTTACATCAACAGATCTTAGGAAGTTGGCTTTTGAATTAGCGGAAAGGTTAAAAATTGATCACAATTTCAGTCGTAAAAAAGGTGGGGACGAAATTGAAATCAATTTTTGTTTTTTCGTAATTAAGTAAATAATATTTTTTCTAATTTTGTCTTAATATTTATGTATATAGGACTTGCTGGAAAGGACTTGTTAAGAGGCTTTATGAGTCGACATGCTTTTGCACATCCAAAGGCAGAACACACTTCTGCTGCTAGGGCCCACGGCTTCAATGAAGAAGCAGTAAAACAGTTCTTTCACTTACTGAAAGATGTCTTGAAAAAGCAAAACTTTACAGCTGATAAAATTTATAATGTCGACGAAACTGGCATCTTTGTTGTACCTAAGTCATCGCCAAAAGTAATAGCGAAGAGAGGAAAAAGACAGGTTGGAGGAAAAACAGTGGCTGAACGTGGAGAAACAGTAACCGCTGAGATTTGCATGTCAACAGCTGGTGTTTTTATGCCTCCAATGCTAATTTTTCCTCGCGTGAAAGTAAACCCAAAGCTGTTGCATGATGCACCACCAGGAGCATGGGCCGAGTTTCACAAAACAGGTTATATGCAAACCGAAATTTTTGCAAGATGGTTCGACAAATTTATTCAATTTTCTCAATCTAAACCAGACAATCCAGTGCTGTTACTTCTAGACGGACATGTATCTCACTTTAAAAACCTAAAAGTTATTGTATGACAGTTATTATATTCACTCATGTTCGTATTAATAATCGAGTTGGTATATCGACTTTGTATGAGTCAATTAAACAAATAAATTTAATTTAGACAACTAAAAAGAAATAAGGAATAAAAATAAAAAAAGAATCAAAAAAGGATTTATCTTTCTTTTTGCTCTCGTCCACCGGATCTAGTGAATGTCCCGAGCATACAAAATAAGGTGTTTCGTCCTGGCTACTGGATTGGACTCATCAGTGATGATCCAGTAGCCGTCATCAGACACCTGCCACACGGTGTTTGTGCAGCTTACTTATAAGTATAGAGTGTTATTTCTCATTCCGAGAAATGACACGCCATCTGGTAGTAAAAAAAAAAAAAACTCTGAATATGGGTATTTTTCAGTCCATAGCCCCAAATTATTTTATGATAGTTATTATATTCACTCATGTTCGTATTAATAATCGAGTTGGTATATCGACTTTGTATGAGTCAATTAAACAAATAAATTTAATTTAGACAACTAAAAAGAAATAAGGAATAAAAATAAAGAAAGAATCAAAAAAGGATTTATCTTCCTTTTTGCTCTCGTCCACCGGATCTGGTGAATGTCCCGAGCATACAAAATAAGGTGTTTCGTCCTGGCTACTGGATTGGACTCATCAGTGATGATCCAGGAGCCGTCATCAGACACCTGCCACACGGTGTTTGTGCAGCCTACTTATAGGTATAGGGTGTTATTTCTCATTTCGAGAAATGACACTCCATCTGGTGGTAAAAAAAAAAACAAAAAAAAAACTCTGAGTGTGGGTATGTTTCAGTCCATAGCCCCAAATTATTTTATGATTGTTATTATATTCACTCATGTTCGCATTAATAATCGAGTTGGTATATCGACTTTGTGTGAGTCAATTAAACAAATAAATTTAATTTAGACAACTAAAAAGAAATAAGGAATAAAAATCAAAAAAGAATCAAAAAAGGATTTATCTTTCTTTTTACTCTCGTCTACCGGATCTGGTGAATGTCCCGAGCATACAAAATAAGGTTCACCTTATTTGGACTCATCAGTGATGATGCAGTAGTCGTCATCAGACACGTGCCACACGGTGTTTGTGCAGCTTACTTATAAGTATAGAGTGTTATTTCTCATTTCGTGAAATGACACTCCATCTGGTGGTAAAGAAAAAACGAAAAAAAAAAGAAAAAAACTCTGAGTGTGGGTATGTTTCAGTCCATAGCCCCAAATTATTTTATGATAGTTATTATATTCACTCATGTTCGTATTAATAATCGATTTGGTATATCGACTTTGTATGAGTCAATTAAACAAATAAATTTAATTTAGACAACTCAAGAGAAATAAGGAATAAAAATCAAGAAAGAATCAAAAAAGGATTTATCTTTCTTTTTGCTCTCGTCCACCGGATCTGGTGAATGTCACGAGCATGCAAAATAAGGTGTTTCGTCCTGGCTACTGGATTGGACTCATCAGTGATGATCCAGTAGCCGTCATCAGACACCTGCCACATGGTGTTTGTGCAGCTTACTTATAAGTATAGAGTGTTATTTCTCATTTCGAGAAATGACACTCCATCTGGTGGTAAAAAAAAACAATAAACTCTGAATATGGGTATGTTTCAGTCCATAGCCCCAAATTATTTTATGATAGTTATTATATTCTCTCATGTTCGTATTAATAATCGAGTTGGTATATCGTCTTTGTATGAGTCAATTAAACAAATAAATTTAATTTAGACAACTAAAACGAACTAAGGAATAAAAATCAAAAAAGAATCAAAAAAGGATTTATCTTTCTTTTTGCCCTCGTCCACCGGATCTGGTGAATGTCCCTAGCATACAAAATAAGGTGAACCTTAAATGAGAAATAACACTCTATACTTATAAGTAAGCTGCACAAACACCGTGTGGCAGGTGTGTGATGACGGCTACTGGATCATCACTGATGCGTCCAAATAAGGTGAACCTTATTTTGTATGCTCGGGACATTCACCAGATCCGGTGGACGAGAGCAAAAAGAAAGATAAATCCTTTTTTGATCCTTTTTTGATTTTTATTCCTTATTTCTTTTTAGTTGTCTAAATTAAATTTATTTGTTTAATTGACTCATACAAAGTCTATATACCAACTCGATTACTTAAAGTTATTGACCTAGCAAGAGAAAATGGTGTGGAGATCTTGTGTTTTCCACCCCACTGCACTCATAAAATGCAGCCTCTGGACGTAGGCTTTATGGCCCCTCTCAATAGCTGTTTTAGCAAAGAAATTTCATCACTGCAACAACAGCATGTATCGGTCAAACTTGAAAATTTGTTCTCAGTATTTGGAAAATCATTTCTTAAAGCAGCCAAGATAGAAACAGCTATTAATGCTTTTAGGAAATGTGGAATTTGGCCATTTACTGAAGAAGTGTTTTCTGAGAGTGACTTTGCTCCTTCAAAGAGAGGTGATTCTTCGTTAACAAGTTAAATTAGTAATTTAGGTATATGAAATTGATTTAATTATTAAAATTGTGTACTATTATTACTAACAAAAAATCTAACGCTTACATTACAGAGTCTGAGACCAAAATCGCAGAGTTTAGTGAGATTATTAAACAAGTTTCGAGCACCAGTACACAATCAAATCATAATAATGACTCTCAGCCAGTAGTAGAGTGCAATAGTAAATTAATAAATACTGAAAATGGTAATGCAGAAGGTGAAGTGCGAATCCCCTTGTCTTACCTATTAGAGGCTAAGCCACTTATTAATTTTTTGGTGAGAAAATAATATTTAATATTTTTTACAATTTATTATTTTTTTCATTAAAAATATTACTTATGTCGACTGCAACTTACTATCAACTGATGAGAATTTTTCCATCGGTCTTACAGTCTTATAAATTAAATTAAAATAATTAATATTTATTATTTTTTTATATCTTAATTCAGTGTTCTTGTGTTGATTACAGAGCTCCTGTTTAAATTTAAATTCCACATCCATATCATTAGAACAGCTACAGAGTCATGATGCTGACATAGAATTTTCACTCTCTCTTCTGCCATCACAAATACGTACACAAGTATAGTCGCAGGATCAATCTGTTGAAGCTCCAACTACGTCTGCTGTATGCAATATGACTCCATTGAAAGGCAAAAGAGTAAGAGCAAAAGGTAAAGCCTGTCTCATTACTAGCGATCAATATAAAGAAAATCTGATTGCTGAGAAAATAAAAAATATCAAAAAAGAACCAGTAATAAAGCAGACTTCTAAGCCAATTAAATCAGATGTAGTTTTATCAACGCCTTACGTATTCCCTGATCTACCAGTGCCTCAATCACGGAAACGTAAGCAGTCTTCAACTCCGAGAGCAACAAAAAGAAGGAAACTTCTTGCTAATTTGGAAAATCAAGGAAGACCTGTCAATGCAGTAAAAATAATTGACACGAAGACGCTACCTTTGCAAGAAGGTGAATATTTTTTACAAGATGGGTGTTTATTACAAGTAGATGATAACCCTCAAGAATCATCTCTCCTAAATGGCGTTCCTTTTGAAAATTATAATATTTGTTATGTAGATGAAAATGATTTCCAAGTTTTAATGTAATCTCATAAATTATTATGAAGAATTACTATTGTGATATTATATTGTGATATTATAAAATATGATAATAAGTAGTTTAAGAATTTAATAATATTATATATGAAAAGAAAAGTATTATGAAAAATGTGATAATAAACTAGTACTTAATTATAATACTTTATTATTATTGCTCGATGTATAATATTATGTTTTATGTGCAATGCAAAATAATAACATATTATTGTTATTTCTGAATAGAGTCGTTATTTATTTTTCTCTCACCTTCATTCGCAAACGTTATTTTTTTTCTATTTACATTATATTACATATATTTCGTGTTATAATTAATAAGCAAATATCATCATGTGATAAATTCGTGAAAATAGTTTCAACCTCAATTATATTGTTCATTAGAACGGGCTCCACGTGCCCCACCCCCGTGCCACATCTGCGCCACTAGTGGGGCACGCAGAGCATTTTCAAAGGTTATACTTACCAATTTTATATTATAAAATATAAGCCAGTATAATGTTTGTATTGATTAGATTCAGTTTCCTAACGGCATTGACGATTTATTACAATTTTTTTCAGAATTGAAATTCATAGATCTTTTATATAATCTTGAATTAAAGTTTGGGTACCCGTGACGCCCCACCTTCCCCTACCAGAAATTAGTGAAAAGAACAAACAAATTGGTCTCTGAGATTAGATAAATAATTTGAATAATCTGCCAGCATGCATACAATGTCAATTGGATGAATGACATAAAATCTAAGCACTTGAAGATTATTGTGTGCAACTTTACCACTGCGTAGTAATTGTTCCAAGTAGATGATGCTCACGTCAAACTAATGTAAGTATCTATTGCCACAAAGTACTGATTTACTAGGAAATAGTCAATTATTCATAATTCATACCAGTCATAGTAATTACATTGTTTCCTTTGTGATTTATAACCAAACAAAATTCGAGAACTCGTTGAAAAATCTTAATTAATTTATTATTTAATTGTAGATTTAGTTAATCGGTGGATCCGGTTATGATTATAACAGAACAGGCTCGATATGAAAAGTTTTAAAACATTCAATCACTAATGATAAAAACTCCATTAAATCTTGCAATTCCAATTTACATATCATCAAGTAAGAATTTTATTATATATTTAAGCATTTTTATTTTATGATTTTCTGTAATTATATTTTATTTTATTTTTTGTTGAATGTAGAAAACCAAAATTAAGTTGAAGTTCCAGTACAAGCTCCTATACGATGTAAAGGCCTACGCAACAGTTGAAGGCGAATTGTCAATATTTACAGCTTTCAAAATCTTGGTAAAAGTGAACGTCATGAAGATTCAGACAATAATGATGATGTCACTAAAAATTACCTGTAAATCTAAGATGATAAAGAAAAAAAACTTAAGGCTGTAAATAAGAAAAGCAAAGTTAAAAGTGAGAAGGATAAAAGTAGTAATAGTTACACTTATATTATGATACATAGTTAATAAGATAAATTTTTTATTAATTTAAAAATATTTATAACGTTAAAAACCTTTCTTAATTTATGAAAAGTGTTAATAAATGCGTTTTTTGTACAATTACTCGAGTATTACATTAAAGTTATTGCAGATTTTAGCTATAGCTTAAAATTACAGTAACATTTTTAATTCTATTTATATACTTTTATTTAAAAATATAATATTGTTTCACCTTTTTGGGATGTAGCTTGGAAATTATTTATTCATGTTATTGACATTGTACTTCCGGATAGTTAAGCTAAGGACACTTTCTTTAGCTTAAGTACCTTTCATGCATTAATTTTCATTAAATCCGGATCACTAATATTTGCAATTCATATTTGTAGTACAATTTCTGTAAAAAAAAGTTATCATAAAATACTTTATAATTTTAAGATTAATAATGTAATATGATAGTACATAATAAATACTTGATCAGTCACTGTCGGATTCACTTTCAACCTTTTTGCTTTCTCAAAGAGGAAGCTTTCTAATGGTGAAAAAAATTTTTTAAACAAGAAATATTTAAAAACATGTTTAAGACTTTTGGCACAAAAATCCGTCGTTTTTGAGCAAAAAATTTTCGTGTCTGTATGTGTGTGTGCGTGTGTGTGGTTGTGCGTGCATGCGTGCGTGCGTGTGTGCGTGCGTGTGTGTATGTGTATGTGTGTACCGGCTGTAACTTTTGAACCAATTGACCGATTTTCATTGGGCAAAGCTTATTCTCTTCGTTTCGAATGAAAATAGATATAGCATAACCAATTTTTTCATTTTGTCGTATTTCTTTTGTTTTATAATCAAAAAACGATTTTGAACTTTTTGTTATTTTCGTTTTTAAATATGTTACAGTAACTATCACTTAATATAAGCAATTTTGTTTAAAGGTCGTTAAATTACCTACAATTTCTTTTTTTTAAAGTTTAATTATCTTTAGTCTGTCATTTGTTATTAAAGAAAATATGGTTACAACTTCTATAATTATTTTCTAAAAAAATTTTAATTTATCGACTTGAAAATTTAACCACTTATTAGACCTGTTGGAGATAATATTGGGTTACAATTTTAAGTGATTATCTTCATTTGTTTCCAAGAAAACAAATATTTTCGAAAAAAAGCTCATTTTCTTTCTGACATGATAACATGAGTATTTATTTATAATAGCGGCATAATACTTGTAGACGAAGTTGACACGTGTATTTATGTGTTAATAATCTTACGAGTAGGTAAGCTTTTACAGACACATACATTTTCAAATATTCAAGGTAATGTGAAATACCGACATAATTTTAGAATGTCTATATCTTTTGCAAATATTAATAGAATTACTAAAAAAAAAAATTTGAGTATAGTATTTACATACACAGAGCGCCTGGCAGACCTGTTTTTCCAAAAACCTACTCAGAAATTATTTAATTAAATAAATGCCGCAATACCGATAAGTAGGAATCTGTATTTTTAGAATTTTGCCAGTTTTGAAACGGACGTAACTCACGGAAATGCTGATAAAATTACATAAAAAAATTTCTGAGCATAGTATTTACGTACACGGAGCGCCCGACAGAATTGTTTTTTCCAAATAAACGTTTGAATGTTTATTTATTAAATCATGAAATTGGGTTGATTTTGAACTTCACATCGCCTTAAAAAAACATTATTTTTAGGTCTACAAAAAGTCCTAAAGCAACGTTTTTCATAAATAGTAAAGATATCTGAAAATTTTATTATTATTTGACTATATAAACAATATACTATTTAATAAAGAAAATATGATACTATTTAATGCTTTCTTAAAATTTTTATTCATGAACTTTGTTTAGTCTCGATAGAAGTAATTTTCAAAGTGGTAATATCTAAAATTCTTGTGTAAGAGCTAAAAGTAAAACAATTATTCATCTTTACATCTTTATTTTCGCATCATTATGAAACCATGAAAAAGTTTCTATCGTACACTTTTATTTCACTCATTTTTTGTTGTCCTTTCTATCATTTTCATTTAATTGTTTCTTGTAATAATCTAATTTAACTAAATCACGCTCCAACTGAACAAGCATATTAATTTTTCCCGTCAAATCCATTTTCTTGCATTTCTCCATCTCTTTCTCGACGTCCGGTTCCTCCCATAAATTTTCCTTTTTCAATTCAGCAATTACTTTGTCTCGTCTTGACATATTTAAATGAAAAATCCTGTAAAAAAATAATTATTATTATCATATCTTGTTAAGAAACAATGAAAATGGGTAGCGCGTAAATATTATTATGATCTAAAAACGTATCTTAATGAACATTACAAGTTTATAAAACGAGTTTATACAATTTACTTCCCAGCTTTACGCACAATATTAAAAATTGAATTTATGTAATGTAAATAATGAAAAGGGGAATTTATTAATTATATTTCAATCTTTGTTTTTTCTTTTTTTTTTAAACGTAGTATATGACAACACAACACAAATAGCTTCAAATATCTAAACTTTAAAATAGATTATTTCTAATACAATAGGTATTAACTTATAAAAAAAATCATTCACAGGCGGAAATAATAACTGCAAATAACTGTTAAAAATTGCAAATAACTGTTAATAACTGCAAATAACTGCTAATAACTAAAATAAACAGTAAGGTTTGAGACAGTATATTCAGTTTGTTGCAGTTATTAGCAGTTATTAACTGTTATTTGTAGTTATTTTCAGTTATTTGCAGTTATTTGCAGTTTCATCAAATAAAAGCTGTAGAAATAAATGTGCCATCAATAGTTATTAATAGTTATAAACAGTTATAAGCAGTTGTTAGCCGTTATTTGCAGTTATTTGCAGTTCTTTGCAGTTTTGTTAATAATAAATAAAGTTGTTATTATAGCGAAAAAAATTAACTGTTTATAACTGTAAATAAGTATAAATAACTGCAAATAACTGCTAATAACTGCAAATAAGTATAAATAACTGCACATAACTGCAAATAACTGCTAATAACTGCTAATAACTGTTAATAACTTTTGATGGCATTTCTATTTCTACAGTATTTATTTAATGAAACTGCAAAGAACTGCAAATAACTGCAAAAAAATGCAAATAATTGTTAATAATTGCTAATAACTGCTAAAAACTGATTATTCTGTCTCAAACCTAACTGTTTATTTGAGTTACTAGCAGTTATTTGCAGTTATTAACAGTTATTTGCAAATCCTATTTCCGCTAGGGTTATTACTTTCTTATATATTCCTTTATGAAATAAAGGAATAAATTTATACTATCTTATATATTCCTTTATGAAATAAAGAAAAATTAGATTAAATCCAGCACTGCACATACGATTTCACATCGCAATAACACAATTATTTTCGTAGTAACTAGATTAATTAGTGGTCATATCTCTAAAAGCGACTTACAGTTATATGGTTTTTCTGGGAATATTCCAAAATTAGAGTGCAGTTATGTGGTTATCACAAGAGTTGCGAGGCTCCTCAAATGTACTTACTTTTGTAGTCTGGAATTATGTAGATTTCTTGAAATCTTTAATGAAAAAAGTGTAGATATATGGTTCTTCCGGGAAAACTGATTTATAGCCTTTTTCTTGTGTCCATACGAGAAAAGGAGAGCACCTTATTATTTTCTGTTCTGATTAAAAGATGGAGGACTACTTGAAAGAGAAAGAAATCCCATAAAATCGATTTTGATAAATTTGTCACTCATACGATTATTCCAGACAGACACAGATTTTAACTGCCAAATTTTAAATATTAATTTTCATTTTCTAAAATAAATTCTTATACTTAATTATTAATAGTAATAGTGCATATACACAATTAAAAATGGTACTCACAGATGAGTTCGTCAAACAGAAGAAAGTGTCTGCCTCGACGAAACACGTACAGCGTTATGAATTTCAAGCCAGAGATTTATCGTGAAGACCGTAACGTACGTAACCCAAAACTGTTTACTGATTCTTTTGATCTCTTATTTTCAGTAAACATCTTGATCCACCAGTCAAGTCAGCGCAGCAAGTCAGTTGCGCCAAATATGAAATTAGCAATTGTATATCGAAAAAAGCATGGTTTATCTGCATAGCCATCAAAAATGAACAATAAATGATGCCTTATACATTGTTAATATTTATATGTACACTGAGAAAAATACCACAGTATAAATTAATCTATATAAAATGTCGAAGAAGATAGAATTCATTGTCATAAAAACCTAGCTATAGAAGTCTGGAAAGTTATAGTAAATTAACATCTCTTATTATTTATTTATAAGAGCGTAGTGTCGCCATTCCATATAGTTACTGCGAAATTCCGATAGTTTATCAGCTGCCACAGAAAAAGTAAGTTTGTTAAGGGTCTTACAATGGTTACGCACACTCTCATTGCCATAAGCGAGAAGCCATAAAAGTTTTAGAAAAAGAACGTGTACAATTGTTTATTTAAAATAAGTTACAAAATTACATGCAGCTGCTGTGCCATTTCGTCTGTTTATTAGCAGTCAGAGAATAACTAAGCCTGTTATCATTGTCTGACAATGTTTGTACAAACTCTCACCAAATTGCCTAGCAGCCGCATGGAATTTTGCAACTTCATATAAATAAACAATAGCACATGTTCATTTTTTTAAACTCTTACGGCTTTTCGCTTATGGTAATGAGAGTGTGCGTATTGTCAGACATTGTCAGACACTGAACACGCTTACTTTTTCTCTGGTAATTAAATGATAAACCAGCAGAGTTGCGTAGAGGCCACATAGAATTTAGCCACTCAGCTCTTATAAATCAATAATAAGAGATGTTCATTTTCTGAAACTTGTCTGGCTTTTTGATAATGTAGTGAGAGTCATGAGACTGAAGTTAGCAGCCACTTCCGGCAGCCGGTACGAAATTTGCAGTGGTACTCAATCAAAAAGAAGTATCTCTCTTTATTGAGACATCCAATGCTTTATTCATAGATTATTGGCTATAGAACAATAAAGTAAGATTAAATAAAGCCAATATATACCAAATTTATTACTCAATTGTTCAAACAATCAAAATACATCAAAAATAGGTCTAATGTCGGTTTATCGGCTGTTACAAAGAGACTAAGCCCGTTTTCTAACAGTTAATAAATATACTAACTGTTATGAAATCCTTCTCTCAGTGTGTTCATTCTCTATAAATGCATATAGAGACTCCTAATAAGCCTCGAAAGATGTTAAAAAGGTTATAAGAAACGAACACCTGCCATTATTTATTTATAAGTAAATGTTTTTTAACATTTTTTAAACGTTATTAGCAACATTCTGGACTTATTAGGAGTCTGTACACCCATTTATAGAAAATGAATAGGCTTAGTTTCTTTGTAACAACCGATAAACTGATGGAATCAGCGGGCTGCCAGCTCGAATTTTGCAATAAAACGCTTATAAATAAATTATGGCAAGTGTTCATTTTTATAAACATTCTGAGCAACTTTCTGGACTCATGAGGAGTCTGTATACCCATTTATAGAATATGAACAGGCTTAGTTTTATTTTGATAGCCGAAAATCAGCCGTAATCGGCCAGCTGCCGGCTCGAATTTTGCAATAAAACACTTATAAATAAATAATGGCAGGTGCTCATTTTTTTAAACTTTCTTAGCAACTTTCTGGACTCATTAGAAGTCTGTATATCAATTTATAGAAAATGAGCAGGCTTAGTTTTATTTTGGCACTCGAAAAACGGAGCGGATTCCCTAGCAGCCGGCTCGAATTTTGTAATAAAACAATTATAAAAAAATAATGGAAGGTGTTCATTTCTTACATCTTCTTTAACAACTTTCAAGGCTTATTAGGACTTTGTATATGCATTTATAGAGAATGAATAGGCTTTGTTTCTTTGTAACAGCCGATAAACTGACGTAATCAGCGAGCTGCCGGCTCGAATATTGCAATAAAACACTTATAAATAAATAATGGCATGTTTTCATTTTTTTAAACTTTCTTAGCATCTTTCTGGACCCATTAGAAGTCTGTATATCCATTTATAGAAAATAAACAGGCTTAGTTTTATTTTGGCACTCGAAAAACGGAGCGGATTCCCTAGCAGCCGGCAACAATTTTGCAATAAAACAGTTATAAATAAATAATGGAAGGTGTTCATTTCTTATAACTTTTTTAACAACTTTCAAGGCATATTCGGACTCTGTTAGTGCATTTATAGAGAATGAATAGGCTTTGTTTCTTTGTAACAGCCGATAAACTGATGGAATCAGCGAGCTGCAGGCTCGAATTTCGCAATAAAACGCTTATAAATAAATAATGGCAGTTTTAATTTTTGTAATCTTTGTTAACAACTTTTGAGGCTTATTCGGAGTCTGTATATGCATTTATAGAAAATGAACAGGCTTTGTTTCTTTGTAACAGCCGATAATCTGATGGAATCAGCGAGCTACCGGCTCGAATTTTGCAATAAAACGCTTATAAATAAATAATGGAAGGTGTTCATTTCTTATAACTTTTTTAACAACTTTCAAGGCTTATTTGAACTCTGATAATGCATTTATAGAGAATGAATAGGCTTTGTTTCTTTGTAACAGCCGATAAACTGATGGAATCAGCGAGCTGCCGGCTCGAATTTTGCAATAAAACGCTTATAAATAAATAATGGAATGTGTTAATTTTTTAAATCTTTCTTAACAACTTTCTGAACTTATTAGGAGTCTGTATACCCATTTATAGAAAATGAACAGGCTTACTTTTATTTTGGCACTCGAAAAACGGAGCGGATTCCCTAGCAGCCGGCTCGAATTTTGCAATAAAACAGTTATAAATAAATAATGGAAGGTGTTCATTACTTATAACTTTTTTAACAACTTTCAAGGCTTATTCGGACTCTGATAGTGCATTTATAGAGAATGAACAGGCTTAGTTTCTTATAACAGCCGATAAACTGATGGAATCAGCGAGATGCCGGCTCGAATATTCCAATAAAACGCTTATAAATAAATAATGGCATGTGTTCATTTTTTTAAACTTTCTTAGCAACTTTCTGGACTCATAAGAAGTCTGTATATCCATTTATAGAAAATGAACAGGCTTACTTTTATTTTGGCACGCGAAAAACGGAGCGGATTCCCTAGCAGCCGGCTCGAATTATCCACTAAAACAGTTATAAATAAATAATGGAAGGTGTTCATTTCTTATAACTTTTTTAACAACTTTCAAGGCTTATTCGGACTCTGTTAGTTCATTTATAGAGAATAAATAGGCTTTGTTTCTTTGTATCAGCCGATAAACTGATGGAATCAGCGAGCCGCAGGCTCGAATTTTGCAATAAAACGCTTATAAATAAATAATGGCAGGCGTTAATTTTTTTAATCTTTGTTAACAACTTTCGAGGCTTATTCGGAGTCTGTATATGCATTTATAGAAAATGAACAGGCTTAGTTTCTTTGGAACAACCGATAAACTGATGGAATCAGCGAGCTGCCGGCTCGAAATTTGCAATAAAACGCTTATAAATAAGTAATGGCAGGTTTTCATTACTTATAACTTTTTTATCAACTTTCAAGGCTTATTAAGACTCTGTATATGCATTTATAGAGAATGAATAGGCTTTGTTTCTTTGTAACAGCGGATAATCTGATGGAATCAGCGAGCCACCTGCTCGAATTTTGCAATAAAACGCTTATAAATAAATAATGGAAGGTGTTCATTTCTTATCACTTTTTTAACAATTTTCAAGGCTTATTTGGACTCTGTATATGCATTTATAGAGAATGAATAGGCTTTGTTTCTTTGTAACAGCCGATAAACTGATGGAATCAGCGTGCTACCGGCTCGAAGTTTGCAATAAAACGCTTATAAATAAATAATGGCAGGTGTTCATTTTTTTAATCTTTCTTAACAACTTTCGAGGCTTATTCGGAGTCTTTTTATGCATTTATAGAAAATGAACAGGCTTAGTTTCTTTGTAACAACCGATAAACTGATGTAATCAGCGAGCTGCCGGCTCGAATTTTGCAATAAAACGCTTATAAATAAATAATGGCAGGTGTTTGTTTTTTAAAACTTCCTTAGAAACTGTCATGGCTTATTCGAAGTCTGTATATGCATTTATAGAGAATGAACGGGCTTAGTTTCTTGTAACAGCCGATAAACTGATGGAATCAGCGAGATGCCGGCTCGAATATTGCAATAAAACGCTTATAAATAAATAATGGCATGTGTTCATTTCTTCAAAATTTCTTAGCAACTTTCTGGATTCATTAGAAGTCTGTATATCCATTTATAGAAAATGAACAGGCTTAGTTTTATTTTGGCACTCGAAAAACGGAGCGGATTCCCTAGCAGCCGGCCCCAAATTTGCAATAAAACTGTTATAAATAAATAATGGAAGGTGTTCATTTCTTATAACTTTTTTAACAACTTTCAAGGCTTATTCGGACTCTGTTAGTGCATTTATAGAGAATGAATAGGCTTTGTTTCTTTGTAGCAGCTGATAAACTGATGGACTCAGCGAGCTGCAGGCTCGAATTTTGCAATAAAACGCTTATAAATAAATAATGGCAGGTGTTAATTTTTTTAATCTTTGTTAACAACTTTCGAGGCTTATTCGGAGTCTGTATATGCATTTATAGAAAATGAACAGGCTTAGTTTCTTTGTAACAACCGATATACTGATGGAATCAGCGAGCTGCCGGCTCGAATTTTGCAATAAAACGCTTATAAATAAGTAATGGCAGGTGTTGATTACTTATAACATTTTTAACAACTTTCAAGGCTTATTAGGATTCTGTATATGCATTTATAGAGAATGAGTAGGCTTTGTTTCTTTGTAACAGCCGATAAACTGATGGAATCAGCGAGCTACCGGCTCGAAGTTTGCAATAAAACGCTTATAAATAAATAATTGCAGGTGTTCATTTTTTTAATCTTTCTTAACAACTTTCGAGGCTTATTCGGAGTCTTTTTATGCATTTATAGAAAATGAACAGGCTTAGTTTCTTTGTAACAACCGATAAACTGATGTAATCAGCGAGCTGCCGGCTCGAATTTTGCAATAAAACGCTTATAAATAAATAATGGCAGGTGTTCGTTTTTTAAAACTTTCTTAGAAACTTTCATGGCTTATTCGAAGTCTGTATATGCATTTATAGAGAATGAACGGGCTTAGTTTCTTGTAACAGCCGATAAACTGATGGAATCAGCGAGATGCCGGCTCGAATATTGCAATAAAACGCTTATAAATAAATAATGGCATGTGTTCATTTCTTCAAAATTTCTTAGCAACTTTCTGGACTCATTAGAAGTCTGTATATCCATTTATAGAAAATGAACAGTCTTATTTTTATTTTGGCACTCGAAAAACGGAGCGGATTCCCTAGCAGCCGGCACGAATTTTGCAATAAAACAATTATAAAAAAATAATGGAAGGTGTTCATTTCTTACATCTTCTTTAACAACATTTCAAGGCTTATTAGGACTTTGCATATGCATTTATAGAGAATGAATACGTATTGTTTGTTTGGAACAGCCGATAATCTGATGGAATCAGCGAGCTGCCGGCTCGAATTTTGCAATAAAACGCTTATAAATAAATAATCGCAGGTGTTCATTTTTTTAATCTTTCTTAACAACTTTGGAGGCTTATTCGGAGTCTGTATATGCACATATAGAAAATGAACAGGCTTAGTTTCTTTGTAACAACCGATAAACTGATGGAATCAGCGAGATGCCGGCTCGAATTTTGCAATAAAACGCTTATAAATAAATTATGTCAGGTGTTCATTTTTATAAACATTCTGAGCAACTTTCTGGACTCATGATGAGTCTGTATACCCATTTATAAAATATGAACAGGCTTAGTTTTATTTTGATAGCCGAAAATCGGGCGTAATCGGCCAGCTGCCGGCTCGAATTTTGCAATAAAACACTTATAAATAAATAATGGCAGGTGTTCATTTTTTAAAACTGTCTTAGCAACTTTCTGGACGCATTAGAAGTCTGTATATCCATTTATACAAAATGAGCAGTCTTAGTTTTATTTTGGCACTCGAAAAACGGAGCGGATTCCCTAGCAGCCGGCTCGAATTTTGCAATAAAACAGTTATAAAAAAATAATGGAAGTTGTTAATTTCTTACAACTTATTTAACAACTTTCAAGGCTTATTCGGACTCTGTATATGCATTTATAGAGAATGAATAGGTTTTGTTTCTTTGTAATAGTCAATAAACTGGTGGAATCAGCGAGCTACCGGCTTGAAGTTTGCAATAAAACGCTTATAAATAAATAATGGCAGGTGTTCATTTTTTTAATCTGTCTTAACAACTCTCGAGGCTTATTTGGAGTCGTTTTATGCATTTATAGAAAATGAACAGGCTTAGTTTCTTTGTAACAACCGATAAACTGATGTAATCACCGAGCTGCCGGCTCGAATATTGCAATAAAACACTTATAAATAAATAATGGCATGTGTTCATTTTTTTAATCTTTCATAGCAACTTTCTGGACTCATTAGAAGTCTGTATAACCGTTTATAGAAAATGAACAGGCTTACTTTTATTTTGGCACTCGAGAAACGGTGCGGATTCCCTAGCAGCCGTCTCCAATTTTGCAATAAAACGCTTATAAATAAATAATGGCATGTGTTCATGTTTTAAATCTTTCTTAACAACTTTCTGGACTTATTACGTCTCTGTATACCCATTTATAGAAAATGAACAGCCTTAATTTTATTTTGGCACTCGAAAATCGGGCGTAATCGGCCAGCTGCCGGCTCAAATTTAGAATAAAACGCTTATAAATAAATAACGGCACGTGTTCATTTTTTAAAAGTTTCATAACAACTGTCGTGGCTTATTCGCATTCTGTATATGCATTTATAGACGATGAACAGGCTTAGTTTCTTGTAACAGCCGATAAACTGATGGAATCAGCGAGATGCCGGCTCGAATATTGCTATAAAACGCTTATAAATAAATAATGGCATGTGTTCATTTTTTAAATCTTTCTTAACAACTTTCTGGACTTATTACGAGTCTGCATATCGATTTATAGAAAATGAACAGGTTTAGTTTTATTTTGGCACTCAAAATCGGGCGTAATCGGCCAGCTGCCGGCTCAAATTTAGAATAAAACGCTTATAAATAAATAATGGCAGGTGTTCATTTTTTAAAACTTTCTTAGCAACTTTCGTGGCTTATTCGAAGTCTGTATATGCATTTATAGAGAATGAACAGGCTTAGTTTCTTGTAACAGCCGATAAAGTGATGGAATCAGCGAGATGCCGGTTTGAATATTGCAATAAAACGCTTATAAATAAATAATGGCATGTGTTCATTGTTTTAAACTTTCTTAGCAACTTTCTGGTCTCATTAGAAGTCTGTATATCCATTTATAGAAAATGAACAGGCTTACTTTTATTTTGGCACTCGAAAAACGGCGCGGATTCCCTAGCAGCCGGCACGAATTTTGCAATAAAACAATTATAAAAAAATAATGGAAGGTGTTCATTTCTTACATACTCTTTAACAACTTTCAAGGCTTATTAGGACTTTGTATATGCATTTATAGAGAATGAATAGGTATTGTTTGTTTGTAACAGCCGATAATCTGATGGAATCAGCGAGCTGCCGACTCGAATTTTGCAACAAAAGGCTTATAAATAAATAATCGCAGGTGTTCATTTTTTTAATCTTTCTTAACAACTTTCGAGGCTTATTCGGAGTCTGCATATGCACATATAGAAAATGCACAGGCTTAGTTTCTTTGTAACAACCGATAAACTGATGGAATCAGCGAGCTGCCGGCTCGAATTTTGCATAAAACGCTTATAAATAAATAATCGCAGGTGCTCATTTTTCAAATCTTTCTTAACAACTTTCTGGACATATTAGGAGTCTGTATATCCATTTATAGAAAATGAACAGGCTTAGTTTTATTTTGGCACTCGAAAATCGGGCGTAATCGGCCAGCTGCCGGCTCAAATTTAGAATAAAACGCTTATAAATAAATAATGGCATGTGTTCATTTTTTTTAACTTTCTTAGCAACTGCCTTGACTTATTCGAATTCTGTATATGCATTTATAGAGAATGAGCAGTCTTAGTTTCTTGTAACAGCCGATAAACTGATGGAATCAGCGAGCTGCCGGCTCGAATTTTGCAATAAAACGCTTATAAGTAAATAATGGCATGTGTTCATTTTTTAAATCTTTCTTAACAACTTTCTGAACTTATTAGGACTCTGTATACTCATTTATAGAAAATGAACAGGCTTAGTTTCTTGTAACAGCCGATAAACTGATGGAATCAGCGAGATGCCGGCTCGAATATTCCAATAAAACGCTTATAAATAAATAATGGCTTGTGTTCATTTTTTTAAACTTTCCTAGTAACTTTCTGGACTCATTAGAAGTCTGTATATCCATTTATAGAAAATGAACAGGCTTACTTTTATTTTGGCACGCGAAAAACGGAGCGGATTCCCTAGCAGCCGGCTCGAATTATGCACTAAAACAGTTATAAATAAATAATGGAAGGTGTTCATTTCTTATAACTTTTTTAACAACTTTCAAGGCTTATTCGGACTCTGTTAGTGCATCTATAGAGAATAAATAGACTTTGTTTCTTTGTATCAGCCGATAAACTGATGGAATCAGCGAGCTGCAGGCTCGAATTTTGCAATAAAAAGCTTATAAATAAATAATGGCAGGTGTTCATTTTTTTAATCTTTCTTAACAATTTTAGAGGCTTATTCGGAGTCTTTTTATGCATTTATAGAAAATGAACAGGCTTAGTTTCTTTGAAACAGCCGATAAACTGATGGAATCAGCGAGCTACCGGCTCGAATTTTGCAATAAAACGCTTATAAATAAATAATGGCATGTGTTCATTTTTTTAAACTTTCTTAGCAACTGCCTTGACTTATTCGAATTCTGTATATGCATTTATAGAGAATGAGCAGTCTTAGTTTCTTGTAACAGCCGATAAACTGATGGAATCAGCGAGCTGCCGGCTCGAATTTTGCAATAAAACGCTTATAAGTAAATAATGGCATGTGTTCATTTTTTAAATCTTTCTTAACAACTTTCTGAACTTATTAGGAGTCTGTATACTCATTTATAGAAAATGAACAGGCTTAGTTTCTTGTAACAGCCGATAAACTGATGGAATCAGCGAGATGCCGGCTCGAATATTCCAATAAAACGCTTATAAATAAATAATGGCTTGTGTTCATTTTTTTAAACTTTCCTAGTAACTTTCTGGACTCATTAGAAGTCTGTATATCCATTTATAGAAAATGAACAGGCTTACTTTTATTTTGGCACGCGAAAAACGGAGCGGATTCCCTAGCAGCCGGCTCGAATTATGCACTAAAACAGTTATAAATAAATAATGGAAGGTGTTCATTTCTTATAACTTTTTTAACAACTTTCAAGGCTTATTCGGACTCTGTTAGTGCATCTATAGAGAATAAATAGACTTTGTTTCTTTGTATCAGCCGATAAACTGATGGAATCAGCGAGCTGCAGGCTCGAATTTTGCAATAAAAAGCTTATAAATAAATAATGGCAGGTGTTCATTTTTTTAATCTTTCTTATCAATTTTAGAGGCTTATTCGGAGTCTTTTTATGCATTTATAGAAAATGAACAGGCTTAGTTTCTTTAAAACAGCCGATAAACTGATGGAATCAGCGAGATGCCGGCTCGAATATTCCAATAAAACGCTTATAAATAAATAATGGCTTGTGTTCATTTTTTTAAACTTTCCTAGTAACTTTCTGGACTCATTAGAAGTCTGTATATCCATTTATAGAAAATGAACAGGCTTACTTTTATTTTGGCACGCGAAAAACGGAGCGGATTCCCTAGCAGCCGGCTCGAATTATGCACTAAAACAGTTATAAATAAATAATGGAAGGTGTTCATTTCTTATAACTTTTTTAACAACTTTCAAGGCTTATTCGGACTCTGTTAGTGCATCTATAGAGAATAAATAGACTTTGTTTTTTTGTATCAGCCGATAAACTGATGGAATCAGCGAGCTGCAGGCTCGAATTTTGCAATAAAAAGCTTATAAATAAATAATGGCAGGTGTTCATTTTTTTAATCTTTCTTAACAATTTTAGAGGCTTATTCGGAGTCTTTTTATGCATTTATAGAAAATGAACAGGCTTAGTTTCTTTAAAACAGCCGATAAACTGATGGAATCAGCGAGCTACCGGCTCGAATTTTGCAATAAAACGCTTATAAATAAATAATGGAATGTGTTCATTTCTTATAACTTTTTTAACAAATTTCAAGGCTTATTTGGACTCTGTATATGCATTTATAGAGAATGAATAGGCTTAGTTTCTTTGAAACAGCCGGTAAACTGATGGAATCAGCGAGCTGCCGGCTCGAATTTTGCAATAAAACGGTTATAAATAAATAATGGCATGTGTTCATTTTTTAAATCTTTCATATCAACTTTCTGGACTTATTACGAGTCTGTATATCCTTTTATAGAAAATGAACAGCCTTAGTTTTATTTTGGCACTCGAAAAACGGAGCGGATTCCCTAGCAGCCGGCACGAATTTTGCAATAAAACAATTATAAAAAAATAATGGAAGGTGTTCATTTCTTACATCTTCTTTAACAACTTTCAAGGCTTATTAGGACTTTGCATATGCATTTATAGAGAATGAATACGTATTGTTTGTTTCGAAGAGCCGATAATCTGATGGAATCAGCGAGCTGCCGGCTCGAATTTTGCAATAAAACGCTTAAATAAATAATCGCAGGTGTTCATTTTTTTAATCTTTCTTAACAACTTTGGAGGCTTATTCGGATTCTGTATATGCACATATAGAAAATGAACAGGCTTAGTTTCTTTGTAACAGCCGATAAACTGATGGAATCAGCGAGATGCTGCTCGAATTTTGCAATAAAACACTTACAAATAAATAATGGCATGTGTTCATTTTTTTTTCTTTCTTAGCAACTTTCTGGACTCATTAGAAGTCTGTGTAACCGTTTATAGAAAATGAACAGGCTTACTTTTATTTTGGCACTCGAAAACCGGTGCGGATTCCCTAGCAGCCGGTTCGATTTTTGCAATAAAACGCTTATAAATAAGTAATGGCAGGTATTCATTACTTATAACTTTTTTAACAACTTTCCAGGCTGATTAGGACTCTTTATATGCATTTATAAAGAATGAATAGGCTTTGTTTCTTTGTAACAGCCGATAATCTGATGGAATCAGCGAGCTACGGGCTCGAATTTTGCAATAAAACGCTTATAAATAAATAATGGCATGTGTTCATTTTTTAAATCTTTCTTAACAACTTTCTGGACTTATTACGTCTCTGTATACCCATTTATAGAAAATGAACAGCCTTAATTTTATTTTGGCACTTGAAAATCGGGCGTAATCGGCCAGCTGCCGCCTCAAATTTAGAATAAACCGCTTATAAATAAATAACGGCACGTGTTAATTTTTTAAAACTTTCATAGCAACTGTCGAGGCTTATTCGCAGTCTGTATATGCATTTATAGAAGATGGACAGGCTTAGTTTCTTGTAACAGCCGATAAACTGATGGAATCAGCGAGATGCCGGCTCGAATATTGCTATAAAACGCTTATAAATAAATAATGGCATGTGTTCATTTTTTAAATCTTTCTTAACAACTTTCTGGACTTATTACGAGTCTGTATATCGATTTATAGAAAATAAACAGGCTTAGTTTTATTTTGGCACTCGAAAATCGGGCGTAATCGGCCAGCTGCCGGCTCAAATTTAGAATAAAACGCTTATAAATAAATAATGGCATGTGTTCATTTTTTTAAACTTTCTTAGCAACTGCCTTGATTTATTCGAATTCTGTATATGCATTTATAGAGAATGAGCAGTCTTAGTTTCTTGTAACAGCCGATAAACTGATGGAATCAGCGAGATGCCGGATCGAATTTTGCAATAAGATGCTTATAAATAAATTATGGCAGGTGTTCATTTTTATAAACTTTCTGAGCAACTTTCTGGACTCATGAGGAGTCTGCATACCCATTTATAAAATATGAACAGGCTTAGTTTTATTTTGATAGCCGAAGATCGGGCGTAATCGCCCTGCTGCCGGCTCGAATTTTGCAATAAAACTCTTATAAATAAATAATGGCAGGTGTTCATTTTTTAAACTTTCTTAGCAACTTTCTGGACTCATTAGAAGTCTGTATATCCATTTATAGAAAATGTGCAGGCTTAGTTTTATTTTGGCACTCGAAAAACGGAGCGGATTCCCTAGCAGCCGGCTCGAATTTTGCAATAAAACAGTTATAAAAAAATAATGGAAGGTGTTCATTTTTTATAACTTTTTTAACAACTTTCAAGGCATATTCGGACTCTGTTAGTGCATTTATAGAGAATGAATAGGCTTTGTTTCTTTGTAACCGCCGATAAACTGATGGAATCAGCGCGCTGCAGGTTCGAATTTTGCAATAAAACGCTTATAATAAAATAATGGCAGGTGTTAATTTTTTTAATCTTTGTTAACAACTTTCGAGGCTTATTCGGAGTCTGTATATGCATTTATAGAAAATTAACAGGCTTTGTTTCTTTGTAACTACCGATAATCTGATGGAATCAGCGAGCTGCCGGCTCGAATTTTGCAATAAAACGCTTATAAATAAGTAATGGCAGGTATTCATTACTTATAACTTTTTTAACAACTTTCCAGGCTTATTAGGACTCTTTATATGCATTTATATAGAATGAATAGGCTTTGTTTTTTTATAACTGCCGATAATCAGATGGAATCAGCCAGCTACCGGCTCGAATTTTGCAATAAAACGCTTATAAATAAATAATGGCACGTGTTCATTTTTTTAATCTATCTTAACAACTTACGAGGCTTATTTGGAGTTGTTTTATGCATTTATAGAAAATGAACAGGCTTAGTTTCTTTGTAACAACCGATAAACTGATGTAATCACCGAGCTGCCGGCTCGAATATCGCAATAAAACACTTATAAATAAATAATGGCATGTGTTCATTTTTTTAAACTTTCTTAGCAACTTTCTGGACTCATTAGAAGTCTGTATATCCATTTATAGAAAATGAACAGGCTTAGTTTTATTTTGACACTCGAAAAACCGAGCGGATTCCTTAGCAGCCGGCTCCAATTTTGCAATAAAACAGTTATAAATAAATAATGGAAGGTGTTCATTTCTTATAACTTTTTTAACAACTTTCAGGCTTATTCGGACTCTGTTAGTGCATTTATAGAGAATGAATAGGCTTTGTTTCTTTGTAGCAGCCGATAAACTGATGGAATCAGCGAGCTGCAGTCTCGAATTTTGCAATAAAACGCTTATAAATAAATAATGGCAGGTGTTAATTTTTTTAATCTTTGTTAACAACTTTCGAGGTTTAGTCGGAGTCTGTATATGCATTTATAGAAAATGAACAGGCTTAGTTTCTTTGAAACAACCGATAATCTGATGGAATCAGCGAGCTGCCGGCTCGAATTTTGAAATGAAACGCTTATAAATAAGTAATGGCAGGTGTTCATTACTTATAACTTTTTTAACAACTTTCAAGACTTATTAGGATTCTGTATATGCATTTATAGAGAATGAATAGGCTTTGTTTCTTTGTAACAGCCGATAATCTGATGGAATCAGCGAGCTACCGGCTCGAATTTTGCAATAAAACGCTTATAAATAAATAATGGAAGGTGTTCATTTTTTTAATCTTTCTTAACAACTTTTGAGGCTTATTCGGCGTCTTTTTATGCATTTATAGAAAATGAACAGGCTTAGTTTCTTTGTAACAACCGATAAACTGATGTACTCAGCGAGCTGCCGGCTCGAATTTTGCAATAAAACGCCTATAAATAAATAATGGCAGGTGTTCATTTTTTAAAACTTTCTTAGAAACTGTCATGGCTTATTCGAAGTCTGTATATGCATTTATAAAGAATGAACGGGCTTAGTTTCTTGTAACAGCCGATAAACTGATGGAATCAGCGGGATGCCGGCTCGAATATTGCAATAAAACGCATATAAATAAATAATGGCATGTGTTCATTTTTTTAAATTTTCTTAGCAACTTTCTGGACTCATTAGAAGTCTGTATATCCATTTATAGAAAATGAACAGGCTTACTTTTATTTTGGCACTCGAAAAACGGAGCGGATTCCCTAGCAGCCGGCTCGAATTTTGCAATAAAACGCTTATAATAAAATAATGGCAGGTGTTAATTTTTTTAATCTTTGTTAACAACTTTCGAGGCTTATTCGGAGTCTGTATATGCATTTATAGAAAATTAACAGGCTTTGTTTCTTTGTAACAACCGATAATCTGATGGAATCAGCGAGCTGTCGGCTCGAATTTTGAAATAAAACGCTTATAAATAAGTAATGGCAGGTGTTCATTACTTATAACTTTTTTAACAACTTTCCAGGCTTATTAGGACTCTTTATATGCATTTATATAGAATGAATAGGCTTTGTTGTTTTGTAACTGCCGATAATCTGATGGAATCAGCCAGCTACCGGCTCGAATTTTGCAATAAAACGCTTATAATAAAATAATGGCCGGTGTTAATTTTTTTAATCTTTGTTAACAACTTTCGAGGCTTATTCGGAGTCTGTATATGCATTTATAGAAAATTAACAGGCTTTGTTTCTTTGTAACAACCGATAATCTGATGGAATCAGCGAGCTGCCGGCTCGAATTTTGAAATAAAACGCTTATAAATAAGTAATGGCAGGTATTCATTACTTATAACTTTTTTAACAACTTTCCAGGCTTTTTAGGACTCTTTATATGCATTTATATAGAATGAATAGGCTTTGTTTTTTTGTAACTGCCGATAATCTGATGGAATCAGCCAGCTACCGGCTCGAATTTTGCAATAAAACGCTTATAAATAAGTAATGGCACGTGTTCATTTTTTTAATCTATCTTAACAACTTTCGAGGCTTATTTGGAGTCGTTTTATGCATTTATAGAAAATGAACAGGCTTAGTTTCTTTGTAACAACCGATAAACTGATGTAATCACCGAGCTGCCGGCTCGAATATCGCAATAAAACACTTATAAATAAATAATGGCATGTGTTCATTTTTTTAAACTTTCTTAGCAACTTTCTGGACTCATTAGAAGTCTGTATATCCATTTATAGAAAATGAACAGGCTTAGTTTTATTTTGGCACTCGAAAAACCGAGCGGATTCCCTAGCAGCCGGCTCCAATTTTGCAATAAAACAGTTATAAATAAATAATGGAAGGTGTTTGTTTTTTAAAACTTCCTTAGAAACTGTCATGGCTTATTCGAAGTCTGTATATGCATTTATAGAGAATGAACGGGCTTAGTTTCTTGTAACAGCCGATAAACTGATGGAATCAGCGAGCTACCGGCTCGAAGTTTGCAATAAAACGCTTATAAATAAATAATGGCAGGTGTTCATTTTTTTAATCTTTTTTAACAACTTTCAGGCTTATTCGGACTCTGTTAGTGCATTTATAGAGAATGAATAGGCTTTGTTTCTTTGTAGCAGCCGATAAACTGATGGAATCAGCGAGCTGCAGGCTCGAATTTTGCAATAAAACGCTTATAAATAAATAATGGCAGGTGTTAATTTTTTTAATCTTTGTTAACAACTTTCGAGGTTTATTCGGAGTCTGTATATGCATTTATAGAAAATGAACAGGCTTAGTTTCTTTGAAACAACCGATAATCTGATGGAATCAGCGAGCTGCCGGCTCGAATTTTGAAATAAAACGCTTATAAATAAGTAATGGCAGGTGTTCATTACTTATAACTTTTTTAACAACTTTCAAGGCTTATTAGGATTCTGTATATGCATTTATAGAGAATGAATAGGCTTTGTTTCTTTGTAACAGCCGATAATCTGATGGAATCAGCGAGCTACCGGCTCGAATTTTGCAATAAAACGCTTATAAATAAATAATGGAAGGTGTTCATTTTTTTAATCTTTCTTAACAACTTTTGAGGCTTATTCGGCGTCTTTTTATGCATTTATAGAAAATGAACAGGCTTAGTTTCTTTGTAACAACCGATAAACTGATGTACTCAGCGAGCTGCCGGCTCGAATTTTGCAATAAAACGCCTATAAATAAATAATGGCAGGTGTTCATTTTTTAAAACTTTCTTAGAAACTGTCATGGCTTATTCGAAGTCTGTATATGCATTTATAAAGAATGAACGGGCTTAGTTTCTTGTAACAGCCGATAAACTGATGGAATCAGCGGGATGCCGGCTTGAATATTGCAATAAAACGCATATAAATAAATAATGGCATGTGTTCATTTTTTTAAATTTTCTTAGCAACTTTCTGGACTCATTAGAAGTCTGTATATCCATTTATAGAAAATGAACAGGCTTACTTTTATTTTGGCACTCGAAAAACGGAGCGGATTCCCTAGCAGCCGGCTCGAATTTTGCAATAAAACAGTTATAAATAAATAATGGAATATGTTCATTTCTTATAACTTTTTTAACAACTTTCAAGGCTTATTCGGACTCTGTTAGTGCATTTATAGAGAATGAATAGGCTTTGTTTCTTTGTAACAGCCGATAAACTGACATTACACTTTTTTTTCTGTTATATTTTAAACAATTGAGTAATAAATTTGGTATATTTTTGCTTTATTTAATCGTACTTTATTTTTCTATATCCAATAGATGGTTCAACAACATATAACTTTTTTTTTACCACCTGAGTGAGACATGCAGTGCATGAAAATGACTTTTCTATTCGATAAAAGGGCTTCAAAATTCATACTCGGGGGGTCGCTGAAAATGAAGATGAGGTCGGAAAATCGGAATTTAATATGTAATAATCGAAACCCCCGAGTAAGACCTTTCAGATACAAATATAGTTTTTTTTTGACAATTTTTGGCTGCCATTTGGAATCGCCATCTTGGAAATAAAAATTTCGATTTTCCGATCTCATCTTCTTTTTCAGCGACCCCGAAAATCCCCCGAGTATGAATGTTGAAGCCCTTTTATCGAGTAGAAAAGTCATTTTATCAATTAGATCCAGAATGCCTCAAAGGGTTAATGGCTTAAGGGGATGCCTCACTCGTACTATTACCGACCGAGCAATTCACACATTAAATTTAATTTCGTTCAAAGTTTTTGAAAAAACGGCTTGATATTTCGACTCCAAACTTTGACTGGATGATAGAACGCTAAAAAACACAGAAGAGTGTTCTCTTGATTTTTTGTGATTCGACGTATTTTATTTTTAATCAGCTTGAAACTGTGTGAATTGCTCGGTCGGTAATAGTACGAGTAAGGCATCCCCTTAACGTAACTTGAAAATTTGAAAACTAAATATCTCGAAGCAAAATATAGATATTTGAACAAGCTCAAGGGCATTTGAAGAGCAAAACTTGCACTTTAAGATTCTATGTCTACTTTTTTTAGGAAAAAAACATTGGCGATGCTACATAACCTCAAATATAGGCCAAAACGTCGATTTGTGCACTTATAGGTTAGGATATCTGAGGAACCTGACGTGCTAGAGCAATTCTGCGGCCGGATTTGGATTCAGCGCCAAATAATCTACAAGAAATGATATGTCTCTCTCAGGTGGAAAAATTTTGTTGAACCGTGTAATCTATTAATAAAGCATTAGATGTCTCAATAAAGTGAGATAGTTCTTTTTGATTCAGAACCACTGTAAATTTCATACCGGCTGCTGGAAGCGGCTGCTAACTTCAGTCTCTTGTGAGAGTCTATGCATCCATTTTGAGATGAACAGGCAAAGTTTTTCTTTGGCAGCTGATAAACCGACGAAATAGGGCATAATTTGCTCAAAACTGTTTAAAACATTTCGTAACTGTTGAAATCTTTTTAAAACTGTTCAAAACTGTTTGAAACCATTCATAAATGTTCAAAACCATTCAAAACTGTTTGAAACCATTCATAAATGTTCAAACCCGTTTAACACTGTTCAAAACTGTTTGAAACCATTCATAAATGTTCAAACCCGTTTAACACTCTTCAAAACTGTTTGAAATCATTCATAAATGTTCAAACTCGTTTAACACTGTTCAAAACTGTTTGAAACCATTCATAAATGTTCAAAACCGTTTAAAACTGTTTAAAACTATTTAAAACTGTTCAAATCAGTTCAAAACTATTGTATACGTCCAAAAATACGCATTTTTGAACAGTTCTAAACGGTTTTGAACAGTTTTAAACAGTTTTAAACAGATTTGAACAGTTATGAATTGTTTTAAACAGTTTTGAGCAAATTTAATTTCCGCTAGGGAAGCTATTAAAGCTTTAATTATTAAAATTAATAATTATTAATAATGATTAAAATTAATTAATTTAATTTAATTAAAATTAATAATTATTAAAATTAATGTTCAGTTAATTATTAATGTATTATTTTATTAATTTTTTATTCAGTTTTCGTATTCTATAATAAATATTTTATTCAGGGATCGTCGTAGAACCGGATTATGTTTAATAGTATTTTTGAATAAGAACCATAGGAAAATTCGCCTCGGCTACTGAACGCAGTGGACAAATTCCGCTTCATATCAAAACGGAAACTCTCGGAGAGTCACGCTCTAGTAAACGATGTCAGAACGCGTCCTATGAATAAAGCACTTTTCAGTAAAAGCACTCTCAGAAACAAAAAGAGATTTTTAATCCCAAGTAGCGGGGGGAAGAGAAACTTACGCATATAAGGGAGTTACGTAGACGTACAATATTAGAAAAGATGATTATTTAAATAATGCTATAACCCAAATAGTCAGGGGAAGCATGGTCCCCATGTATAAAGGAGTTACGTAGACAGGCAAAATTAACCAACACAATTACTTTAATAATTGTTAATCACAAGTAGCCGGGGGAAGCGAAGTTACGCATATAAGGGAGTTACGTAGACGTGCAAAATTAGTCAAGATTATTATTTAAATAATTCTATAACCCAAGTAGCCGGGGGAGATGCGATTTACGCGTATAAGGGAGTTACGTAAACTTGCAAAATTAGGCAATATTATTATTTAAATAATTCTTATAAATAAATCACAAGTAGCCGGGGGAAGCGCAACCCGTGTAAAAATTTATTCTGGCCTCTATAAGTCTGGCGTAAGTCTGGCTACGGCCACTTTTTTGCCAGACTATACGAGCCAGACTTATTCCCTGATTTTTTATCGGATGTTCTTCCGATGTTCATTAGGTCTGTCATACAACAGCCAGACTTAATGCCACATTTTTTACCGGACTTTCTCCCGACGTTCGCTAGGTCTGCCATATGAACGCCAGACTTAATGCCGGACTTTCTGTCGGACCTGCACCTGACAGTCAGTAAGTCTGACACATTTAAGCCAGACTTAGTGCCAGGCTTTCCACCATATCTGTCAGCTGATTGATTTAGAAGATCCTCGGTATCCTTAGAGTTCTGTGTAGGTTGAGTTTGCGCTTCCAGCATTCCTGGTAGTTTATTCTCTAGAAAGCTAGTAGGTCAACCTTGATGGTGGCAGGCATTTTCGGGGTAGAAGTTTGAGAAATCAATACTATTAATTGTAGCTGATGAGAGAGCGACGAATTTCTGCACCTAAAAATAAAAAATACAAATACACAAAGCATTTGTTCGAACTACAGTTCCGGTAAAAATGTATCTAAAATTGTAACCTGACAATATGATAATATGAATGAAAAAGTAACATAGAATGATCGTGAATAAAAAAGAAACGAAAGACTTATCTGAAAATATCCCTTTTCTTCTATAGATCTGCAGACCTCCGTACCACTGGCGATGCCTATTTTGATTTTTTAAATTTCTAATTACATTAGTAAGTTATTATTTAACATAAGCTACATGCAAAATTATTTATCAAACAAATATTTGCGCACAAACAAACTTAGTAACACATAAAAAAAGACTATCGACTAGCCTCACTGTTATCATAGCAACAGCTTCAAGTTTGTTATATCTGCCATGTACATATTTTGGCTGCGATGTCGGAGATTTTTCATAACTCGAAAATTTTACAATATCCTTTTTGAAATACATTACTTGATACACAAAATTAGAATCGCCAGCGGTACGGAGGTCTGCAGATCTACAGAAGAAAGGAGATATTTTCAGATAAGTCTTTTATTTCTTTTTTTAATACACGATGAAAGGAGTTACGTAGACGAGCAAAATTAGGATTGACAATTATTTAAACAATTCTAAAAACCAAGTAGTCGGAGGAAGCAAGGTCCACGCGTAAAAGGGAGTTTCGTTAACTTTCAAAATTAGGCTTGACAATTATTGAAATAATTATAAAACGCAAGTAGCCGGGGGAGGCGAGGTCCACGCCGCACGCGTATAAGGGAGTTATGTAGACGTGCAAAATTAGGCAACTAAATTATCTAAATAATTTTTAATTCCAAGCAGCCAGGGGAAGCGAAGTCCACGCGTACAAGAGAGTTACGTAGACGAACAACATTTCGAAAGATTATTATTTAAATAATTGTTAGACGTAAGTAGCCGGGGGATGCGAGGTCCATGCGTATAAGGGAGTGACGTCCCTGGTAGAAATGTTAACCAGAAGGTCACTATTTTGTAGTGAACTTTATGGCTATAAACGAACATAGCTTGTATTTCAAAATGATGTACCAATTAAAAAAAACAATGGTACTTATACTACAAAACATATGTTTCTTAAGTAATAGTATAGCTTTTACATGAATTATATTATTTTTACATAACGATTTATGTTAAAAATGCTTCTATTGAATTAACACGTTAGCTATAAATTAGAAGGTCCGTAGAAGAGAGTTACCTAGACGTGCAAAATTAAGAAACAAAATTATCTGAATAATTCTTAAACATTGTAATGCCCTTCTTTACGTGGACCTTCCGCCCCCCCCCCGCTACTTGGGATGAAGAATTACTTTTTCCTCCGTATTTTTACGGGGTCCTTCCTTAAGTAATTCCTTAATAACTTAAGGATTTATAAGGAAAAAATATAACTTAAGAAATTACTTAAGCAATCACTGAAGTTATTATTTAAATCCATACAGACATTTATCAAAAACAATGTATTTTGATTCCTAACACCTCAAAACACAATTATAACATGTTTTTACAACAATTCAAAAATTTACTATCACAAAGCTTCCTCTAGGAGGAAGCAATAAAAATATACGGGTCAAATAATTTTTGGAGATGAGGTGAATACCTTAATTCCAAAATGATCGATGACATAGGCATACGACGACCATCTCATTTGAGATGGATTCGGCCATAATTTTGTTTTTAGCTTTAACATATACCATCTAAAATGTTATGAATATTATCATTAGAAATTCATTATTAATGATCGATTCAAATTTTGTCATTGAAAAAGCATAATTGTAATTTTTATAAACAAATATTATACATTCATGTATTCAATCGAATGAAGATCAGATGAACTTTTTAGTCAGAACTACGTATGTACGATGCATAATATCAATAGATGTACTTTGAATAGGGGAAGAAAAATGGTATGACCAATTTTTTAGAGGGGGTCATTATTGGCCAAAAAAAATTGTACCCGGTTGTGGGCATTCTTAGAAAATTCGCTTAAAATGGGAAAATATGAATGAAAATTGCCATAAATAAAGAGGAAAACAAAATAAGATATTATTTATAGAATATAAAAAGCGTACAGGTCCAGAACGGTGAATACAAGCCCGAGAACGAGTTCAATACGCTGTACCAAAATACGCATTTTTTGTACATTAACGTGCTCTCGCCAGTGCTGCAAAACTGGACCGTTACATCTTCTAAAAGAAAAGCCTACATGCTTTTAGTCACTAAAAAAGCTTTTCACAGAATATCAATAAATGTATAGGCCCAGGAACTTTATTACAAATCCCATATCGCGCTTAATTGTCTCAGCAGGGGTATCCAATATACGACATGTAAATTCGACATGTTAATTAAATATCATTTAAAAAAAAAATATATTAATCACTTCTTTAAATATTGATCCATCGGAAATGATTTCTAAATTGCTATCATTCACTACTTATTTTTAAAAAAGAAATTAAAACTAGAAAAAATCTTGAATTTCATCTTTTGTCGTTTTGAACGTTACAATATACAATCCTTTAAAAGTTATAGCAATTTAAAATTAGCGTAAATAAGGTCCCAAAATATTAAATTTGGAATAGACCATTTTTAGGGATTTTCGAATTTATAGTAGATTTTCTTACAAGGGGGGAAAATGGAACTTTCGCAGGCACGTGATATGACGACCGAGGCGAAGCCGAGGCCGTCATATCACGTGCATGCAGGAGTTCCATTTAACCCCCGTGTAAGAAATAGTATTTTTCTCTATTCCCGGGCGAAAGTACGTTAATTAATCAGTCTAGAAAAGTCGAAAATCATCGTCTTCCCTGGTGACATCAACTCTGCGCAGCCATGTTTTTACTTTCGCCCTATGCTTTGATAGCGTTAGCGACTTCACGTCGTTCTTGTAGTTTGCAGGTTATATTTTTCAATTTTATTTTACCTGTCGCAATTGGTGTTTTCCGATGCGCGCGTTTATGTGTGTTCGATGCCCGCCGAACATTTGCAGCACGAGCGTAGCGAGTGCTGCTGGTTGGGGCGAGCATCGAAAATACATGAACAAGCAAATTGTTACATACTCATGTGAGTCAAGAGAAAAAGGGATAGATAGATAAATAGATAAATCTTTATTCTGTCTTTTCGGCAAAAATTAGAAAATATATTAAAAGGTATAAAATTATAAATTTCAGTCAATTACAATAGAATACAATAACAATTTAGTTCATTATGTTGTAAAATACATAAGAGATATAAAAGATTTATCAAAAACATAACAATGCAAAAGAAAACTAAAAAGATAATCTTTGAAATAATAAATAAGAGAACATGTGGTAAATAAAATACTTATAAAAATACTTATACGAATATCATAATGTTCTGCCACTACGCTAAAATAGAAAGAGATAAAGAGAGATAGGGACAGAGAGAGAGAGGATATTTCCAAATAAATAAACATGAATTCATAGTAGAACATCCTTCTTGAGAGCACCACGCTCCCGATGCGAGACAGTTCCGCGCCGAAGCCGCACGCTTTCGCGACTTCCGCGCGGTAGTCACAATCCGCTGTATCGTATATGAGGTTAGGCTATTCAAAACATTGCTCACAGAGCTTTCGGTCGCACGTGCAACAAGTGACGCACGCAGTGGGCAAAAGTGCTTTTCTTCTAGTATAAACAAACAGCGAAAACGCGTACTTTCGCCCGAGGAATAGAGAAAATAATATTCTTTGTTCATAAATTAAATGGGACATGTTTAAAGTGGAGTCCATTTGTAACGGTCATAAATGCCTTACATTAATTATATATAAAAATATATATGTATATATGTATATCATGATTAAGTCTCACAGTCATAAGGAATTCTGTTTACCGACACACGTCCCTCGCAATGACCCCAAATAAGCATAAATGGTACTCGACGCACCATCTAGGAAATGGAGCAAGTACTCAATAATCAGATCCCTAGATGAGTAGACTAACACTAATGGTCATGGCGGGAGATTTGAATTATAAATCCTTTTTATTTATTAACAACTATATACGGCACGCATAATCAACCAGGAATATTGAATGTAATAACATACAAGCTACGCACCAGTAACATACTCAATATAACCCCATATTAACATGATCATTATTAACTAATTTTGAATTTAGCGCCATACAATTCCAGGTGGCAGATAAGTGTAGCATATACGTAACTAGATAGTTACATACCAGCCCATGTGTTATCTGATGCAATCAGACAAGGATAGCACGATGGAGAATAGCATGGGTGCGAGTGAGACAGATTGTCTTACTTATTTTATTTAGCTTATTCTGATAAGCCTACCGTACGAAGACGTAAATGAAAGTTTTATTTGCATAAATTAAAATATCCAGCAGCTGATTTTGTAATATTTTTAACTACAAATTATGAAAATACTTAATTGTTCTCCAGTAGCATGACAAAAGTATCTCGCGAATCAAGACAATTAAAAGTCGAGAATTCTTGGAAGGTTGCGCAACTATATCCTACCGTATATGTAAATGAGTTGATTGCGCACCCTCCCGAGCAGGTGATCAGATAATCTATTATCTGCGATTTTTCGGTATAAATATAGGGTGCACGCCACGAGGAGCTCACTTAATTTTAGTCTCCAGCTCCAACTCCGGTCCAGTTCTCTAGAACACAGCAGAAAGCGAGGTAAGGTACGCAAGGCGAAGTAAGGGCATAGGTCAGGGATTACTCCTCCGGGATAAACCTGACCAATTCGAGTTGGTTCGCCCGACTCGGCGTTCCCCTTACTTGTATAAGGTAGTGGCGTAAAGCGAGGGGCAGCGTGGCCCCTCACCCCTAGGAAGGTGTCCGCAAGGTCATCCCCTTTGAGAGCCTTTGGTTGCTTCTACTATATACGTGTAGCGTGCATGAACGAGGACCAGAGGTAGACATCCGCGGATGCGTTTTTTTTCTTGTTGTTGTTATTGACACAATTTACAGGTTATTAGTATATCGAATTTTCGGTTTATCGTCGGGCAGATTCGCGGTTACTCATTTTTGACGCGCATTAAATGAGTGGTTTATTTTGGTAGGCGCGACATTAATCATATCTTTTTGCGTTAAATAATATATAAAATTGAATTTAATTATGTTTATTTTTTTTTTGTGATCTATCTTATTGCGTTAGGTACGAGAAAATTGTATGCGATTAGGCCTTCATAATAAATTGATGTAAAATATTGTAAATCAATTAAAATTGCTTTATTTTTTTTTGTAATGGTTCATAACCAAATATATATATATATTTCTTTTTTTATAATTCCATAGGTATTTACACCCAAATAAGGGTATGAAATAAATAAGTTTGTTATAAATTAATCATTATTGCTATTATTTAACCTGGGCGTTTTCCACCACCGTTTCCTATCTCCTGACACTTACTTTTTTTTGCGAATACAATATCAATTATTATTATTATTATTAATAATTTCTTTGAACTTTTTTTTATTATTTTGAATACCTTAATTAACTATTTCCTGCGTATTAAATAATTTTTATAATAATTCGTTCAATATTAAGTAATTTTTATATAACAAATATTGCTATTTTTATAATAATTCGTTCAATATTAAATAAATTTTATATAGCAAATATTGCTATTTTTATAATAGTTCGTTCAATATTAAATTCATTATTTGAGAATAATTACATAACTATAATCATTTATCTAACGACTGAGGACATCAGCACCAGAGCGAGCAGCACCGATATTTTCAGCACTCAATCATCGTATATGCACATTTAGTCACCATTGCACTTAAGGTGACTCCTAACCTAGCTTTCCCTCCCCTATCCACAGAACCTACTATAAAACCTTACATTGGCATCCCTTGTGGGGATAGGGTGACGGGATCCCGCCCAGTGATGCGAACAATATATTAATTAATAAATAAAATAAAATATAAGATAAACTTAAAATTAGTGCGTATTAAGAACATAATAATTTTTTATATATATATGGTTTATTACGTATGTGGAAATAATTCGATTAATAATTTGATTGATAGCTAATTAGTATATAAATAAATAAATAAATAATTAATAAATATCAAAATAGGAGTGCGTGCTAAAAAAAAAATCTTTTTAGATATATATTCGGCTTACGTATGTAGAGATAATAATGAGGACAATCGATTAATTGGAGAGTTAAATAAGTAATTAACCAATAAATAATATTTTAATATAATTGAGAAACTTGATTAACGATAATTTATGAATAAATGGTAGTTTATGATAGTATAATCAATAGAGAGTAAGATAAACACTCATTTACATATATAGATATTCTCTATTAAGAGTATGTTTTGTAATTTAGTAGTTAGTAAGTCAGTCGAAATACGTAAGATAGATATTAAGCTGAGACGGTGAGGAAAGCATAGGAGGAGGTCGACCACATTCATTATAGGTAAATATAAAATCATTGAGCGCGGACTGGATCAGACGGAGCGCGACCTTGAAGTGTTGACGGCACGTATGTCAAGCTTAAGTTTAGAGAGTGCGGATTTTAACCACTGTTATGAGTAATATAATCCAATTTTTTTTGAGAAATATTAATTTATCTTCACCTGTGTGGGTATTGTGTAATTTGAATAGAATTTAATAGGATTTTGACCTTTATTTCCGCAATTCTTTGCGTACCTTTTTCAACGCTATTTGTGCAGTTACTAATAAACCGATTTAGGGATATATTTATAAAGTAATTAAATTTATAGTTAGTAAAATTATAAACAAATAATTTAAATAAATAAATTTATAAATAAACAAATAATTTAAATAAATAAATTTATAAATAAACAAATAAATAAATTTGTAAATAAACAAATAAATAAATTTATAAATAAACAAATAAATAAATTTATAAATAAACAAATAAATAAATTTTATTTATAAATGAGTAAGTTTAGAAGTCTATTTTCATTATAAATAAATAAACGTAAGAATAAATAAATTATATATATTTCTTTTGTAGAAGAAAAGCCTTCTAATGTACTTTTTTTGCAACCGCAATTTAAAAAATTTCGATTCACGTGTTGAATGTAATCTTTTATCGGTCACAGATCATGGTACCTGAACTCCCAGTTGTTTGAGAAGAGCCCAGATTAGTATATCGATGAATAGACTTAGAGGATAATTATCTTCATTAAACTTGTACTAAAAGGGTCTCGAGCCTCCCTTTCAGTGTCTAAAGTATTTTATATATATTCACGGAAAATGGCCACCGAGGAATTACCCGCGTTTAGCAAACAGGAAAAAGAGTTAGATAAAAATATTCAAAACGAAACGGACCTAAGAACGAGCGAGGGAGAATTGCGACATAGCAGTAGCAACGAGAACCTAAGGGGAGAAGGGGATGATTTTAAGATCCGCTTCCACGAAAAATTAAATATACTACACCGCCAATTGTACTCTAATACTAACAGAATAGACACACACGACAGAAGACTCGACTCAGTAGACACACTATGCACCCGTTTCAGCGTAATGAGCCCAACGATGCACAGACATACTGAAGACATACGACAGGATACAGAAAGAATAGTGACGCTGGTAGACGAAATGACCGAAATAACACGACAATTAAACGTGAATAAAGAAGTATCAGCACATATCGCGGGTACATGTCGCGTCAATAAAGATAGAATGGCTATCCTTGACGAGAAGTATCAGGGACTAGAACAAAAGACCGAAGAGAATAGATCGGGGCCCCAGCCCTCGCGTCATTGTAAAAAACGGTTCACACTGCTAATCAAAAAACAAACATCGTTAGGAACTAAGATCAGGTTAGCACAGCAGAGAATTAAAAGAAAAAGGGAGGCTCACGCAAATAAAGAAAACGCTCGATCACACGGAACTCGGGGTAGTGTTGGAAATCTGATCCTCGTGAAATCGCATGACTTGCCTTGTGCATCAGAGAATCTGACTGCAAATTACCTCGCACCCAACAAAGGGCCCTGTCATCTCATCGATAAGAAGGGGCTAAGTACCCATGCCCTCGAGGATCTTATCTCGCATAAAGCACCTAGGGTTTTCCACTGCACTAATCTCACATTTTACTTGAAGTACATCCATAAAGACCTGGGGAGACCGAGTCCAAGAGGAGGTGTCTCGGATCCACCATATCGAAGGAAGAATCAAGGCCCTAGAAGAAGAATAAGATACGCTAGAAAAGTTAAGATAAGAAAAGCTGAGGGCCCTCTCCAAAGGACAAATATTCGAGCATGGCCTGGTGGCAAGGGCCAAGGGGGAGGGAGACATCCCAGAGAAGACCATCCGGGCAGCGAAAATTATGTTGCTCGGCTTATGAAGAGAGACTTTTTTTTTATTTATGCCTTTTCTTTTGATTTGAGGGTAAACAGAATTCTTTTGAGAGGGGGGACAAATGTAACTGTCATAAATGCCTTACATTAATTATATATAAAAATATATATGTATGTATGTATATCATGATTAAGTCTCACAGTCATAAGGAATTCTGTTTACCGACACACGTCCCTCGCATTGACCCCAAATAAGCATAAATGGTACTCGACGCACCATCTAGGAAATGGAGCAAGTACTCAATAATCAGATCCCTAGATGAGTACACTAACACTAATGGTCATGGCGGGAGATTTGAATTATAAATCCTTTTTATTTATTAACAACTATATACGTCACGCATAATCAACCAGAAATATTGAATGTAATAACATACAAGCTACGCACCAATAACATACTCAATATAACCCCATATTAACATGATCATTATTAACTAATTTTGAATTTAGCGCCATACAATTCCAGGTGGCAGATAAGTATAGCATATACGTAACTAGATAGTTACATGCCAGCCCATGTGTTATCTGATGCAATCAGACAAGGATAGCACGATGGGGAATAGCATGGGTGCGAGTGAGACAGATTGTCTTACTTATTTTATTTAGCTTATTCTGATAAGCCTACCGTACGAAGACGTAAATGAAAGTTTTATTTGCATAAATTAAAATATCCAGCAGCTGATTTTGTAATATTTTTAACTACAAATTATGAAAATACTTAATTGTTCTCCAGTAGCATGACAAAAGTATCTCGCGAATCAAGACAATTAAAAGTCGAGAATTCTCGGAAGGTTGCGCAACTATATCCTACCGTATATGTAAATGAGTTGATTGCGCACCCTCCCGAGCAGGTGATCAGATAATCTATTATCTGCGATTTTTCGGTATAAATATAGGGTGCACGCCACGAGGAGCTCACTTAATTTTAGTCTCCAGCTCCAACTCCGGTCCAGTTCTCTAGAACACAGCAGAAAGCGAGGTAAGGTACGCAAGGCGAAGTAAGGGCATAGGTCAGGGATTACTCCTCCGGGATAAACCTGACCAAGTCGGGTTGGTTCGCCCGACTCGGCGTTCCCCTTACTTGTATAAGGTAGTGGCGTAAAGCGAGGGGCAGCGTGGCCCCTCACCCCGGGCCCCTAGGAAGGTGACCGCAAGGTCATCCCCTTTGAGAGCCTTTGGTTACTTCTACTATATACGTGTAGCGTGCATGAACGAGGACCAGAGATAGACATCCGCGGATGCGTTTTTTTTTCTTGTTGTTGTTATTGACACAATTTACAGGTTATTAGTATATCGAATTTTCGGTTTATCGTCGGGCAGATTCGCGGTTACTCATTTTTGACGCGCATTAAATGAGTGGTTTATTTTGGTAGGCGCGACATTAATCATATCTTTTTGCGTTAAATAATATATAAAATTGAATTTAATTATCTTTATTTTTTTTTTGTGATCTATCTTATTGCGTTAGGTACGAGAAAATTTTATGCGATTAGGTCTTCATAATAAATTGATGTAAAATATTGTAAATCAATTAAAATTGCTTTATTTTTTTTTTGTAATGGTTCATAACCAAATATATATATATATTTCTTTTTTTATAATTCCATAGGTATTTACACCTAAATAAGGGTATGAAATAAATAAGTTTGTTATAAATTAATCATTATTGCTATTATTTAACCTGGGCGTTTTCCACCACCGTTTCCTATCTCCTGACACTTACTTTTTTTTGCGAATACAATATCACTTATTATTATTATTATTAATAATTTCTTTGAACTCTTTATTATTATTTTGAATATTTTAATTAACTATTTTCTGCATATTAAATAATTTTTATAATAATTCGTTCAATATTAAGTAATTTTTATATAACAAATATTGCTATTTTTATAATAATTCGTTCAATATTAAATAAATTTTATATAGCAAATATTGCTATTTTTATAATAGTTCGTTCAATATTAAATTCATTATTTGAGAATAATTACATAACTATAATCATTTATCTAACGACTGAGGACATCAGCAGTGGAGCGAGCAGCATCGATATTTTCAGCACTCAATCATCGTATATCGTATATGCACATTTAGTCACCATTGCACTTAAGGTGACTCCTAACCTAGCTTTTCCTCTCCTATCCACAGAACCTACTATAAAACCTTACACATTTTTGCCAACAACTGTTTATTTGCAACTTATAAGTTGCTCTAGAAAAAGTATAGGCCACTTGATGGATGTTGTACTTGTACGGATCTTCATTTCATGTGTTTATAACAAACAAGAAGAACCTTAGATCAATAGTGTGCTCGAATAGTACATTTCGATACTAGTGCGAAAAAATGATTTTAACCTAGGACGGATTTTTTATCCCAAGCCAATCGAGGGCGACCAGGGTGCACACACTTTAAATTACTTTATTATAGTTACATTATTTAAAATAAGTGATAAAGAAAATGAAAAAAATGAAATGTAAATATATGCATTAATTTGCGGCTAATTATTTTTCTTATTTGACAAATTCTTCAAAATAATGAACAGCTACCCAGGCGGAAATAAATTATGCACACAATTATTAATACCTAAATATAATTTTTATTTGCAGTTCTTTTCTATTATTTGCAGTTTATAAATGCATGATTGCAAATAAGTACTTATATAACTAGTAATAAGAATTCACAACACTTTGTAAATGTTATAAGCGTCCGAAATCATCCTATTTTGTATTAGTTTTTATTTGCTTTTATTAACAATTTTGCACACAAGTTTTTTTCGCCTAGGATATATAACATTTTTACATAGCGATTGGCAAAGGCGTTTACGGTAGTAAGCCACCAGCAAAGACTTCCGATGAAACGTGAGCGCGCTCCGTTTTCGCGAAACTCCGTCCGCGAGCCCGCAAGGGAGTTTTTGAAAAAGATGCTCATGCGTCGCTGGCTGTTTTTGAGAATATATTAAAAATAAAACAGCTGAAAACAAGAAATACAGTCAGTCTGTTTTCGTTGTCCGACGAGTCGACACAAATAAATATTATAGAGAGAGACAGAGAGAGTGTATATTTTTAGTTTATAGAGAGAGTTTATTTTAATTAATATATACTTTATTAGAATGTTTAGTTAATTTAATATACAGTTTATTATATTATTTGAAATGTACATATATAAGAGAGAGTGGGAAAATAGGCCTGAAATAGGTCACCGAATTCGGCCAGATGAACATGATGTGACAAAGGCTTTTTGTAATATATGCGATAAATCTATTTGTGCTCAGTTAAGTGTTGTTAAGAAACATCTAAGTGTTCATTTGCGATAAATAGTAGAGGCTGAAGAAAATAATGAAGAGCAGATTAATGAAGAACAGCAGATTTATGAGCAACGCTCACCATATAAATATCTTGTAGAGTGGGAAAATTATCCCTCTAATAGTAATTGGATTCGTCGCGTCGAAGGTGATTCGACCAAAGCATTTTGCATGATGTGCAAAACAACAATTGTGGCGTCCTCGTCCTCTCTGCAAAAACACATGGCGTCGTATCGACACTATAGGAATGTCATAATTGACTCTGGAAATCCAACTGGGGAATATTTACACAAAAGTCCACGATTTAATATGCAAGTGGCTGAGCGTGAGCTGCAAGTAGCTGCTTATATAGTTCAGCGCCATTACTCCTTTAAATCTGCGGAAAGTTTTGCACCTTTCTTAAAACGTATTTGCCCCGAAAGCAAAACAATCAGTAAAATGCAGATGAGTAGGGAAAGGGCGCAGAAACTGGCAAAACGTGTGATTTGTCCCGTTCAAGAGGCGAAATTGATAGAGACGCTATCAACGACCAATTTTTCAATTTTAGTCGACGAAATAACGGATATATCCGTCGACAAATGTTTATGCATTGTTGTTCTCTACTGGGATAAAGAAAAGAAAGATACCGTTCATCGTCTTTGGGATATGGTCAGCGTATATCCAAGAGGAGAAATGAAAATTATTGCCAACGCTGAACATTTATTTGGATTAATTAAAAATTCATTCGAAGAAGCAAATATTCCACTCTCCAATATCTTGGCATTTTCATCAGACACAGTAAATATTATGATGGGAAAAAATAATTCGGTGGCGAGTCGCTTAAAGGAAAATATCCCAGGTATTTATAATATTTAATGACAGTACTTTCTGCGTAAAAAAGTTGAGTTTTTTTGATAAAAAACAAAAAAAAATAAAAATAAAAAAAAATATCCGGCGAACTTTCGCATCAACAACAAAATGCTTTGGAGAGCCTTTTTACGTTTTTTCAGAGTTGTTGCTTTATAACTAATGCTTTTCGCACTTCTCGTAAATAATTTGTTTATTTTTGCATGAAACGGTGGTCTAATAGATTCACTTTTTGACATTAAGAAAAAAGTTTTCACATTTCTTTGTGCAAGAAAATTGTCAGTTTCACGCAGGCGCTGATGCAGAGGGGGGGGGGGGGGCGATCGCCCCATCGGTCAAAGAAAATTTTTTTACACAATAAATTCGTAAAACCTATAAATAGGCGGGGAAGGCGAGATCCACATAGAAAAGTAGAGTCGCGCAAATAGGCGCATATACGCGGAGAAAAGTTCCCACAGCTCTAGGCCGTGCTTGTATTCAAGCTCGTTGTCTGTACCCCCTCTACTGCGAGAGAGCGCGCCGACACTGACCCACGCGGTGGCTGTCAGCTCCCCGTGTCGAGCTTGCGATCACCTCGTTTTTCCACTGCACGGGCCTGTGTCGGCGCGCTCTCTCGCAGTGGAGGGAGCACAGACAGCGAGCTTGAGTACAAGCACGGTCTAGAGCTTTGGAGACTTTTCTCCGTGTAGGATACATATGCAATTCTCAATTAAGTAATTCCTAAACCAAAATAGGCTGGGGAGACGAGATCCAGGCAGAGAAGTGGTGGCGCGCAGATATGCTACACATAAAATTATCAATTAAATAAAGTTCTAAACTAAAATAAGCGGGGAGCGACTTGTAGGAAGGAAAGCTAAGTCATGCAGACAGGCTACCTATAATAAAACCTACCTATACTATCGATAAAATATTTTCTTAACCAAAATAGGCAGAGGGAGCGAGATCCATATAGAAAAGTGCAGGCACGCTGACAGGCTACTAATTAAATTATCAATCAACTAATTTCTAAACCAAAAGGGGCGGGGGGGCCAGATGCACGATAAAAAGTAGTAGCGCTCAGATAGGCTACATATAAAATTATCAATGAAATAATTTCGAAACCATGGATTCTAAAGCTGGCGAGATCCAGGCAGAAAAGTGGAGGCGTGCAGACGGGGCATATATAAAATTATGAATTAAGGTGGTTGTTGCGCCAAAATTGAAGTTAAATTTCAAAGGCTATAGCCGGGTTTGCAGGTCAAAATGGCCCTCTCATGAATTCATTTCAGAGCTAGACTAACTTAAAGGGTTTGGAAATATATGACATCCCTTCAAATTTGAGCCCCTAACCTCAAAAATAAGCCTGAAAACCAAATTTTTTCGTTTTTCTAACTTTTTGCAATATCTTCGCGAAATGTTCACCAATCGGGATCATTTTTTTTTAATCGAAAGATTTTTTTAATGCGCATTTAACGGACCCACAATAAATTATTTTGGCCGAAAATTAAAAAAGCTACAGAGCTTTGAAAATTTTAATTCAATATTTTAAATACTTTTTGGTGTGACACAACTCTGGAAAAATTTATTTTAAATACGTTGTTCGATTTTCATTTAAACTGTGCTTATGATATTACCGTACCTACCTGCAAAATATGAGAAAAAAAAATAATTAAAGCTAAAAATCGTCGTAAAACCTTCAGTTTCATGATTATTCACCTAAAAAAATTGTTCGAACTTTGTTATTAACTAAAGAAGTGGCCTGAATTATCTCAGATTTTTAAAAGTAATGGAACATGATTAAAAAAATTAAAAACTCAATTTTTCATCAATTTTGAGGCTTTAAATTCGATTTTTCATCGAATTTAGGATTTACATTCTATAAAACGCCAAATAGGGCCTCACCAAAATATTTACTCTATTTATTTTCATCCTGAAAAGTCTTCTGAACTGTTTCAGATTTTTCGAAATAGCTAAACATGTTTATAAAAATTAAAAACTCGATTTTTCATCGAGTTTTAGGCTTTACATTCTATAAAACGCCAAATAGGGCCTCACCAAAATATTTGCACTATTTATTTTCAACCAGAGAAGTCCTCTGAATTATTTCAGATTTTTCGAAATAGCTAAACATGAATAAAAAAAAATAAAAACTCGATTTTTCATCGACTTTTAGACTTTAAATTCTATAAAACACTAAACAAAGTCTCACCAAAATATTTACACTATTTATTTTCAACCAGAAAAGTCCTCTGAATTATTTCAGATTTCTCGAAATAGCTAAACACGAATAAAAATAATTAAAAACTCGATTTTTCATCGATTTTTGGGCTTTAAATTCTATAAAACACCAAACAAAGCCTCACCAAAACATTTACACTATTTATTTTCAACCAGGAAAGCCCTCTGAATTATTTCAGATTTTTCGAAATAGCTAATCATAATAAAATAATTAAAAACTCGATTTTTCATCGATTTTTAGGCTTTAAATTCTATAACACACCAAAGCATCACCGAAATATTTACACTATTTATTTTCTACCAGAAAAGTCCTCTGAACTGTTTCAGATTTTTCGAAATAGCTAAACATGTTTATAAAAATTAAAAACGCGATTTTTCATCGAGTTTTAGACTTTAAATTCTATAAAACACCAAACAAAGGCTCACCAAAATATTTACACTATTTATTTTCAACCAGAAAAGTTCTCAGAAATATTTCAGATTTTTCGAAATAGCTAAACATGATTAAAAGAATTAAAAACTCGATTTTTCATGATATTATTAGGCTTTAAATTCTATAAAACACCAAACAGAGCCTTACCAAAATATTTACACTATTTATTTTCAACCAGAAAAGTCCTCTGAATTATTTCAGATTTTTCGAAATAGCTAAACATGAATAAAAAAATTAAAAACTCGATTTTTCATCGAGAGTTGTAGACTTTAAATTCTATAAAACACCAAACAAAGCCTCACCGAAATATTTACACTATTTATTTTCAACCAGAAAATTCCTCTGAATTATTTCAGATTTTTCGAAATAGCTAAACATGATTAAACATATTAAAAACTCGTTTTTCATCGATTTCCAGAATTTCATCAGGGGAAATACTTCGCTGAATTAAAAAAAAATTTTTGTATTATCAACATAGCACATTACTTGAATTTTCCTAGATTTTTCAAATTGTAGAATTGTAACATCAATAAGAAACAAAACTTTCTTTTGTAATTTTTACCTTAAAAAATGAATCCGAGTAATTGTTGTTCTTAACCTTGAAAAATTATATTGTAATAATTGTTGTTTATAAAAAGCAAGCTTAAATATAAGTAATATTATTATTACTAGTAGATATACTAGGTACGTTCTGGCGCAGTATGACGTCATCGGCGGCGAGCCCGCGATATACTAGGTACGTTCTGGCGCAGTATGACGTCATCGGCGGCGAGCCCGCATAATAATTTATACGTAAGGGTGATATAATAATTTATATGTAAATTATAAAAAGATAATAATTTATATGTAAGGCTATGCATAATGGTCTAGAAGGAATCAAATAAAACACATGAACGTTTCAATTGAAAAAATTTTTTATTCATGAATGCTTTTATTAGTTTACATATTACTTTTTTAAATTAGTCGTACATTTTTGTTTTATTACACAACTTTTGTAACATCTCCTTTAATTGGATTATATTGAACAATTCGATCATGCAGAATTAAACAGTAGGCAGCAGTATTGTCGGGAAAGTCATCTCTAGACTCAAATTCATAAAAAATTTTTTAAATAAATTTTATGTAAGATCATTTCATTTGAGAGAGAGAGCCAGCGAGAACGAATGTGAGAGAGAGCGAGAGCCAGCGAGTCAGCGGGAACGAATACGAAAGAGAGAGAGAGAGAGAGAGAGAGAGAGAGAGAGAGAGAGAGAGAGAGAGAGAGAGAGAGAGAGTCAGTGAGTTAGTGAGTCAGCGAGAATGAATGCGAGAGAGAGAGTCTGAGAGGGAACACAGTATGCGTCTGCAACCCTTTTTATTTTTTCCTCTCTTTATCCTCTCCATTAAAAGAAATCCAAACGTCGCTAGCCAAACCTTTTCTTTATCGCACCTCCAATAAATCTAAATGTCTTGCATCCGAATTTCCTTTCCTTTCCTTATCGTCAAAAAACTCTCGACAAAATACGTCCTATAATTAAGCCTTATACCGAACGCCCGTATACATACCTTCGGGTAGGTAGCCAAACCTTTCCTTTATCGCACCCCCAATAAATCTAAATGTCTTGCATCCGAATTTCCTTTCCTTTCCTAATCGTCAAAAACTCTCGTCAAAGTACGTCCTATAATTAAACCTTATACCGAACTTACGTATACCTCAAGTCATCCAGACTTTTCACTTTTCCTTTTCCTAAAAAAGATATTTTCATCTTTTTACCCCTTATTACTGTCCCCGCGAACAATATAAGAAGTGCAAAAGGGCGCCTCAAGCAGTCAATCCAACACTGAGTCCTACGCCGCACCGACGCGTATACGAAAGCTTTCAAGCATTAGCTCTTACTGTACTTTAATCTTACTAGTGTAGTTGAAAAGTTAATAATGTAATTTATATTTCAACTATTCACGAAAATGGAGGTATGTATATTATACATTAATGTAAGATGAGACAGAGAGAGAGAGAGAGAGAGAGAGAGAGAGAGAGAGAGAGAGAGAGAGAGAGAGAGAGAGAGAGAGAGAGAGATTTAATCTAAATTGTTATATTTTCATTTGTAGATGATTGAAAGCACCCAACTTTTACAAGAGTTGCTGCAGATTACTCTTTACTGCCTCCGAAAAAATCTACATCAGCGAATGCCACGAAAAATTGGATTTGAGTTGATAACTCTTATTTCAATGATGGTAAGTTTTTATTCTTTCAAATTATATTATTTTTAATATTAATTATATTTTTTAACATTAATATTCATTATAATCAATCAATTTTTTCCATTTTCAGATGCATCGTGATTACACTAATCAACAAATCAGAGAAACTCAAGCTGCAGTCCGCGAAAAGAAAGAAGCATTAAAGAAAAACCAAGATATCGCTCGTGCTAACGCAGCTCGCAAGCTGCAAGCAATTGAGCGAAAAAAGAGCGAGCCATGAAAAAGGAAGGCTGAGGAGGATGCTGCAGAATTAATAAAAAGAGCGAAAGCTGCAATTAATGAAAAAACAGCTCTACCAGTGTCTAAATGTATAGAAAAAATAGATTTCAGTATTCCTCCGCCGACAACAAAAGTTATAAAAAATAATGATTTTAGTGCTCCACCACCGTCGCTATTCCTCAAAAGTGATAAAAAAGCAATCATTAAATCAGTGGAAACCGTAATTCCACCAGTGGACGTGCCAAAAATAGTGTCAAAAAATAAAAAAGAAGAACAAGAAGTGAAAGAACAAAAACAATTAAACGAAATAGAAAATCTCCCGCTCGATTTAACAAAAAAAAATCGAGTGAGGTGAATGAAAAACACCCAGAAGATAAGAGCCAAATCGAGCTGGAAGAGGAGAGCAGTAGTGAAGATAGTGATGAGAGTAGTGATGAGAGTAGTGGTGAGAGTGATAGCAGTAGTAGCGATAGTAATAGCAGCATCGATGAGAGCAGCGAAGAGAAACAAGAAGAGAAGGGGTTGAATAAGGTGACTGAAGAACAAGAGAAGGTTCCAAGAGAAGAGAAAGAAAATTATGGAAAATTTAGCAATTTACAAAATTTGGATTCGATGATAAAAAAGTTGAAGAAAAAATTAATATAAAAAAATTAAGTGAAAATCCCGTTCGAAAAAGTGTGCTTTTAGATGATGATTACTTTGTAAGTAAAAAAACACGTCCATTAAAATTATCTCTAGTGAATAAGAAAAAAGAATTATTGTAACATCGTCACTTATACTATAATCAATGTAATAATTTAAATTTAATTAACAATGTAATATTTTGAATGTAATAATTTAAATAAAATAATTCTAAACTAACCGACTAACAGTAAGTATAAATGAGTTTTATTTCATTTCCTACAATCCTATAATCCTATAATCAATATACTAAACTATATAATAAAAATATTTAATATTTAATGTAATTAATTTTTACATATATTAATTATACATTGAATATAAAACACTTTGTCGATAATCTTTATACTCAGTCGATGACATGGCTATCTCAAAATATTTGTTCGAATTTTTATACAAACTATAATCAACAATACATCAGTCCACCGTATCAGTTCCTTCGGACTTAGCTTGGTTTTGTTGTTCAATTAGCCATTTATTCAATTTACAAACATTTTTCATTGCGCAGACGGGATTATAAATATTTTGATTATGTAACATACATGAAGTTTTGATATTTGAATTAATTTCAAACAATGGTGGACATCTCATTTCGGATTCAAGATCTATAATTTTATTGTTAGAAAGTATACTCTTAAGCCACTGTTTTTTTTCTAATCCTTTGACATAAATATTTCTGCTATCTTGAAAACATTTTTGTAAAGTACATATTAATTCATTATATGGAATAGTACCAGAGCTCCACGATATACCTGAAATTAAATTAAAATTTTAATATCTTTGGATAATTATTTCAAATTTTACTAATTATTATATAATGTTGAAAATAAAATAATTACCATGATAATTTTTTTCGATCCATCTATTTATACGCTGATATTTAACGTTTAGTTTTAACCAATGATGTGGTGGTTTGAAAAAGAATATACATGGTAGAGTATGATCTCCAACGATTGAGAAAGCAAGTTCCTTACAAATAAAAACATTTTCTGAGCTCTGAAAGCCTTGAATATCTACAATGTAATCCATTTAAATTAGATTTTCTCTCTCTTTCTTTATAATATGGCTAATGAAATGCTCGCCTCATTCAATTATGAGACAATTTATCTAAGAGAAGTCTATACAAATAGCAAGCTGCATTTACTCCTACCATTTCTTGTAGTACCAAATATTTTCTCTTTGACGTCACCTCCCACCACTTTATATTTCCCCACCCATTACTTACAGCACCGAAACCGCTGCTCGTAGCGCCATCACTCACTTTAAAAGCTAAAAATTCCTTCACAAACCGCACAGTCTCTTCCAAGTCAGTTGACTAGAAACTGTGTCTTCAAATATCTTGCTTAATATAATACTATACACTATATTTTATACTATACACTATATATTGTGTACGCTATATACTATATTGTGTATACTATACACTATATATTGTATAATCAATTATAAATCTATCATATATTCTTTACTATATACATATAATTTATTTTGTATTCATATCCAATTTAATTTTATTCAATTAAATCTAATCAATTAAAACAATATGCATTCTATTGAATATTTTGAAGAAACTGTAAAAAGTTTGTGGAGAACCTATTTTATGCGGAATATTTCGGATGTAGAAGATTTTATTAGATGGAGAGATCTAGCAAAGCTAGCATCAGATAATATCAATGAATACGTGCAGAATAGCTTTGATTTGAGTAGAGCAATCTCGCAGAGATATCAAATATATGCAGCACACTTGATTTCTCTCGAAATTAAATTCAATAGTCTAATAAGAGTTGGTGGTAATATACAAGAGCCTCAATCATCAACTTCTCGAGAAGACTTTCAAGAGGTGGATGGTGAAGGTGTCGTATGGCGACCTATTCAAACTGCTTTCAAAAATCGAATTCAAACAGCGATCATTGTTAATCGAATTCATTTAGATATGGATACTTTTTTACTTGAATCATATAAACTTTTGAAACCACAAGTGCAAAGATTTCTAGATATACATAATGCATTGAAAATAAATACTGAGATGGGAGCACAGTTTATTGTAAAAAAACAAAATGAAGAAGAAATTCAAATGTAATATTTCAATACTAAAAACGTTTGCATTTATAAAGGAACTAATCTCGATTCTTGGTTCAATAATGATATCAAAGAAGTGATATTGAGAAGTATCGAAGAATTTCAAGAAAAAGACTCTGGCTGGACATTAAAAGTAATAGTTGGATTATTAATAAATATGAATAAACATAATCCCCTTAAGCCTTCGTCATACATTCCATTACCAAAATATATAGCGAATAAAAAGGCATGCATAAACGTTAAAAACAATGATAATCAATGTTTTAAGTGGTCTGTTCTATCGGCACTCCATCCAGTTGATGATGGATATAGAGTATGCAAATATAAAGAGTATGAAAATGAACTCAATTTTGATGGTATAAGTTTTCCAGTTGAAATAAAAAGTATTAAGAAATTTGAAAAACTAAACAACATATCGATAAATGTATACATACTTAAAAAATGTGGTAAAAAGTTTGAGGTGTCTCCATCTCATGTAACTCAGCTAAAACAATATAAACATATTAATCTACTACGAATTCAAGACTCTTACATTGATGAAGAAAATGGTGAGGAAGAACAGCATATTGATAGAAATTTCAGCTTAAAATTCCATTATGTATGGATCAAAAATTTGTCAGCATTAATCAGAATCCAAATAAAAATTAATCATAAAAAAGTATATCTTTGCGATAGATGTCTACACTATTTTACCGATGAAGATAAGCTTAAGACTCATGAAGCGGACTGCTCAAAAATCAATACCTGTGCAATTAAGCTACCTAAAAATAATATTCTTAAATTTAATAATTTTAAACATGCAGAACAAGTTCCTTTTGTCATATATGCTGACTTTGAGTGTATCTTAAAACCTACTGAAAACAGTTATGCATTCCAAGAGCATGAAGCCTTTAGTATTGGAATGTATTTGAAATGTATTTTTGATAATGAAAGATCCAAGTACGTGTCATACAGAAAGAAAACACCTAAAGATAAGGCACCTGCTGAATGGGTTATCGAGCAGTTCAAGATATTAATAGATCATTTAGAAGAAGTATATAATAATGCTGTAGAAATGGATTTATCAGATTTTGAGGAATGTGTTTTCCAATCAGCTAAAAAATGTCATATTTGTTTGAAAAAATTTGAAGAAGGTGAAAAAAGAGTTAGAGATCATTGTCATTTGACTGGTGAATTTAGAGGGGCTGCTCATAATAAATGTAATTTACATTATAGAGATGCTAGTTTTATACCAGTTGTGTTTCATAACTTTACTGGCTATGACTCGCATTTCATTATAAAAGAAATTGCTACTCATCCTGATTTTCAAGGAAAAGTAAAAGTATTAGCTGAAAATAAGGAGCGATATATATCGTTCACAAAAGAAGTTAAGGATAGTCCTATTCAGTTTCGATTCATTGATTCATTCCGATTTATGCCATCATCACTCGATAAATTAGCATCTTATTTCACAGAATTCGATATCCTTACATCTGAATTTGAAAAAGATAATTATACTCCTGAACAGATCGAATTATTGAAGAGGAAAGGTATATTCCCGTACGAGTATGTAAATAGTTTTGATAGGTTGAATCAGACTTACTTACCTAGTATTGAAGAATTTTATAGTCATCTAACAGACAGTAATATTGATGAAGACGACTATAGACATGCACAAATCGTATGGAATATTTTGAAAACTAAAGTGATGAAATGACTCTAGGTTTATACTCTGACGTATATTTGAAAATAGATGTGCTTTTATTAGCTATTATTTTTGAAAATTTCCGGAAGACATGCTCACGAGCATATAAGCTTGATCCAGCACACTATTATACAACTCCAGGATTATCATGGGACGCAATGTTAAAGTATACGGAAATTGAACTCGAGCTTCTGACTGATGTAGATATGATTTTATTTATTCAGAAAGGTATACGGGGTGGTATCAGCCAATGCTGCAATAGATATGCAAAGGCTAATAATAAATATATGGGTGTAGACTACAAAGAAGATGAAGCAAGTAAAATTTTAATGTATTATGATGTCAATAACCTTTATGGTTGGGCTATGACACAGTCTTTACCATATGAAAAATTTGAATGGGTTAAAGATATAGATAATACTGACTTTCTCAACATCTCAGATGATAATAATATTGGTTATATTTTAGAAGTAGACTTGGAATATCCAAGAGAATTACATGATGCTCATAAAGATCTCCCTCTTTGTCCGGAACACAGAGCACCACCTGGTTCAAAACTGAAAAAACTTTTAACTACACTATATGATAAAGAGTGTTATGTAATTCATTATCGAGCGCTGAAACAAGCTGTACAATATGGACTCAAGATTAAGAAGATATATCGAGCACTTCAATTTAATCAAAAACCATGGGTCAATCCTTATGTAGATTTAAATACTGAAAAAAGGAAACAAGCTAGAAATGAATTTGAAAAACTTTTCTATAAACTTATGATAAATGCTGGGAAAGACTATGGAAGATAAATGCTGGGAAAGACTATGGGAAGACTATGGAAGATGAACGTAAAAGAAAAGATGTGAAACTTCTTAATCGATGGGAGGGACGATATGGAGCGGAAGCTCGAATCGCGCTACCTAATTTTCATAGTAGCGCTATTTTTGATGAAAATTTAGTAGCAGTACAATTATCATGGACAACCATAGGTATAAATAAACCGATATACATAGGACTTTGCGTTCTAGATCTTTCGAAGACACTCATGTATGACTTTCATTATGGTTATATGTTGAAACGAGTTGAAGATGTAGATATGTATAAAATTATGAAAGAGGATATTGATAAATTTGATACATCAGACTATCCTGAAAATAATCAATTTAATATACCTCAGGCCAATAAAAAGGTTCTCGAAGTAATGAAAGACGAGTCTCAAGGTAGCATAATGAAAGAATTTATAGGATTACGTAGTAAAATGTATAGTATCGAAATAGAAAATCAAAAACCATTGAAAAAAGCGAAAGGAGTGAAAACAAACATTGTCAAGAATAGTATCACCCATGAAGATTATCGCAACTGTTTAGAGCAATTACAGATTATCAAACGTGAGCAGTGCAATATTCGCAGCAAACTGCATACAGTACGAACAGTTCGAGAATATAAAATTACCTTGAGTCCTAATGATGATAAACGTTGTATATATCCCAATAATCCATATACTCTTCCGTGGGGCCATTATAGATCTATAGCAATGGCTCACCTCAAAGAGAGACTTGCACAACGAAGAAAAGCACCAAAACATCGAAAAGTTATTGCCTTAGGATACTACGACTCTGAAAATCATGATAGATGTCGTTCAAACGAGAGCGTATGTGGTGGGGGAGACGATCCACCACTCAAAAAATGGAGACTTGAGATGGAGAGGGAAACGGTGGCGCTGGCGGAGGCTCGAGATCTAGGAGTGAGGCAATGCCAGTAGATGGAGAAGAGTTGGAGAAGAGGGAAGAACGATGGAGAGGAAAATGGAGACGGCGGCTCGAGTTTGCGGAGTGGGGAGCTGGATACAAAACCGACAACTCGCCTCAGATGCGTGCAGTTCTCCAGCAACAGCTCAAAGAACAGTCTCTTCCTCTTCTCTAGAGTTATTCTCTTAAATACCATTATAATAAAGTAAGTATGTTCTATTCAATATATCAAATAGTGTTCTATCATATTAATTCATTGAAATTTGTATCTAATAATATGTATTATTTTTATAGAATGGATTTCTCTGCACTCAAAAAAATCGCCAAGGAGGCCTACCTCCCAAAAAAATCATTGTCAGACTTGGACGATAATTGTAGATATCAAGTCACAAAAGTTCGATCGCTCAACACTCGATATGGATTCAGTGTGGTCGTGACAATTGATGCAGAATTTCAAGTGTTTATCCCGAAGCGAGTTTCCGCCATCTTGGAAGCTAATAAGCCAATGCTCAAGACTTTGATTCAAAAGGCTGAAGAAGGAGAATTATTCTTACTCCACATCAAAAACAGTACCTTTGAATTTGTATAAAAAATATAACTACTAATACAATAAAATAAAACAGTAATGTAATATTATTATTATTATAACTTGAGTTTAATAATGTGTGTTATTTTATATTAAATCAAATCAAACATGCTTTTTCATTCTCAACCCAAATATTACAATTCCCAATATATATAATGTGAGATTTATATTACAACTTAAATTTAACTTGAAAAAATAGTGGGGAGGAATATCTAGAAGAAAGAGACAGCTACTTGCAGTAGCGGCGGCGGCGCCTCCAAAAGTAGAGTGGGGATGAGAAGCTTCTACAACCATCAGTTAGAAGAATCATCTGCAGCAGTCTCTTCCTTTCACCATGCCAGCCGTAAGAAATAGCAAGCGCGTTCGCTCCTCGAAGCATGTATGGTTTTCAGGAGAAGATCGAATTCACTATCTTCCTATTGAAGACAAAGACTCTAGAAAAGGAATGTGGGAGCAATTTGCACGAGATCGGGAACGCTTTCAGCGACGTATTCAAGAACTAAATACTATGATATCACGTGCGCTATTCAGAAAACGTATTATAATGATGAATCATATTCTTGGACCTATACTAAAAAATCATTGTACAGTATATACTCTTAACAAAATGAAAATCTTAGTGGAGGGGTAAAGTTGTGAAGAGGGAGGCGGTTTCGGCGGCTCGGAAAAGTCTAGTAGTCGGGTTAGCGTTTTAAGAGAGTGAAGAGCTTGGAGAAACTCCATTCTGCTAGAAGAATCACTTAAGGAGGTGTCAAACTCCATTCTGCGATTTGACCGACCCATAGGTCGGTAAGGTAGGAAGTACATACTATTGATGAAATATGACACAAGCGCCATCTCTGGAAAATCGTAATAGATTTTAACATAGATGGCGCTACATATTTCAAAAATATTAAAGATACGCGTTTTTTTATTACAAACAATTGTACGTATTTCGCGTATACGTATTTCTTTTTATAATTAATTATCCGTATTTTGCGTATACGCATTTTTATTGTTAATAATAGTGCGTATTTCACATATATACGCATATTTATTACAAATAATTTTGCGCATTTCGCCTATATGCATTTTATAATAAATAATTTGGTGTATTTCGCCGATACACATATTTTATTCTAAATAATTATGCGTATTTCGCTTATACGCACTTTTCAGTGTTATCAATTGTGCGCATTTCGCCTATACGCATTTTATAATAAATAATTTGGTGTATTTCGCCTATACACATGTTTTATTATAAATAATTATGCGTATTTCGCTTATACGCACTTTTCAGTGTTATTAATTGTGCGCATTTCGCCTATACGCATTTTATAATAAATAATTTGGTGTATTTCGCCTATACACATGTTTTATTATAAATAATTATGCGTATTTCGCTTATACGCACTTTTCAGTGTTAGTAATCGTGTGCATTTTGCCTACACGTATTTTATAATAAATCATTTTGTGTATTTCGACTATACACATGTTCTATTATAAACAAATGTGCGCATTTCGCCTATACACATTTCTTATAATAATGAGATGCAGATTCATCACTTTATTATATAGTCTCAGTTATTATTGACATTTCAAAATTCAGGACGTCGCCTCGCATGATTGCAAATGCTTTCTTAAAAATTGTAGTGCGCTTCGTACTTTTTTGTGTCCCGGTGAAGGGACAGATCGGATGCGAGGTCTAGGTGTTTAGATGGCTGATGATGGAGTCCGGGTTATGCGCTCCATAGGTTTTTGTACCCAGGTGTTGAGACAGCTCGATTACGAGGTCTAGCTGTTCCAGGTGGCCGGTGATAGAGTGTAAGTGATGCGTTCCGAAGATTTTTGTGTCCAGATGTCGGAACAGATCGTATGCGAGGTCTGAGCGTTCCAGGTGGACGATGATGGAGTTTACGTGATGCGCTCCGTAGGTTTTTGTGTCTAGAGACCAAGACAAATCGAATGCGAGGTCTAGGTGTTTCAGATGGCCGATGATGGAGTCCGGGTAGTGCGCTTCGTAGGTTTTTGAGTCCAGGTGTCGGGACAGCTCGAATGCGAGGTCTAGCTGTTCCAGGCGGCTGATGATACGCTTCGTAGACTTTTGTGTCCAGGTGTTTTGACAGATCGGATGCGAGGTCTAAGTGTTCCAGACGGCCGATGATGGAGTTCGGGTAGTGCGCTCCGTAGGTTTTTGTGTCCAGGTGAAGGGACAGGTCGGATGCGAGGTCTAGGTGTTTAGATGGCCGATGATGGAGTCCAATTTAATATTATGATTTTCAAAATATTACCTGCATCTGAAATTTTGTGGCACAGTACTGCACTTTTTTGTACATATTCTGGATATAATTTACAAAATTTCTACCAAGAGATAGTTTAGATTTGGTTTTTATTTTTTTGGTTGAGGGTTTAATTGTTTATTGAAATTTAAACAAATTTCAATCTATTAAGTTTTTTATGAACAAAAAATGTTCCTCAAATTTTAGGTCGATATTTGCAAAAATAAAAAAGCTATGCAATATTGAAAATTCAATTTTTTTGCAATTTTTGGTTAAAATCCAAGTTTATTCATTTTTTAACTGAAAATCTTGAAACTTTTTGTATAGTACATTGATTGACAAAAGGTTTGAATTTTTTCTGTAGAATGTGCCAGTATTTATTTTATGACCCTTTTTGAAAGTCTCTGATTGGCTGCTTCTTAGTATACCTTCATCAAAGGTTATTGAGGCTGCGGCCAAATATTCTTTATTCGACAAATTTTTTTTCTATTCTTCGAAAACCCTTCAAAATGCTTTTTTTGATCAATACTGGCCGAGCAAAGGGAAAAAAGTGACAATTTTTTGAAATATCAAGAAAAATCCATAATTTCAATTTTTGATAACATGATTAATGAAACTTAATATTATTCATACATCTTATGGCATGGACCGTACCACTGAATGTTGTTAGAGCATCAAATAGAACATTAGAAATATCTATTTTCAATAATATTAGGCTTACACAATAAGCAATACCTAATTATGAATTAATAATAAATTAAGCTATAGAGGTTAATTACTATAAAGCTGTCAAAATGAAATCAGGCAACAGACTGATAATTTCATTCATAATTAGGTATCGCTTATTGTGTAAGCCTAATATTATTGAAAATAGATATTTCTAATGTTCTATTTGATGCTCTAACAAAATTCAGTGGTACGGTCCATGCCATAAGATGTATGAATAATATTCAGTTTCATTAATCATGTTATCAAAAATTCAAATTATGGATTTTTCTTGATATTTCAAAAAATTGTAACTTTTTTCCCTATGCTCGGCCAGTATTGATAAAAAAGCATTTTGAAGGGTTTTCGAAGAAGAATAAAAAAAAAAATTGTCGAATAAAGAATATTTGGCCGCAGCCTCAATATCCTTTGATGAAGGTATACTAAGAAGCAGCCAATCAGAGACTTTCAAAAAGGGTCATAAAATAAATACTGGCACATTCTACAGAAAAAATTCAAACCTTTTGCCAATCAATCTACTATACAAAAAGTTTCAAAATTTTCAGTTAAAAAATGAATAAACTTGGATTTTAACCAAAAATTGCAAAAAAATTGAATTTTCAATATTGCATAGCTTTTTTATTTTTGCAAATATCGACCTAAAATTTGAGGAACATTTTTTGTTCATAAAAACTAAAAGAAAACGAGTTTTGAGGGATTTTAAAATTTTGAGCTGCTGACTTCACGTGAAATATCTCATATACCTGAAACAACAGGAGGGTGTAACAAAATTTGAGACCAAGGGTTGAACTTCAAATGAACCTGAGTATGGTATATAAGTTGATCCGCATTTTAAAATATACACCTTCCATCATATAAACGCATAACTGCAAATTGAACATTTTAACAAAATTTGTATTATTAGAAGTATTGTCATTAATAATTACTTTGCATTATACTTGTCATGCTACTGAATGATTGGCAAAAGTAGAGCTACTATAATTTCATTGAGCTAGGCTCATAAGTTTCTTTAGCTTCTTTTCAAATTTTATGAGTTTTGTTGAAAAAAAACGGAAAAGAATTAATTTTATGTCAAGACATCTAGTTTCTTATAAATAGATAACTAAATAAACTCATGTAATTGTAATTCTTTTCTGTTATAATTAAATATGTTCGCCCATACACCTTTCCTTATAACTAATAATTGTGCGTATTTCGTCTATACGCATTTTTGCATTATAAACAACTGTGCGTATTTCGCTTATACATATTTTTGATATTGTAAATAATTGTGCGTATTTCGCTTGTACGAATTTTTTATTATAAATAATTGTGCGTATTTCGCCTATACGCATTTTTGTATGATAAATAATTGTGCGCATTTCGCATATACGCATTATTTATTATGAATAATTGTGCGTATTTGGCCTATACGCATTTTAATATTTACTATTTTTTTTATTGCAAACACATGTCAATTTGAACGTAATTACGTTCGAATAAGTATTTATTTATAATCACGATTTTTACTTATAGTATAAAATTACGTGATTAGTAATACCTTAAGTTTTGACATGTCCAACACCTATTAGCCAAAAACTACGGAGCGCACCACCTAAATATCGTCACCGGCTTCCCCGAAGACCTGGACCACGTATTAGATACGCCCTGATATCCAAACGCAAAAGACTACAAAGCGCATCACCTAGACCTCGTCATCGGCTACTCTGAACACCTGCACTGCGTATTAGATGCGCCCTGATAATTTAATGCAAAAAACCTAGACTCCATCATCGGCTACCACAAAGACCTAAACCACGCATTTGATACGTTCCAACATCTAGAGACAAAAAACTACGGAGCGCACGACCTAGACATCATCATCGGCTACCCCGAACACTTTGACTACGTATTAGATGCGTCCTGGGATCTAAACGCAAAAAACTTCGGAGCGCATCACCTCGACTCCATCATTGACCACCTCAAAGACCTAGACGACGCATTCGATGCTTTCAATTATCGATAAGTAACACTTCCTTATAATAGTTGTCATTTCCGTATTAGCAGGTAGCAACCGTTACCGCTATGGTATTTCTCCCTTACAATTGAAGGTGGAAGCAATGTATACTAAAATCGTGTGACGCTGTAGTATGAAAAGCAACATACCGTAAAAGTCCCTTACTAATATTGCTAAAACCACCTTACTTATATAGTAAAGGAACTCCTATACTCCACGAGTAAGCCGTTTTAACTGTAGCAGTAAGAGTTTTCTTTCCGTGTGCACCCGCAGAAAACTGTTACTTTTTGGGGAGATATAATTCGTACCTAAAAATCAGGTGTGCCCTAAATACTGACATTAGCCTAGGCACCAGGGGGGTTTCCGTGGTCGATGGATGTCCACGCCTCCACCAAAGCTTTTCTTACGTATTTTTGTCTGCTGATTCTGAATTTCGAAGGTGGACAGTCGCCAGAATGTTAGTTTTTTGTTATTAACAATTTAATTGTTTAAACTGCGGCCAAATCAATATGATTAATTATAACTGAATCCTAACTGTCTAAAACTGTAGTAAATTGATCTAGAATTATGCACGTTTGCGCTCGAATTCGCGACTTATTGCACTAAATTTGCAATAATTCGGGTTCTAATCAAAATTTTTCAATTCTGAAAAAACGAGCATATTCTAGATCAATTTACTACAGTTTTAGGCAGTTAGGATTCAGTTATAATTAATCATACTGATTTGGCAGCAATTTAAACAATTAAATTGTTAATAACAAAAAACTAACAGTCTGGCGACGTTCCACCTTCGAAATTTAGAATCAGCAGTCAAAAATACGTAAGAAAAGCTTTGGTGGCCATCGGCCACGGAAACCCCCCTGGCGCCTAGACTACATCTCGAGTCTGTCGCGGGAGCGCAGACATTCAAGTATACCTTCGTCGTCCCTTCTCCGTCGTGTCCGCCTAGGTGATGTCCTCGGGAAGTGGTAGTTGCGTTGGCTGTCCTCGAGAAGAGTAGAATTATATGAAGACTTGTTGTCTTCTACAGGAGCTCTTCACCTAGGACAATACAAAATATATTAATAATGTATTAAGGAGTAGGGATGAGGATAGCAGTATCGAACTGCCAGGAACAGAGGAGTAGACCGATGGAAAGTTGGAGACTAGGTTCGGCTGTACTACAAGATAAAGTCCAAATCCGAAGTGAAATACTTACTCGAGCCTGGCACAGGAGATCAAACTATATTTATATACACCTTCGCTCTCACTTCTACGATATGTTTGTCTAGCAGAGGGAGTAGATAGATGGAAAGTTAAGATATCTGTATAAAATGGAAAGGGTCTTTGGAATGAAAAGTCGAAAAAGTGCATGTGCATTTCCAACTAAGACCTCATCACCCTCGCTTAAAGTTTACCAGAATGTTAACACACAATCCAATACATGTTGAGGCATTGTATATTAAATTTTAGATCTTTTCAATCAGCCAGTGTAGGCAAAATAACTTTTTTTCTTGAACATTTCTTAAAAAGAGCATACAAATTGCAATATCTCCACACTTGCTAATTATTTAGATTTGAAACTTGATAAACAATATCCCTCAGCATGTATTACATAGTGTGTGTAAAGTTTGAAATATTTGTAGAGAATGGAAAGGGATCTTTGAAATGAAAAGTCGAAAAAGCGCGTGTGCATTTCCAATGTAGACCTCCTCACCCTCGCTTAAAGTTTATGAGAATGTTTACACACAATCCAGTACATGCTGAGGCATTGTATATTAGGTTTCAGATCTACTCAATCAGCCAGTTTGGAGGAAATTACTTTTCTTTCTTAAAAATTTCCTGAAAAAGCACAAAAATTGCAATATCTCCAGATTTGCTATTTATGTAGATCTGAAACTTGATAAACTGTCCCTCAGCATGTATTGCACGGTGTGTGTAAAGTTTAAGATATGTTGAGGGAATGGAAAGGGATCTTTGGACTGAAGAGTCGAAAAAGCGCAAGTGCATTTCCAACTAAGACCTCCTGACCATTGCTCAAAGCTGACCAGAATGTTAACACGCAATCCAATACATGTTAAGGCATTGTATATTAAATTTTAAATCTTTTTAATCAGCCAGTGTACGGGAAATAACTTTCTTTCTTGAACATTTCTTAAAAAGAGCATACAAATTGCAATATCTCCACACTTGCTAATTATTTAGATCTGAAACTTGATAAACAATACCTCAGCATGTGTTACATAGTGTGTGTAAAGTTTGAAATATTTGTAGAGAATGGAAAGGGATCTTTGAAATGAAAAGTCGAAAAAGCGCGTGTGCATTTCCAATGTAGACCTCCTCACCCTCGCTTAAAGTGTGTGAGAATGTTTACACACAATCCAGTACATACTGAGGCATTGTATATTAGGTTTCAGATCTATTCAATCAGCCAGTTTGGAGGGAATTACTTTTTTTTCTTAAAAATTTCCTGAAAAAGCACAAAAATTGCAATATCTCCAGACTTACTAATTATGTAGATCTGAAACTTGATAAACTGTCCCTCAGCATGTATTCCATTATGTATGGAAAGTTTAAGATACTTGTATGGAATGGAAAGGGATCTTTGGAACGAAATGTCAAAAAGCCGCATGTGCATTTGCGACAAAAACCTCCTCACTCTTTCTCATAGTTTACCAGAATGTTCTCACACAATGCAATGCATGCTGAGGCACTGTATATTAAATTTAGATCTTTTCAATCAGCCAGTGTAGAGGAAATAACTTTTTTACTTGAACATTTCTTAAAAAGAGCATACAAATTGCAATATCTCCTCACTTGCTAATTATTTAGATCTTAAACTTGATAAACAGTCCCTCAGCATGTATTACATAGTGTGTGTAAAGTTTGAAATATTTGTAGAGAATGGAAAGGGATCTTTGAAATGAAAAGTCCAAAAAGCGCGTGTGCATTTCCAAGGTAGACCTCCTCATCCTCGCTTAAAGTTTATGAGAATGTTTACACACAATCCAGTACATGCTGAGGCATTTTATATTAGATTTCAGATCTACTCAATCAGCCAGTTTGGAGGAAATGACTTTTCTTGAAAATATTTTGAAAAATACACAGAAAATGCAGTATCTCCACACTTGCTGATTATTTAGATCTGTAATCTTTGGAATGAAAAGTCGAAAAAGCGCATCAAATCTATAGTTGGCCGTTGTTATTTATACGCCAGATTGCTAGATATGTATACCTATATAAACGTAAAACCTAACCTTCAATTTTCTTTAGCCGAAGAATTGACGCTTGATTAAAGAAAAAAATAGGCAAGGATTGACGCTTGACTAAAGAAATAATAGTCCCTTCCATGTCAGACTTTCAAAACAGTGATTTTTACACGTTTCTAAGTGGGTTATAGGTTATTTGTACGACAGATCTGTTGTACAAATAACAACGCCGTAAAATAAATAAATTCTTGAATGACTTACTTTTCTGTCTTATGGCGGGGCCAAGTCCAAGCGGCACGGTCCGTTGGGTGTGCACGCACACGGTGCGGTACGGACGCTACGGTCTGCGAGGTGGGCGGCTGATGCGGCGCTCCAGGCTGCGCCGTCTGCGAGCGGTCCAGGCGGCAGGCACACCGATGACACGTCGATAAGCATCAATGGATAGAGGAGGGCACAGGTGGCGAAGGTGGCGGCGGAGGTGGTGGCGGCAACGCGGGACCGCCTCCCAGAGGGCGTAGGCCCATGCATCGGCGATGGACAGCTCAGCTGTGCTGCAGCCAGCAGCGCATGCGCGTACACACACACGGGCAAGGCCGCGCCGCTGGCCGCTGCCGTCGCTGCCGTCGCCGACTCGCGAATCTCGCGATGCTACATATTACCCATATGGTACAATAATCTATTTTTTTTTTATAATATTATGCATAATCATGAGTGCATTGCCCTCCGTAATAATATTATGAATCATTCTGCAAAGTTTCACGTCGATATTTTAAGGCATCTGAGAATGGCATTTGAACGAAATTTTCGTTCAAATGCCATTCTTAGACGCTTTTGAATATTGACTTGGCATTTTGCAGAATGATTAATAATGTAATTACGGAGGGCAATGCACTCATTATTTTTCATATATCGTTATATTTTTTATTTTCTATTAAAAACAATATATTTTTTGCTCGGTCGGTAAAAATTGAGTTTGACACCCCCTTAAGAGTAGTACTATCCTCCTTGTATTACCTTGTTTTTCATTCTCAATAATAACAAGATGGATTTTGAAATGTTAAATAAAATTGCGATGAAACTTGATCCACTCCCCGAGAAGGATTATTATGAGCTCGATGAAAACCATAACTATTTAGTAACGGAATTTAAGGAAGAGGATAATAGAATAATTCTTGCGCTTAATGCTGAATTTCAAATTATTTTACCAGATCGAATTTCAAGAGCTATCAATAACAATTATGAACTTTATATCCATCTGACTGAAAATGTACAAAGATATAATTTATTTATAGAATACCATGGAGGTGCCAGATTTCAATTTACTATTTAATGTAATAAAGTTTAAATATAATAAATTCATTGTAAGAACATTAGTTTGTGGAGAGTTGTTAATATTCACTAAGTAATATGTAAGGAAAAACTTTATATTTTAAATAAAAAACAAAATATTCATACATATAAATTTATTTGTCTTTCATTCATTTACAATATTTTTTATCAATCCATGAATTATGAGTGTTGTCAAATCCTAGCCATTTTACATAAACTTGTTTACTGCGTTTTCTAAGCACTTTTTCCACAAGATATACATCCGGATACATCACTTTTTGTAGTTCTTGCTCGTAAAAACCTCCAGCGATGGGGTTGTGCTTATAGTCCAGTAGATGATACGTCACAGGCTTTGTCTTCGAGACGCGTTGAAGAGTAAAAATTTCCGTAGACCAATTAGGTGTGTAGCCTTTTTCAAAAACGTGTTTAGATTTGCTCACTCGTACTTTATCGCCAATTCTGAATTTCGGATTCTTCAATAATCGACGATCGAAAGAGAATCGTCTCAATACTTCGAGTTCATTTTCCGCATTGACATCATTGGGCTTCATGTTTATAGTTTGATGTTTTGTATTATTATAAGATTCTATTAAATTAGGAAGAATATTGATTCAATTGTAATTTCCTTGTAGACTAAATTTTTTCCACATATTATTTTTTAGAGTTCGATTGAAACGTTCGCAAATAGATGCCTTGAGATTGCTATACGTTGAATATAGATTTATTTTATATCTAGCCATCAAATCTTGAAAATTTGTATTATAAAATTCTTTGCCTCTGTCTACTTGAAGATTTTTAGGAACGCGTCCTTTTTTCAGTACAGATTCTATTGCACTAGCGACATCTACACCAGTTTTTTGTTTTACTGGAACTGCCCAGCTATACTTTGAAAATGTGTCTATAATAGTTAAAAGATAACGAAAGCCTCTATTCTCTCTCGAATAGCCTTGCATCTCTACAAGATCGGCTTGCCACGTCTCATCTCTTCCACGTATATCTACTTTACGACGTGGATAGTTGCGGCGTGCTGGCTTGTGTAGCTCGTCTACTACTCTTTGATGTTCCATTTTTAATATACTGTCTTAGCTCTTATAATTTTTCAATTTTAAAATCTCTCCTTTTTGTTTTTTCAATTCAACTTGTATGGCTAGATATTATACTTATAAGTGCTTTAAGGGGGTGTCAAACTCAATTTTTACCGACCGAGCAAAAAATATATTGTTTTTAATAGAAAATAAAAAATATAACGATATATGAAAAATAATGAGTGCATTGCCCTCCGTAATTACATTATTAATCATTCTGCAAAATGCCAAGTCAATATTCAAAAGCGTCTAAGAATGGCATTTGAACGAAAATTTCGTTCAAATGCCATTCTCAGATCCCTTAAAATATCGACGTGAAACTTTGCAGAATGATTCATAATGTCATTACGGAGGGCAATGCACTCATGATTATGCATAATATTATAAAAAAAAAATAGATTATTGTACCATATGGGTAATATGTAGCATCGCGAGATTCGCGAGTCGGCGACGGCAGCGACGGCAGCGGCCAGCGGCGCGGCCTTGCCCGTGTCTGTGTACGCGCATGCGCTGCTGGCTGCAGCACAGCTGAGCTATCCATCGCCGATGCCTGGGCCTAGGCCCTCCAGGAGGCGGTCCCGTGTTGCCGCCACCACCTCCGCCGCCACCTTCGCCACCTGTGCCATCCTCTATCCATTGATGCTTATCGACGTGTCATCGGTGTGCCTGCCGCCTGGGCCGCTCGCAGACGGCGCAGCCTGGAGCGCCGCATCAGCCGCCCACCTCGCAGACCGTAGCGTCCGTACCGCACCGTATGCGTGCACACCCAACGGACCGTGCCGCTTGGACTTCGCCCCGCCGTAAGACAGAAAAGTAAGTCATTCAAGAATTTATTTATTTTACGGCGTTGTTATTTGTACGACAGATCTGTCGTACAAATAACCTATAACCCACTTAGAAACGTGTAAAAATCACTGTTTTGAAAGTCTGACATGGAAGGGACTATTATTTCTTTAGTCAAGCGTCAATCCTTGCCTATTTTTTTCTTTAATCAAGCGTCAATTCTTCGGCTAAAGAAAATTGAAGGTTAGGTTTTACGTATATATAGGTATACCTATCTAGCAATCTGGCGTATAAATAACAATGGCCAACTGTAGATTTGATGCGCTTTTTCGACTTTTCATTCCAAAGATTACAGATCTAAATAATCAGCAAGTGTGGAGATACTGCATTTTCTGTGTATTTTTCAAAATATTTTCAAGAGAAGTCATTTCCTCCAAACTGGCTGATTGAGTAGATCTGAAATCTAATATACAATGCCTCAGCATGTACTGGATTGTGTGTAAACATTCTCATAAACTTTAAGCGAGGATGAGGAGGTCTACCTTGGAAATGCACACACGCTTTTTCGACTTTTCATTTCAAAGATCCCTTTCCATTCTCTACAAATATTTCAAACTTTACACACACTATGTAATACATGCTGAGGGACTGTTTATCAAGTTTAAGATCTAAATAATTAGCAAGTGAGGAGATATTGCAATTTGTATGCTCTTTTTAAGAAATGTTCAAGTAAAAAAGTTATTTCCCCTACACTGGCTGATTGAAAAGATCTAAATTTAATATACAGTGCCTCAGCATGCACTGCATTGTGTGAGAACATCCTGGTAAACTATGAGAAAGAGTGAGGAGGTTTTTGTCGCAAATGCACATGCGGCTTTTTGACATTTCGTTCCAAAGATCCCTTTCCATTCCCTACAAGTATCTTAAACTTTCCATACATAATGGAATACATGCTGAGGGACAGTTTATCAAGTTTCAGATCTACATAATTAGTAAGTCTGGAGATATTGCAATTTTTGTGCTTTTTCAGGAAATTTTTAAGAAAAAAAAGTAATTTCCTCCAAACTGGCTGATTGAATAGATCTGAAACCTAATATACAATGCCTCAGTATGTACTGGATTGTGTGTAAACATTCTCACACACTTTAAGCGAGGGTGAGGAGGTCTACATTGGAAATGCACACGCGCTTTTTCGACTTTTCATTTCAAAGATCCCTTTCCATTCTCTACAAATATTTCAAACTTTACACACACTATGTAACACATGCTGAGGTATTGTTTATCAAGTTTCAGATCTAAATAATTAGCAAGTGTGGAGATATTGCAATTTGTATGCTCTTTTTAAGAAATGTTCAAGAAAAAAAGTTATTTCCCGTACACTGGCTGATTGAAAAGATCTAAAATTTAATATACAATGCCTTAACATGTATTGGATTGCGTGTTAACATTCTGGTAAGCTTTGAGCAATGGTCAGGAGGTCTTAGTTGGAAATGCACTTGCGCTTTTTTGACTTTTCAGTCCAAAGATCCCTTTCCATTCTCTCAACATATCTTAAACTTTACACACACCGTGCAATATATGCTGAGGGACAGTTTATCTACATAAATAGCAAATCTGGAGATATTGCAATTTTTGTGCTTTTTCAGGAAATTTTTAAGAAAGAAAAGTCATTTCCTCCAAACTGGCTGATGGAGTATATCTGAAACTCAATATGCAATGCCTCAGCATGGATTGCATTGTGTGAGAACATTCTGGTAAACTATGAGAAAGTGTGAGGAGGTTTTTGTCGCAAATGCACATGCGGCTTTTCGACAATTCGTTCCAAAGATCCCGTTCCATTCCCTACAAGTATCTTAAACTTTCCATACATAATGGCATACATGCTGAGGGACGGTTTATCAAGTTTCAGATCTACATAATTAGCAAGTCTGGAGATATTGCAATTTTTGTGCTTTTTCAGGAAATTTTTAAGAAAGAAAAGTAATTTCCTCCAAACTGGCTGATTGAGTAGATCTGAAACTTAATATACAATGCCTCAGCATGTACTGGATTGTGTGTAAACATTCTCATAAACTTTAAGCGAGGGTGAGGAGGTCTACATTGGAAATGCACACGCGCTTTTTCGACTTTTCATTTCAAAGATCCCTTTCCATTCTCTACAAATATTTCAAACTTTACACACACTATGTAATACATGCTGAGGGATATTTTTGATCAAGTTTCAAATCTAAATAATTAGCAAGTGTGGAGATATTGCAATTTGTATGCTTTTTTTAAGAAATGTTCAAGAAAAAAAGTTATTTCGCCTACACTGGCTGATTGAAAAGATCTAAAATTTAATATACAATGCCTCAACATGTATTGGATTGTGTGTTAACATTCTGGTAAACTTTAAGCGGGGGTGATGAGGTCTTAGTTGGAAATGCACATGCACTTTTTCGACTTTTCAATCGAAAGACCCTTTCCATTTTCTACAGATATCTTAACTTTCCATCTATCTACTCCCTCTGTTTCTGGCAGGTCGATACTGCTATCCTCATTCCTATACTGCTTAACACTTTATTAATATATTCTGTTTTGCCCTAGGCGAAGAGCTCCTGCAGAAGACAACACGTCGTTATATAATACTACTCTCCTCCAGGGCTGCGAACACAACTACCACGTCCTGAAGACATCAGCTAGACAAACATATCGTAGAAGTGAGAGCGAAGGTGTATATAAATATAGTTTGATCTCCTGTGCCAGACTCGAGTAAGTATTTCACTTCGGATTTGGACTTTATCTTGTAGTACAGCCGAACCTAGTCTCCAACTTTCCATCGATCTACTCCTCTGTTCCTGGCAGTTCGATACTGCTATCCTCATCCCTACTCCTTAATACATTATTAATATATTTTGTATTGTCCTAGGTGAAGAGCTCCTGTAGAATACAACAAGTCTTCATATAATTCTACTCTTCTCGAGGACAGCCAACGCAACTACCACTTCCCGAGGACATCACCTAGGCGAACACAACGGAGAAGGGAGGGCGAAGGTGTAGTTGAATGTAGTTCGCGCTTCCGTGACAGACTCTAGTAAGTACTTCACTTCGGATTTGGACTTTATCCTGTAGTATAGCCGAACCTAGCCTCCAACTTTCCATCTGTCTACTCCTCTGTTCCTGGCAGTTTGATACTGCTCTCCTCATCCCCACTGCCTAAAACATTATTAATATATTTTGTTTTGCTCTAGGCGAAGAGCTCCTGCAGAAGACAATAGGTCTTCATATCATTCTACTCTCCTCGAGGACAGCCAACACAACTACTTCCCGAGGACATCACCTATGCGGACACGACGGAGAAGGGACGACGAAGGTATACTTGAATGTCTGCGCTCCTGCGACAGACTCGAGATGTAGTCTAGGCGCCAGGGGGGTTTCCGTGGCCGATGGATGTCCACACTTCCACCAAAGCTTTTCTTACGTATTTTTGACTGCTGATTCTGAATTTCGAAGGTGGAACGTCGCCAGACTGTTAGTTTTTTGTTATTAACAATTTAATTGTTTAAATTGCTGCCAAATCAGTATGATTAATTATAACTGAATCCTAACTGCCTAAAACTGTAGTAAATTGATCTAGAATATGCTCGTTTTTTCAGAATTGAAAAATTTTGATTGGAACCCGAATTATTGCAAATTTAGTGCAATAAGTCGCGAATTCGAGCGCAAACGTGCATAATTCTAGATCAATTTACTACAGTTTTAGACAGTTAGGATTCAGTTATAATTAATCATATTGATTTGGCCGCAGTTTAAACAATTAAATTGTTAATAACAAAAAACTAACATTCTGGCGACTGTCCACCTTCGAAATTCAGGATCAGCAGACAAAAATACGTATGAATGAAATTATCAGTCTGTTGCCTGATTTCATTTTGACAGCTTTATAGTAATTAACCTCTATAGCTTAATTTATTATTAATTCATAATTAGGTATTGCTTATTGTGTAAGCCTAATATTATTGAAAATAGATATTTCTAATGTTCTATTTGATGCTCTAACAAAATTCAGTGGTACGGTCCATGCCATAAGATGTATGAATAATATTCAGTTTCATTAATCATGTTATCAAAAATTGAAATTATGGATTTTTCTTGATATTTCAAAAAATTGTCAATTTTTTCCCTTTGCTCGGCCAGTATTGATCAAAAAAAGCATTTTGAAGGGTTTTCGAAGAAGAATAGAAAAAAAATTTGTCGAATAAAGAATATTTGGCCGCAGCCTCAATATCCTTTGATGAAGGTATACTAAGAAGCAGCCAATCAGAGACTTTCAAAAAGGGTCATAAAATAAATACTGGCACATTCTACAGAAAAAATTCAAAGCTTTTGCCAATCAATGTACTATACAAAAAGTTTCAAGATTTTCAGTTAAAAAATGAATAAACTTGGATTTTAACCAAAAATTGCAAAAAAATTGAATTTTCAATATTGCATAGCTTTTTTATTTTTGCAAATATCGACCTAAAATTTGAGGAACATTTTTTGTTCATAAAAAACTAAATAGATTGAAATTTGTTTAAATTTCAATAAACAATTAAACCCTCAACCAAAAAAATAAAAACCAAATCTAAACTATCTCTTGGTAGAAATTTTGTAAACTATATCCAGAATATGTACAAAAAAGTGCAGTACTGTACCACAAAATTTCAGATGCAGATAATATTTTGAGAATCATAATATTAAATTGGACTCCATCATCGGCCATCTAAATACCTAGACCTCGCATCCGACCTGTCCCTTCACCTGGACACAAAAACCTACGGAGCGCACTACCCGGACTCATCGACCATCTGGAACACCTAGACCTCGCATTCGATTTGTCCTGGCCTCTGGACACAAAAACCTACGGAGCGCAGTACCCGAACTCCATCATCGGCCGTCTGGAACACCTAGACCTCGCATCCGATCTGTCAAAACACCTGGACACAAAAGTCTACGAAGCGTATCATCAGCCGCCTGGAACAGCTAGACCTCGCATTGGAGCTGTTCCGACACCTGGACTCAAAAACCTACGAAGCGCACTACCCGGACTCCATCATCGGCCATCTGAAACACCTAGACCTCGCATTCGATTTGTGTTGGTCTCTAGACACAAAAACCTACGGAGCGCATCACGTAAACTCCATCATCGTCCACCTGGAACGCTCAGACCTCGCATACGATCTGTTCCGACATCTGGACACAAAAATCTTCGGAACGCATCACTTACACTCTATCACCGGCCACCTGGAACAGCTAGACCTCGTAATCGAGCTGTCTCAACACCTGGGTACAAAAACCTATGGAGCGCATAATCCGGACTCCATCATCGGCCATCTAAACACCTAGACCTCGCATCCGATCTGTCCCTTCACCGGGACACAAAAACGTACGAAGCGCACTACAATTTTTAAGAAAGCATTTGCAATCATGCGAGGCGACGTCCTGAATTTTGAAATGTCAATAATAACTGAGACTATATAATAAAGTGATGAATCTGCATCTCATTATTATAAGAAATGTGTATAGGCGAAATGCGCATATTTGTTTATAATAGAACATGTGTATAGTCGAAATACACAAAATGATTTATTATAAAATGCGTGTAGGCAAAATGCACACGATTACTAACACTGAAAAGTGCGTATAAGCGAAATACGCATAATTATTTATAATAAAACTTGTGTATAGGTGAAATACACCAAATTATTTATTATAAAATGCGTATAGGCGAAATGCGCACAATTAATAACACTGAAAAGTGCGTATAAGCGAAATACGCATAATTATTTATAATAAAACATGTGTATAGGCGAAATACACCAAATTATTTATTATAAAATGCGTATAGGCGAAATGCGCACAATTGATAACACTGAAAAGTGCGTATAAGCGAAATACGCATAATTATTTAGAATAAAATATGTGTATCGGCGAAATACACCAAATTATTTATTATAAAATGCGTATAGGCGAAATGCGCAAAATTGTTTGTAATAAATATGCGTATATATGTGAAATACGCACTATTATTAACAATAAAAATGCGTATACGCAAAATACGGATAATTAATTATAAAAAGAAATACGTATACGCGAAATACGTACAATTGTTTGTAATAAAAAAACGCGTATCTTTAATATTTTTGAAATATGTAGCGCCATCTATGTTAAAATCTATTACGATTTTCCAGAGATGGCGCTTGTGTCATATTTCATCAATAGTATGTACTTCCTACCTTACCGACCTATGGGTCGGTCAAATCGCAGAATGGAGTTTGACACCCCCTTAACATCAGCTTCAGAGGTTTTACGTAGCGTTCGTAAGTTTACTACATCATTCTCCTGCTGGGGATCGGCTAGATTACAAATTCGTTTATTATCTACGTCATAATGTCCGTCTTTGGTGATTTTGTAGCCAATGCCAGGGGAGCCCTTCTTTACTCTATCCAATTTACGACCAAACACGTCAACGCTCATTATGATACTGATGATAAGTAAACTTATTCTTCTTTTATATATTTTAAAAATTCATTATGCTGATTCTTCATATCAAACTCCAAATCTTTAATATTTTTTTGCATTCAAGTTATTTCACTCTTGATAGTATTTATTTCAGCTTCAATTAATTGAGATAGAAAATCTAAATTTACTGCGTCATTGGCTTTATGAGGATAAGCAACGTTAGAAATTCTTTTATTGTCTGCATCATACTGACCATCTTCGGTTATTTTATATCCTACTCCAGGAGGACCACGAGAACCCTCCTTTTTGTCAAGTTTACGGCCAAACACATCAACACTCATTTTGAGACTGATATATATGGATGTTGTTTCTAATATATATAGCTAGCCTCACGAAGTTCCTCAATGATTGAATGAATTTCATTAATATGACTAGGATTGCCAGCTGCTTGCTCAGCTATTAGCAGTCTAAGTCGATCGACAAGTTCGTTTGGATCATCCCACCACACGAAATCAAATGTCGTATTTCTTCTAGCTATTTTGTGAGTAGGTAAAAGTCCAGACCCTTCAATGGACTTACGCTTTTTATTGATGTTGGGAGACAAATTTGGAGCAATGAAAGTTTTGAATTTTTTCAAATATTTGTTGCGATATTCTCCATTTGTTTCATTTCTTTTCCTATGTGCGTTAGTGTTTTCAAGAATTTTCAAATAATTTTGTTGATCCAACGAACTAATCATTTCAGAATCAGGCTCTTTGTGAAAGAGGAGCTCCATCAAACCGAGAGTTGCTGTGTATGTTTCAGTATTCACAATCACTTTATTTTTTTCAAAATAAATAGGAGAGTCACCAATCACATAATTATTTTCCGTTAGACGAACACCAAAAGTTTTGTCTAATTTACTCTTATTTGAACTAACGTCATGCAGTAAACGAATATAGTTTCCTACAATTGAATCATTTAACAACTGATTAGATACACTTGTAGAAGTTTTCTCTATATTTTCAATAGCAGTAGTATCGTTGGATTCATTGATAGACGTTTCTGGATTATAGTCATCATCATCATTACCAATAGCTAATTCAAATATATCGTCAAATGGTTTTAATGTTGTATCAAACTCATTGGTAGTACTATTGAAATAGCTAGTTTTATCTTTTGAACTACCCGCTTCCCCTGACTTGAATACTTTTTCAAAAGTAATTTTATTCTTTTTTTTCTCAGATTTTATAAAATTAATCTTATCTTCACTAATTTTTTTCTTATCAGCTACCTCTACGAGTTATTTCAATGGCTCGACTACAGGTTTGAAAGTTTCATTCAAAGTCTTTTCTAAATTGGCTTTTCCTCGTTTTATTAGCTGATGTTTTCGCTTGATTGCCTCGCGAGCCTCAGCTAATTGTCCAAGTATACTCTTCTCTCGTTCAAAATCAGTCATGTTGATGCTTCTATGATCTAAAGCGAAATAATCTATATCTCATCAGTCTATGATATTTATAGCAAAAGAATCGAATCCCTTTCTATATCTTCCATGATTAATTGGTCTGTCTCTATCGATAACTAAAAATCCATGTTTATCATCTCTCCAGCATTTTGAACAAATCTCTTTGAATTTTTCAAAAGGCATATCTGAATTAACATGATCGTTGTAAATGTGTTTTATATTTACATCATCTTGACGAAACAGTACTAGTAAATTTACGTTATCTCTAATAAGATGTTTCGGAATGCGTGCATATGACTGACAAAGATAAAAACTATCTACCTTTTTATGTCTTCCCATACAAAAGAATGCCCTTAGGTTATCTTACTTTTCAGTGGCTATATCATCAAAAATCATGATGGAATTCGCATGTGCTTCATCAGGTGAAACGACTGACTCATACTCACTAAATGCGTAGTATTGCACACCCTCTATCGGACTCAATAAATCTTTCGGAAATTTATACTTAGGTTGATTAAGCGACTTCGAATACACATATATATTTTCTAATCTGAGACCGTTGGGATGAGTGATTAGCGTCAGCAAACAATTAGTTTTTCCACAATTACTTGGACCGCAGAATACCGCACGTATAGTGTCTGGTAGTAGTTCAACATGTCTTTTTTCTTGTTTTTCTGTCTCCACTACTTTATCGAAATTTATGACTTGAAGCTTGAGAGATTGCTCTTTGAAATCCATGTTGACGTTTCACTGATTAACGACGAATGAGCCACTAGCTATAAAAGGCTGTTTATATATTTTTAACTCATTAACGTTTTGTATTTCAAAGAGGAATGATCACTCACAATCGTCGAAAAAAGTGCGGTGGCAGTCTAGTTAACAAGATCATAAATAGCTTGCCTTTCGAAGCTCATGTACCTGGTTACCAGTACTGTGAACCGGGAACGAAATTAGAGAAACGATTGGTTCGAGGTGATCCTGGTGTAAATCAACTAGACGCAGCCTGTAGAGAGCACGACATTGCTTATTCTCAAAATCGAGAGGACGTTGCTGCGAGAAACGAAGCAGATAAAATTTTAGCTAAAAAAGCCTGGGAACAAGTGAAAGCTAAAGATAGTAGTTTTGGTGAGAAAGCAACTGCTTTTGCCGTAGCCAACATTATGAAAGTTAAAAGTAAACTTGGTATGGATATGAAAATGTCTAAGAGACGTGGTGGAAAGAAACGAGGTAAAAGTTTGAAACAACAGCGACGAAAGAAATGTAGAAAAAGTAAAAAACCAAGCATTACTTTGAAAAAACTTATTAAGGCTGCCTCGAAAAGCATCGTACCTAGTAATAGATCTCTTCTAGTTATTCGCTCGGCATTAAAAGGAGCTAAGGAAGCTGTGAAAAAGGCTGGAGGTAGACGTAAAATAAATATGCCTCGTGTTTTACCAATCCCTAGTACAGTTGGTGGAGCTCTTCCATTTTTAATTCCATTATTTGCCGCTTTGAGCGCTACTGGAGCTCTAACTGGAGGAGCTGCTTCAGTAGTGAAAGCAGTGAACAGCGCTAAAGCAGCTCAAAATGAGTTAAAGGAGGCTCACAGACATAATAAAACAATGGAAGCTATTGCTCTAGGTAAAGACCTTTACTTAAAGCCGCATAATAAAGGTTACGGTCTCTATCTGAAGCCATATGTTGCTGGTAAGGGTTTAAAAAAAAAAAAAAAAGCTCGAAGTAGCTTTACCCAACCGAACGCTCACTAATTTAGATATAGAAAAATATGCTCAAATACTGAAAATCAAGAATTTCCGGGGTGTTTTCATGCGCAACGCTTTACCTGCTAATGGCCCTCGTTATCAAGAGTCAGCTGTAGTAAATTTTGACGATAAAAATGGACCAGGTACTCATTGAGTTGCGTATAAGAAGAAGGGTAGTGAGGTTATGTACTTTGACAGTTTCGGAGATCTTCAGCCGCCTACAGATCTGTTACTCTATTTAAAAGCGAATAAAGTCATGTATAATTATGTTAGATATCAAGATTTTAATACATTCAACTGCGGTCATCTTTGTTTGAAATTTCTATCGAATAAGCTATAAAACACAATCTCAATGAATAAACGTCATTTGCTATGTGACTATCATGGAGAATACACTAACATTGAGTCTCTCAGGAACTTCATCAGCACTTGAAGCAAATTACTTCCCTCCGATTGAGCTAATCCCAAATAAAAACTACGTCCTCGGTCTAGTAGAGTTATTGACATTCAACTCAATACCTAATATTGACGTTGGATATAATAAATTTTACGTCGGCGAGGAAGAAAAAGAAGAAGAAATCGTATTACCGACAGGCAGCTATGAGATAGACGCCATCGAAAGTTTTATCAAAGAAGCATTAGCTCCTAAGGAGATATCATTTAGTTTGAAGCCAAACAACAATACTTTACGTAGTGTTATTCAGTGCAGTCAGCGAATAAATTTTGAGCCCGAGGATTCTATTGCTTCAATTTTAGGATTCACTAGGCGTGTACTTGCTAAAAATAAAACGTATAGTTCTGATTTGCCTGTGACTATACTAAAAGTTAACGCCCTACGTGTAGAGTGTAATATTACAGCAGGTGCTTACATAAACGAATGCAAAGTTCACACTATACACGAATTTTTCCAGCAGTACCACCAGGATATAAGATTATAGAAGCACCTTCACACGTCATTTACCTCCCAGTCAGCGTTAGAAGCATTGATCATTTACAGATACGTATTATTGATCAGGACGGAAACTTGGTTAACTTTCGAGGAGAAGTTATTACAGTACGAGTGCATATAAAAGCAGTATTATAATGGGTATTATTTATAACGTTAAGAGTGGTCGAGGGTATATTAACACATCAAAATGTCAGTCAGCGATCAATCGACAGCGAGCTACCACAGCGCTCACACGTCAGAATATTCAGTTCCTAAAAAGTCTGAAACTAAAAGTCGTCGCCAATCCTCCACGTGGCGGAAAATATACTGCGTATTAGTGTGCTGTATACAAGAACAAAATGGAAGAAATTCTAAATATTCATTCAGGTGTGGCTTTCGATGAGTCTATAGCTCATTACGAAGTTCACGCGCATCAGCCTTATTCAATCTCGCAGTTCAATAATAGCGATGAAATTCGTATTGCAATTCAACATCAAGATTTATGTCTACTACCTTCTCGTAGTAATATTCATATTTGTGGTCGATTAACAAAAGAAAACGACACTGCAGTGACTAATACTAAGTTGATCAACAACGCCATCTCTTACCTATTTGAGGAAATACGTTATGAAATAAATGCCATTGAAATAGATAAGGCTAAAAATGTTGGTTTGACTAGTGTAATGAAGAACTGGTTATCACTCAATCCAAGTCAAGGCTCAATTGCTGAAAATGCGGGTTGGACTGCTGATAAAGAAGCGACATCGCTCACAAATGAAGTAGGTTATTTTGATGTAACTATACCTCTCAGTATGCTGTTGGGATTTGCCGAGGATTATCGAAAAATCGTAGTCAATGTCAAACATGAACTCATCATCACAAGATCAAGAAATGACTTGAATTCTGCTATTGTCACGCCAGCAGGACAACCAGTTACATTTGAAAAATTTTAAATTAATTTGACTAAGATCGAATGGCTTATGCCTTACGTAGTAGTAGCTGATAGAGAAAAAATCAAACTCCTCAATTATATTGGTCGCGATAGAGCAATTACTATGAGTTATCGCACCTGGGAATTGTATGAGTATCCGAAATTACCTCTCACATCAAAGCATGTTTGGAGCGTTAAGACATCTAATCAATTGGAAAAGCCTCGCTTTGTCATTCTAGCTTTTCAGACTGCACGAAAAAGCGTGACAGGTGCCAATGCTAGTAATTTTGATCATTGTAATATTAGTAATGTGAAACTATTTCTTAACTCTCAATGCTATCCGTATGGAAATCTTAATCTTAATATTACTCAGAATCAATATGCAGTACTTTACGATATGTATGCTAATTTTCAAAACGCTTACTACGGTAAAGAAAATGAACCGATGCTCAATAAAAAATATTTTATCGAAAAATTACCGCTAATAGTGATCGATTGCTCAAAACAGAACGAATCGATTAAAAGCGCACCTGTCGATGTACGTCTTGAATTTGAGTCTAGAGATGACTTTCCCGACAATACTGCTGCCTACTGTTTAATTCTGCATGATCGAATTGTTCAATATAATCTAATTAAAGGAGATGTTACAAAAGTTGTGTAATAAAACAAAAATGTACGACTACTTTAAAAAAGTAATATGTAAACTAATAAAAGCATTCATGAATAAAAAATTGTTTCAATTGAAACGTTCATGTGTTTTATTTGATTCCTTCTAGACCATTATGCATATCCTTACATATAAATTATTATCTTTTTATAATTTACATATAAATTATTATATCACCCTTACGTATAAATTATTATGCGGGCTCGCCGCCGATGACGTCATACTGCGCCAGAACGTACCTAGTATATCGCGGGCTCGCCGCCGATGACGTCATACTGCACCAGAACGTACCTAGTATATCTACTATTACTGAATTTGAAACGTCGTCGCGCGATACGAAGAAAAATCAACTTTGAAGAGCCCGGCGAAGTTTTGCCTGAAAAAAAGCCAAAGAAAGGGCACATTGTTGATTTCTTTTTTTGCGCGTGAAACTAGCTTTTTTTCGCAAAGGTTATTGCTCTCTCGAGGTGCTCGCGTTCAATCATTAAGTTTATTATTGATACACCGACGCTTTGGGAGTGTAATTAACTCCCCTTATCAAGGCTAAACAATGAACATACAGAAAATATAAACATTATCCCGTTGAAAAAAAACATATGTTTTTATTATATGTTAATTACACATGATAAAAACATATGTTTTTATTACATGATTTTTGGATTCAATTCAACAAATGATAAAATTTTGTGTAACGACCTAAAAATACTTGATGAAACATGCAATAAAAGCATGTGTTAAAAAAATGTGATAAAATCATGTGATAAAATTATGTGTCAATATGCTCGATGAAAAGGTTGAGAAAAAGGGATTGTATTATTGTAGTATTGTATTATATTTGCATATCAAAAACAAGGCAATAGGAATGCCTTGTAAGTTTGACTCTTGAAATGTCGTTGAAGTGATCTACTCTAAGTCTTATATGTACACTCGACGTTGTCAATTTATCTATGGGAGCGGCTGGCGGGCCGCCACGTATCGGCCAGTAGCGGTACTATGTTTGTTACTCAGACCCGTTCCTTAGTCCCTGGCCTCAACTTGTAGCACTGAACCAGCCAATGATAAGCTACTCTATGATACATAACCGACGAAAATTAGTAGATTTATTGGGTTTGTTGCATCTATAATGTTTATATTTTTTGTATGTTCCTTGTTTTAGCCTTGATAAGGGGAGTTAATTACACTCCCGAAACGTCGGTGTATCAATAAATTGTACATGCTCTTAAGGATTTATGGTGTATGAATGGTTTCCCATCCTTTGACACCTCTAAATAAACTTAATGATTGAACGCGAGCACCTCGAGAGACCAATAACCTTTGCTAAAAAAAGCTATTTTCGCGCGCAAAAAAAAATCAACAATGTGCCGATTCGTTGGCTTTTTTTCAGGCAAAACTGACTTTTCTTCACCGGGCTCTTCAAAGATGACTTTTCTTCGTACCGCGCGACGACGTTTCAATTTCAGTAATAATAATATTACTTATATTTAAGCTTGCTTTTTATAAACAACAATTATTCACAATATAATTTTTGAATGTTAAGAGCAACAATTACTCGCAATAATTTTTTAAGGTAAAAATTACAAAAGAAAGTTTTGTTTCTTATTAATGTTACAATTCTACAATTTGAAAAATCTAGGAAAATTCAAGTAATATGCTTTGTTGATAATACAAAAATTTATTTTTTAATTCAGCGAAGTATTTCCCTCGATGAAATTCTGGAAAACGATGAAAAATAGAGTTTTTAATTCTTTTAATCATGTTTAGCTATTTCGAAAAATCTGAAATATTTCTGAGGACTTTTCTGGTTGAAAATAAATAGTGTAAATATTTTGGTGAGCCTTTGTTTGGTGTTTATAGAATTTAAAGTCTAAAACTCGATGAAAAATCGCGTTTTTAATTTTTTTATTCATGTTTAGCTATTTCGAAAAATCTGAAATAATTCAGAGGACTTTTCTGGTAGAAAATAAATAGTGTAAATATTTCGGTGAGGCTTTGTTTGGTGTGTTATAGAATTTAAAGCCTAAAAATCGATGAAAAATCGAGTTTTTAATTATTTTATTCATGTTTAGCTATTTCGAAAAATCTGAAATAATTCAGAGGGCTTTTCTGGTTGAAAATAAATAGTGTAAATATTTTTGTGAGGCTTTGTTTGGCGTTTTATAGAATTTAAAGCCCAAAAATCGATGAAAAATCGAGTTTTTAATTTTTATAAACATGTTTAGCTATTTCGAAAAATCTGAAATAGTTCAGAGGACTTTTCAGGATGAAAATAGAGTAAATATTTTGGTGAGGTCCTATTTGGCGTTTTATAGAATTCAAATCCTAAAAATCGATGAAAAATCGAATTTAAAGCCTCAAAATTGATGAAAAATTGAGTTTTTAATTTTTTTAATCATGTTCCACTACTTTAAAAAATCTGAAATAATTCAGGTTACTTCTTTAGTTAATAGCAAAGTTCGAACAATTTTTTTAGGTTTAATTATTTTTTTTCTCATATTTTGCAGGTGGGTTCGGTAATATCACAAGCACAGTTTAAATGAAAATCGAACAGCGTATCTAAAAAAAAATTTTCCAGAGTTGTGTCACACCAAAAAGTATTTAAAAAATTGAATTAAAGTTTTCAAACCTCTGTAGCTTTTTTAATTTTCGGCCAAAATAATTTATTGTGGGTCCGTTAAATGCGCATTAAAAAAATCTTTCGAGTAAAAAAAAATGATCCCGATTGGTGAAAATTTCGCGAAGATATTGCAAAAATTTAGAAAAAAGAAAAATTCGGTTTTCAGGCTTATTTTTTATGTTAGGGGGCTCAAATTTGAAGGGATGTCATATATTTCCAAACCCTTTAAGTTAGTCTAGCTCTGAAATGAATTCATGGGAGGGCCATTTTGACCTGCAAACCCGGCTATAGCCTTTTTTTCAACTACTGTTTCGCATATTACAATATGAGTGATGATCTATTGCAAAAGAAGGGTACTTCAACAAAAGAAAAACATTTTTTTAAACCAAATTTAATTATTGATTAATATCTTATACCGTCATCTAAAAAAAATTTAACAAAACACAGGAATCTTTTTTATTTTTTATCCGATTTGAATTTTGAAGGTCTCATTTTGTTACATTTGCAATTTCAGGGTTCGGTACCGATATGAAAATTAAAAAATTATCAATACCTGTAAAGTTACATACAATTGTTTATAAGAATTCATAAGTTTTTGATATGATCACTCATAATGTAAGCATATTACATTATGCGAATCAATAGTTGAAAAAAGTTCGAAATTTAACGTCAATTTTGACGCACGCACCACCTTAAATAATTTATAAATCAAAATATGCGGGGAATGCGAGTTCCCCGCAGCAAAGTGAAGCCAGGCCATCGGACAACCAATAAAGTTTCCAATGAGATATTTCTTAAGCCCGAAATAGGCAGGGGAAGCGAGATCCACGCAGAAAAGCGAAAGCACGCAGACAGGCTACATATAATATTATCAATTAGATAATTTCTAAACCAAAATAGGCATGGGAAGCGAGATTTACGCAGAAAAGTGGCGGCACGCACACAGGCTACATAAAATTGTCAATTAAATAATTTCTGAAACAATTTAGGCAGGGGAAGCGAGATCCACGCAGGAAAATATTGAAAATGTCTCCTACTTTGAAAACTAATCACCAACCCGTGCTCTTTGCTTCCGCGTCACCCTTGCGCTCGTCCCCGAAACTTATTTGGGTTTTGGATTACTTTATAAAGGATTTATTTTTCTAGATCGCGTGCCCCCACGTTCTTGCATAGAACTCTCTTCCCCTGCCTACTTCCAATCAGAAAATATTTGATTAATAATTTTATATGTGGCCTGTCTACGCGCCTCCACTTTTCTCCGTGAATATCCCTTTCCCTGTCAATTTGGAGTTTAAGAAATATCTTATTGAAAACTTTATCGGTTGTCTGTCGGCCTGGCTTCCCTTTCCTGCGGGGAACTCGCATTTCCCGCATATTTTGATTTAGAAATTATTTCATTAATAATTTTACATGTGCATGGGCACCACTTTTCTGCGTGGTTCTCGCTTACCCTGCATTTGTATTCAGTAATTAATTGATTAATAATTTTATATGTAGCCTGACTACACGCCTCCACTTTTCTGCCCGGATTTCGCCTCCTCCGCCTATTTTCGTTTAGGAATGATTGATTTCATAATTGTATATGTAACCAATCTGCGCTCCTTTACTTTTCTACGAGGATCTTGCCCCCCCCCCCCCTTCCCTTTGGGTTTAGAAATTAGTTGATTAACAATTTTATTAGTAGCCTGGATGCGTGCTTCCACTTTTCTGCGTGAATCTCACTTTCTCTACGAATTTTGGTTAAGAAAATATTTTATCAATATTACAGGTAGCCCGTTTGCGTACCTTCACTTTCGTACGTAGACCTTGCTTCTCCGCCTATTTTGGTTTAGAAATTATTTAATTGATAACTTTATGTGTAGCCTATCTGCGCGCTTCCACTTTTCTGCGTGGTTCTTGCTTCCCCCGCCTATTTTGGTTTGGGAATTATTTAATAGATAATTTTATATGTAGCCTATCTGCGCGACTCTACTTTTCTACGTGGATCTCGCTTCCTCGCGTATTTTGGTTTAAGCTTATTGCATGCACACGTTTATCGATAGTCCCCCTTCTGCCACCTCAATGGGGGGCTACTGGATCCGTGCCTATGGAAAAAGTCGCCGGACAAAATTCACCCCCCCCCCCCCAACGAAAGCTCTGGATCCGCGCCTGGTTTCACGTTAGCGTAATTCCTCGAAAGGAATAGTTATATACCTCCTGTTACCGATCCTTTAACACGCATTTTGGTGAGAACGCTACTTATATCTTTTCAAAAGGACTGATTTTGATAATTATATAAATATTGAATGCGAAAAAATGAAAACCTATGTTAATCTTGGAAACAGGAAAATTTATTAATAATTTCAAAATGCGAATATTAACTTGCTGATCAATGCGACAACATATTTATGAGGCGAATCACGAAATAAATGCTAGATTTTGGGCCATAAAATTACCGAAAATTTTCTTTTGTAGCAGACTTACCGTACATGGCTTTTGTCGTTATTTATACAATAAATTAAGTTAAAAGAATTTTGAACAAGGAATAATTAATTCTGGCACGCTTTTCTCTGTGAAAAATGATTTGCGAAAGAAGGGAAATCGTTAATAAAAAGGTTACTACAAATATTACTGTACGGAAATATATAAAAAGCTGGTACAATAATTTATGATAAATATTATTAATTATTCTTTTTACTACTGCTTGAAGTATTTCGTTAAACAATCTATCTATTGTATAATATTAAAAAGCCAAAATGCCCGTCCGTCCGTCCGTTAAGCTCAACTTTATTTATGCAAGTTCTATTAACAGACTAAAAAATATATTATAAGTTTTTGATCAAATTTCAGGAATAACAATAGTTAAGTGTACATGTCACATAGAGGCTCTCTGTGCAAATGATGCAATGGCAATGTTGCCACCCACTTGCGAACACCTAGTTAACGCAACTTACAATTATATTACAGCGAGTTCGGCAAGAATGCATAGGTTTAAAATGCTTCAAGGGATTAGTAATAGTGATTCGAAACCATTAACTGTATTGAAGCCAGTACAGACTCGCTGGACTTCAGTTTACTATTGCATTGTTCGCAATCTCAGATTATGGCCGGTGTTGACGAAATTTTTCGAATTAGAGGTAATAAACGTTCAACAATCACAAGTAAGGGATCGCGAAATGAACCCTCAACAATTGTATGATAATTATAGGGATCCAATGATGCTGATTTACCAGTTGTTTTTAGAATGGACCTTAAAAAAATTTGTAAAGTTTAATGAAAAGTTTCAGCGCGAGAAATCATTGGCGTCCGAAAAACAAGTTATTGTTGCAAAGTTATATAAATTTTTTTTAAATATTTATATGAAAAGCAACTACGTAGAATCAACGCCTACAGAGCTCATCGATCCACATGATACAAATAACTTTCTAGATGAAAATGAAATTAATTTGCCAGATGATATAAGGGACTTGATGAATGAATATGTTGAAAATGATTTAGGTGAAGCTGTTGTAGATATGACTGAAGTAAAGAATAATTGTAAAAATTATGCCCGACATGCTGCAGCGAAAATCGAAGAGCGGTTTGACCTGCAAGAGAGTGGCATGTTTTTCTTAAATCCAAAGAACGCTTTGACTAAAGATTTTCATGATGAAATGCCAGATTTTGATAATTTTTTTACAGTATTTCCGAGAATGTTGCCCATAGGTATTGCTGATACCGCTATTATCAATAAAGAGTGGGAGAATTTATTGAAATATGAATTCGATCCGGAATTCATTAAAATAAAAGACCCCAGGCGATTTTGGGCAATATTGCATAAATTTAACAATCAAAAGGGAGAGATGTTATTTACAAATGTATGTCAAGTGGCTTATAATGCCTTGAGCCTTCCCAACTCCAATACTTCTCCTGAACGTATTTGGAGCAGGTACAATGTTATGAAAACTAAATGGAGAGCATCCTTGAGATCGAAAACAGTGAAGGCGATGATACAAGCATATGAGTACGTCAAGTCAGTAGGTGGGGCGTTGGAGTTTAACGTTACCGAACAAATGTTCAATTTCTTCAACAGCGATAATCTGTATTCGTATACAGATCCTGAAGAGGATAATGTATCAGAAGGAGAAAACTTGTTAGATCGTGAAGAGTTTGATTTAACCGAGAACTATGTAAAAGAGTGTGCTCTTTTTAACAAACTTTTTAAAAATAAGGAACGGGGAAAAAAGGTTGAAAGTGAATCCGACAGTGACTGATCAAGTATTTATTATATACTATCATATTACATTATTAATCTGAAAATTATAAAGTATAATAATAATAATAAACTTTATTAAACGACATGGTTATAAAATTACATGCATATATTACATTTTATTTGGCGTGTGTGTGTGTGTCTGTGTGTGTTATGTGCAGTGTCATAGTGTTTGAGTATCTTGTGTCTTTATATTTAACATTTTTCCTTTACTTTATCTGCTTTTCTCTTTTCTTCTTATCTCCTTCTTAACCTCCTCCCTTTCTCTGTCTCCACTTATCACCTTCCTATCTCGCATTCTTCTTAGGGTCATTCTTAAAATTATAAACTTTCTTTTATAGAAATTGTACTACAAATATGAATTGCAAATATTAGTGATCCGGATTTAATGAAAATTAATGCATATGAAAGGTACTTAAGCTAAAGAAAGTGTCCTTAGCTTAACTATCCGGAAGTACAATGTCAATAACATGAATAAATAATTTCCAAGCTACATCCAAAAAAGGTCAAACAATTTTATATTTTTAAATAAAAGTATATAAATAGAATTAAAAATGTTACTGTAATTTTAAGCTATAGCTAAAATCTGCAATAACTTTAATGTAATACTCGAGTAATTGTACAAAAAACGCATTTATTAACACTTTTCATAAATTAAGAAAGGTTTTTAACGTTATAAATATTTTTAAATTAATAAAAAATTTAACTTATTAACTATGTATCATAATATAAGTGTAACTATTTATAGTTTTCAACATGGCGTCGGAGGAGAAGGAGCCGCCCGATGCCTCTCTTAATAAATATTACAAGTGCCATCCCAGCATTAGCGTTGGGGCAGTGGTGTGCATAATGTGTGGAAACTTCTACCATACTGATGAAATAGTTACAAAATATAACATAGGAAAACCAATTAAATTCCTCAGCAACTCATTTATTGTGTGCCAAGATCATCCTAACCTCTCACTAACCTCAAAGTTGCCATATGGCACGCTCAGTGAAGCAGCGTGGCAATTCATAGCACAGCTAAAGCATGAAAACCGTGAACAAATTAAACAAGACATTGTGAATAACATAGTGCATGAGACAACAGAAGAAAATGGTCTCAATAAAACCATACATGAAGATTACAATGAATCAGACTCACTGAAAATTGAAAATAACCTGCTAAAACAATTACTTAAAGAAACACAAGAAAAGAACGCCTTACTAAACGAATTACTAATAAAAGAAAGACAAAATAACAATTTTAAAAACATCAAGCCCCACACTTATGCAGAAATTTTAACAAATACTAAACCCAAAGCTAAAAGAGTACCAAAACTAATTGTTAAAAAAACAAACAACAAAGACAATATAAATCTAGAAAACACTGTACTGCATTATCTTGCTAAAGACAAAACAATCCAAACAAAAAAAGTGACAAAAATAAATAATGATACTATATTAATAAACTGTATGAACCTACCTACCGTCGGTACTTTGGCAACCTAGAAATCGGCAAACAAAGCAATTCCCGCTCACAGCAATGGATAACTACTATAGAAGAGTTAGATTAACGACCAACACATCTGCCGGTACATTATCTCCAGCAACCCCTACATCTACAGCTCAACCAAGATTTGATACGTTAGAAAATGAAAATGAAAATGAATCTTGATTCTCAAGAGGTAATATTTGACAACGAACATATCACAAATAGTGTAACCGAATTAAATAGATGCCTAGCTACAGTCAAAGAATTTATTCTTTGCGTTAATATAAAAAGTTTAAATGCTAATTACAATAAACTATTAGTATTCTTAAACAGGCTTGTTACAAAGCCTTGTATTATAGTATGTACTGAAACATGGAAACTTGAACACCACGAATTTTTTAATATTCCAAAATATAGAATGTACTATAATGAAAGCAACATAAACCAATCGGATGGTGTAGTATTATATATAAGTGAAGACATCACAGAAACCACGGAAATTATACAAATAAATAAACTTAGAATAATGAACACGAAAATCACACTTGAAAATAACAAAAACATAACATTATCATCAATTTACCGATCACATGACATACATAAAACTGAATTCTTAACGAATATTAAAAATTTTCTAAAAATAAGCAAGAAACAAAAAAATAATATAATAATAGGAGACTTCAATTTTGATATATTAAGCCAAGATGTTTTAGATCAAGACTTTTTACAAATACTATTAGAAAATGGTTACTGCCCAGGATTTAAAAGTATAACTAGACCATCAGATATTAATAACAATAGCAATGGCACCTGTATAGATAACTTTTTCATTAAACTAGACAAAATTAAATATAAAACCTACTTACTAAAAACACCTTTTACCGACCATTTTCCCATAATGATGTCATTAAAAAATATTAAAAAACAATCCAGTACCAAATTAGGAAAAAGATTTAACTACAATAAATTGGAAAAAATAGCAGGAACTATAAAATGGGCAGATATCTCATTAATAACAGATCCCAACCAAGCCTTAAATAACCTTATACAAAAAATTCAAACATGCCTAAACAGGTCAATAATTAAGACGCATAGCAATAAACAAAACAACATGAAACCGAGGAAAAATTGGATAACAAAAGCAATAACAAATTCGTGTAAAAATAAAGAAAAACTATATAATATATGGAAGAAGGATCCTACTAACTCTGTAAAAAAAGAAAATTACAAAAACTACATTAAGATACTTAACCACATTATCAACCAAGCAAAAAAGGACCATGATAGAAAGCAAATACAATCAAACATGAACAATCAAAGGAATCTCTGGAGATTAATTAATAACAAAATTGGAAAAAATAGTAAAATAAATAACAACATTAATTTTATCATGGATAATAACAATAAAAAAATAACCGACTCAAAAGAAATTTCTGAACATATCAACAACTTCTTCTGCAACGTTGGTAAACAACTGTGTGACAAAATTAAAACTCCACCAAACAAAAGAGTAAGGCTGCCTACTAAGAATAACAAGAGTATTTTTCTATATCCTACTAATCATCAAGAAATACAAAAAACAATATTAAACATGGAAAATAAAAATGGTGGGTGTGATGGTATTAACACACTCTCACTCAAAGTTATAATATCACACATCTCCGACCCACTGGTTCACATAACCAACTTATGCTTAGAGAAAGAAATTTGGCCTGATGCTTTAAAGATTGCGGATATTATACCAATACATAAAGCCAAAGAAAAGCATCTGCCAACAAACTACAGACCAATTTCCTGATCTCAAATGTTGCAAAAGTATTGGAAAAACTACTGCATAGTAGAATATCATCTTTCATAGATAAATGTAACTTGATCTCAAATAAACAATTTGGATTCAGGAAAAATAGAGGCACTAAAGATGCACTATATCAAATAACTAACACAATCTATAACCACATAGATGCAAGCGACCCAATAGCTATTACATTCCTCGATCTAGCGAAAGCATTCGATACAGTAGATCATCAAATTTTGCTTGATAAACTACATAACTACGGCATCAGAGGTAGCGCATATAACCTCATAAAAAGTTATCTAAGTAATAGGAAACAAAGGGTGAAAATAGGTAATGATTATAGCCAATACAAAACTGTCTATATGGGAGTACCGCAAGGTACAATACTTGGACCACTGCTGTTCATTATTTATATTAATGATATGTTATCTTCAATGCCTGAAGATACAATATTGTCATACGCTGACGACACTGCGATCATAGCAATAGGTAAAACCTGGCAAGAAGTAGAAACTAAAATGAACGACTACCTACAAGAAATAGCCGACTGGCTAGCACTAAATAAACTATCTCTCAACAAGGACAAAACAATATACATGGAATTCGGCAGCAATTATAAAAGCACGCCTAAAAATATGAACATTTGCATACAAGGAAAAAACATCAAAAGAGTAGAAAACACCAAATACCTAGGAGTAACTTTCGATAGCAACATGAAATGGGATATACACACCAAAAATATATATAATAAGACCAAATACCTTACTTTCATTTTATACAAACTGTCTATTATAATGGACACAGACAATCTCCGTATGATTTACTATGCGTTGTTCCACAGTATCACCTCCTACGGTATTATAGCCTGGGGAGGCGCTTACGCAGGTAGAACCAAAAGCTTACAAAGCCTGCAAAACAGACTGCTTAAACTTATAAATAAAAACAATTTTATTTATGACAGAAATCCACTAAATATAGAGCAAATTTTTACCTTTGAGTCACTAATATTTCATTACAAAGAATTACAAGACAAATATATAGAATCCGACAAAGTAACGAGGAATAAAAGTATACCAATACCTAAACGTTGTAAACGCATCAGCATCAAAAACAGCTACATTAGAGCACTACCTACCTACAACAAACTGCCTAATGACCTTAAAACAATAACGAATAAAAAAAGTCTGAAATATAAAATCAAGATCTGGATAAAAGCAAACATCTAGCATAATAAAACACCCATGAATAATACTAATAATATTAACTGTAAACAGATAAAGCAACTATATTATTCACTAATAAAGATATCGGACACAGACCTCCCACATTGGAAGTCCATGGGGAGTTTAGAGTCCGATAAACTGTTACTGGATATAAGAACATATATATGCGCACACGGGTTATGCACACTACATTATAAACGTTCTCATCGTCGATTATCTAATTACAACTGGAACAAAATCCGAAAACTCAATATTAATCAACAAATTATCATCGAAATTGCAAATATGATTGCTAACAGGTGGACGCTCTCAGAGAGCAACAAAAATACAACTTTAAGCAATAAGTGTTGTGACTATCGTATTACTAACGGAAATAATGAAATAAAACATATACACTTTGTCAAAGAAAAATCCAAAGATATTGAAATAAAAAAGGAACACAACAACGAAAAATATAATCCCATAGAAACTGTATTTAGTACGATAGATAAAATGGCTGAGGATAACAATACAAAAACCATGTCAATGGAAGCAAGTGGCGCACCGGGAAAGCCTATACTGCAAGATAACACCTACCGCATGTCTTACGGAGATCTCAACTATCTAGGTTGTAATAAAGCACTACTGTATTTCGACAGAGGCATTCGAGGTAAACAAACATTTACAAACTCAATGTATACTCTAGAACAGCACCCGAAATACAACGATCTCATAGTAGTAGACGACATTGTTTTTACATCAACATGTAAATGTGACTCAGCCAACCAACACAGATTGATGTTCCCACACTACAGAGTTACCTGTGCAGTGGGACTCACCTGCCCAACAAGACTAAACAGCTACGAAAGAATCATCTTTGCAAGAGACAGAAACGCATCCACGGAATCATTTACAACAGCAAGACAAATGTTGGTTAGATATTGGTGATAGAAGAAAAGTCATGAATAATGTGTGGTTGTCGACTTGACTCCGTAGCTGCTAGCTACGGGGATACAAGATCGACAAACAATCAGGGACAATATTTCAATTTAGTTTTAAGTTAGTTTAAGTCACCAGACCAGCATACAGGAAATACTTCCTCTGCTGGGTTACGCATGTAATGTAAAAATGTATATTGATATTATTGTAATACCTATGTACTTACTCTGGTTTAATAAATAAATAAATATTACTACTTTTATCCTTCTCACTTTTAACTTTGCTTTTCTTATTTACAGCCTTAAGTTTTTTTCCTTTATCATCTTAGATTTACAGGAAATTTTTAGTGACATCATCATTATTGTCTGAATCTTCATGACGTTCACTTTTACCAAGATTTTGAAAGCTGTAAATATTGACAATTCGCCTTCAACTGTTGCGTAGGCCTTTACATCGTATAGGAGCTTGTACTGGAACTTCAACTTGATTTTGGTTTTCTACATTCAACAAAAGATAAAATAAAATATAATTACAGAAAATCATAAAGTAAAAATGCTTAAATATATAATAAAATTCTTACTTGATGATATGTAAATTGGAATTGCAAGATTTAATGGAGTTTTTATCATTAGTGATTGAATGTTTTAAAACTTTTCATATCGAGCCTGTTCTGTTATAATCATAACCGGATCCACTGATTAATTAAATCTATAATTAAATGATAAATAAATTAAGATTTTTCAACGAGTTCTCAAATTTTGTTTGGTTATAAATCACAAAGGAAACAATGTCATTACTATGACTGGTATGAATTATGAATAATTGACTATTTCCTAGTAAATCAGTACTTTGTGGCAATAGATACTTACATTAATTTGACGTGAGCATCATCTACTTGGAACAATTACTACCCAGTGGTAAAGTTGCACACAATAATCTTCAAGTGCTTAGATTTGATGTCATTCATCCAATTGACATTGTATGCGTGCTGGCAGATTATTCAAATTATTGCTTCCTCATAGAGGAAGCTTTGTAATAGTAAAATTTTAATTTTCTTTAAATTGCTCTAGAAACATGAATAAAGGTGTTAGAAGTTTGTGTCACATGATTTTACAAAATGTCTGTATGGATGTGTGTGTGTGTGTATATGTGTGTGTGTGTGTGTGTGTGTGTGTGTGTGTGTGTGTGTGTGTGTGTGTGTGTGTGTGTGTGTGTGTGTGTGTGTGTGTGTGTGTGTGTATACCGCTTTATTTTCGGATCTACGCGGTCGATTTTAACCGGACGGGTCTCATTTTTTTGTTTTTTGATTCCGAATTCGGGAAAAAAATAATTTTGTACGACTAACTGATTCGTTTTTGTTTTATGTCAAATTTTTCATTTTCGAAAAATTTATTTTTGATTTTTTTTAATGATTGGATTTAAATTTTATAATCCGATGGGTAGCGTTCGAAAGAGCATAAAAAAACCTATATTTAAAAAAAAAAATTTCTCTAGCTATCACGGTTATTTTGTTATTAACAAAAACGTGTTTCTTTTTAAATGCTTATAACTCCCAAACTAAATGGTCAATTTTTTTGAGAAAAATCATGATAATGGAGATTATGAATAGCTATAATATGTATAAAATTGAATCCATTCTATTGGTTAGTTTTTAAGAAAAAAATTAAAAAATGAAAAAAACGTGTTTTAGGTGGCGACAATTTACGGGAGTAAAATTGTGTTAATCGCTTCAAAATTCCTTGTAGAGGTAGATTTTTGGGTGCCACCTGCACCTTTCTTTGAGATAGATGATTGGTTCATAAATTTCAGAGATTTTTGAGGTTAAAATTTTTGTAACCTCTTTTTCGAATCGTAATTTCTCGAGAACGGCTGTATGTATCAGAATGGGATAGGTAGCATTTAAAAGAGAATTAAAATACCTATATTTGAAAAAAAAAGTTTCTAGCTCTCATAGTTCTTTTGTTATCAACCAAAACGTAAACATTGAAAAATTAAAAAAAACGAGATTTGCATGTCCAACGATTCCGGAGGGAAAATAGTCGTAATTTCTTCAAAATTCCTTGTGGGGGTAGATTTTGGATGGCTCTTGGTCGAGTTCTTTGGGCAAAATAATTGGTCCATAAATTTCAGAGGTATTTGAGGTTAAAATTTTTTAAACTTTTTTTTAAATCGTAATTTCTCGAGAACGGTTCTATGAATCAGCTACAGATTTCTAGACAATTTTGTATGTGATATAGATATTATGTATGTGAATTTTCATCAAGATCGTACGATTACTTTTTGATATTCAAAATTTTCCTATTTTACAAAGTTATTTTATTTGTCGCCTGATAACTAGAGAAAACTTGTTTTAATTTTTTTTTTTAATTTGGCGGAGATGTAGAATGTATATTATTTATTATATGCGTTTTTAGAGTAAAAGAATTCGTTTATGAATTTCAGAGATATTCGAGGTTAAAACTGATTTAGCCTTCTTTTCAATTCGTAATTTTTTGGATATATCTATACTAGAAAATGGAAATAACACGTGCTATGCGTGCGTGTTGTTCACTTGCTTTTGTTTTTTATTGAGGGTAATTTACAGCGCGATCAAGTTTTAACCTTATTAGACTCATTGAAATATATTTGGTTGAAATTTCAAAAGATTATCTTTATTTTTTACTCAAAATATCGTAATTTTTTGTATAGAACATTGATTGGGAAAAAGTTTGCATTTTACTTGCAGAATATGCCAGTATTTTTGTTGTAACCTTTTTGGAAAGTCTCTTGACTGATTGACTTGATTGGTGACTTTATAATAAACATTTATATGTGTAATAAACGAATATATGTAATACAGAGTTTGGTAATTTGTTCGAATTTATTTTTAAGTTTTCAAAATATTATGGATTTAAAATGTTACCCAAAGTTGAAGGTGCATGCGATAACAATATTAAGAAAATCAACCAATAGTCCTAAAATTTGGGAGAGATATATTTTTTTTATATCTTCAAACTGAATTCGTTGCCCAATAAAATCGAACTATTACGACGAAAGATATTTGAGGTTTAAATTAAAACTAATTGAACATGTGATAATATTTTGAAATAATTGATTTATAAAAATATCGGGTTGTCGCACGAGAAAAAGTGTAACAAGAATGAATTTTCGAAAAATATATATTAATTTATTACGAATATTCATAAAGAAAATTGGGTATGATACAATTAATTATTGTGATAAAAAATTAAAAAAAAAAAAATGAATAAATACATTATTTTGAGGAAGCTAAGTGCCAATGTATTGGCAGCGGTTTTATCTAATCTCAGAGACCAATTTGTTTATTCTTTTCACTAATAATTTCTGGTACATCTGACAGACGATAGTTAAAATCCATTCGTTTTCTTATTCTGTGAACTGTTGACACACATGTGAACTTTGTCAATGCAGTCATAAATTTAAATTTATCCCTCATTTGATCAGTCTAGCCTATTATATTTATTATTTAAGAATTTAAAAAATTTTATTTTTAGGAAATGCCCTGGTAGAAATGCTGTAACGGGAGGCCTGGGGAAATCTTTTGTAATTCCGCGAACCGAACCCTAGAACACGGTGCCGTCGAGTGCTACTTCTCCGCCGAGCACTCGGGGTTGATGTTCTCTGGATCCCTGTTTACAAATGTCGAGTTCACGATTGAACTCGACTTTTCCGTGTGCCGGAAAGGGTTAATACTCGCGCTAGCTAGACGCGAGGCGCAGCCACTCAGAATGATCGTCGTCTTGGTTCGACGATCCCGCGGAGGCGGCGGTATCCGGGAGAAGGTTAGGTGAAGGTTAATAAATAACGAGTGGAATTGGTTACATTCAAAACTATAACAAGATCTATTCTAAATTATCCTATACAAAATACGCGTCGCGTTGCGCGTTGACAAGAAGGCGGGGGATCCGCCGCTCGGCGCGGGCGGATCGATGTGATTGTTTTTCGCTGGGCCGGCGATCAAGACACCGGCCGCTCGCCGCTGCGCGCCGAAAATACAAATCACCGCTGCGCGGAAAATAGGCGAAGAGTCTTACCGGGAGGGGAGTGCACTCCCCTCGTCGCTCGCTCACGAATCCGCTCCTGCGTCAGGCCTTATCCTCCGGTCGACTTCGGAGTTTTCAGGTCGAGTCCTAACGTGGAGCGTTCACCTACAGACGCTTCGGACCCCAGGAGTGGCTCGGATTGCTCACGTGCGCTGCTCTTCTTGGTCGGTACGTGTACGGGCGCTGCTCTGCACCGGTGAGGACGCACGATACCGTTTTCTTCGCGGACGATCAAATTAACTCGCGTACGCGCGGTTTGACAGCCCGAGAGAATCTGATTCAAAAAGAATCGGGCGCGACTTAGCAACGGTCCAAGTCGCGCCTGCCCCGTGCGTAGCTAACGCGAATACATCGTCCGAGCGATGTCAATACTCGCTCGAGATATACGAATTCGCGGGAACGAGAGCCTAACGGGTTCGATAGAATACGGAGGACCGAGATGCTTATCTTCTCCGTATTTTATCTTGGAACCTCGTTATACCCCTCTCCCAGACGTTGCGTAGCGGGAGAGAAGCAACTCGATACTGAGGCTCTCGTTCGATTCGACTTTACGTCGTCCTCGGCGGCAGAGACGACAGTTCCGGATACGCGCGGATCAGCTCGTGTACTAAACGGCTGATCAGACGATCCACGTCGAGGGATCGTCCGCACGCACAGGGTGGGTCGCTCATCACCGTAATTCCGCTGAATTCCAACGGCGGTCGAGACCAATCCCAAGACGATTGATGGACCGGAGACTGTTGGCACTTCTGGCGCTGGGGCTCCGGTCGACAACTGCCGTCATTCCTCCAAGGTTGACTTGGCAGATCATCTCGTCTTCTTCTTGTCTTCGTCTTCGGGCCCTCTTTCCGCTCCGGGCAGGCCCAGTGAAGGTGCGTTGGTGACCTACACGTCCAACACAATTTTCTGGTTGGACTCGGTGGTGGGGAGTTATATGCTCCGAGCGCGTTCCTCGATCTTGACGAGTGGTATACTCGACTATCCAACCCCTGCTGGATATACCGCTGTTTGGGATGTCGAGAGGCTACCGTCGTCCCTGGATTCGAACCTGTTCCTTGATTCGAACCCAGTCCACTCGAGGGTTTTCTGCCTTTATCTCTTTTGGATAACTTTAGAGGTCGTTGCATGGCCGCTGCATACGCCTCTTTTTTCCCTGTCGAGCTGGACTTTTGAAGACTTCGGGACGACTTCTTGTTGTCTTTAGTCCCTAGGTCCGATCGAGGTTGCTTTGCAGAGTGTTTGGCTGCACCTGCGGCTCGTTTCTTGTTAGGCGCAGCGGAATTATGAAGTGACGACATTTGCGCGCGTAGCTGGCGCAGCTCGTCGTGCAGTCGCCTCACTTCTTCGCTTAGGCGCCTAACTTTCTCCTCCTCCAATTTACGCGTCTGATTACATTCGCATTCGCAATGACGCTCGCCTTCTGCTTGCGTCGATACGTCGCGAAATTGCGAAGTAATCAGCGTTCGGTCCACCGGTTGTGCCGTCACCAGACTATCGACCTCTTCCTCGTTGCTCCTTGGAAGGCTTGTCTGCTCTTCGTCTTCAGGAGTCTTTGAATGAGTAATACAGCCGTCCGATGCCGATATATTCCATAAACGGGCCATATCAGACGCTTCGGACAGGGGGAAGCTTGGAAAATCTCCCTTCCCCCAGGCTGCATTTACTCCGTCGTCTTGGGCTTGGGAGTATTCAGCACAGCCGTTCGGTGCCCTCAGGCAGTCTGTATACGCCAAGCGACGTGAAGAATCAGACTTCTCGAACAGGGGGAAGCTTGGAGAATCTCCCCTCCCCCAGGCTGTGCTTACTCCGACGTCGATTTCGTGGATGGAAGCTGAAGATGATGGCGATGGTGGGGTTGCTGCACAGCTGTCCGAAATCCATGTGCGGTCTGCATTCCCCGAGCGACTCGCGTTCTCGGATTCTTCGGACTGGAAGGAGATCGGGGAATCTCCCCTCCCCCAAGCTGTGCTGCACCTTAGGTGCACCTGGACATCACCCGGTCCTCCCGCTGGAGATAAAGTGCTCCGTGGTGACGTAAGAGCCTCGTGTCTTACGTCGGGAGGACTGCCTGCTCTTTGGTTCCTCTGCAAGACATGTGTCCTTATGGAACTCAGCAAGTTGTTGTCGACTGCTTTGTTCGACGCCAATTGCTGAAACAGGCTGTGGGTTGAGGGATCGGCAATTCGGTTCACTTCTGGAGCGCCGCTTGTATTGAGGGTCGTCGTGTTGACGAACTTATTCCTGCAACCGAGCCTCCTTGTGAACTGCTCGTAATCACTTCCACTTATTTCTTGTGTGAAGTGGGCTGGGTTGTAACTTCCCATTAGCCGTTGAGCGATTCGCTTAGAATCCCCCTCGAGATGTCCGGTGCTTCTTAAATCTAGAGCTATATTTGCTTCTATTACAGCTTCAAAGCTCAGCTCTAGATTTTTGCGCCAATGCTCCATCTTATCGGCTAGTTCTTCTGGGGTCGATGATTCCATCTTGCGAAGCTAGCCGATTATTTAAAAAATTTGGTGACGAATTGTGTGTGTATGCGCAACTAACTGCTGAGATTCTCTCTCTAATTGGCCGTCTGTTACGCAAATTACAATGTTAGAATTCTAACTACCACACACAATTGTCCCAAGCTGCTCGAGAATGACGTATCTCGATGCAGCTAGCTAGGGAGAGAGCGTGGCTATTCCAAAAAAAATTCGCGACGATAACGATTTAAATAATTCCCGCAACCAAAAAAAAAAAAGGATGAAAGTATTCTCACTTTCGACCGGCTGCACGCACAGGCACGGTCAAACCAAAAAAAAATCGCGTGAAAATCGCTTTAAATCTCGCGTCAAAAAAAGGAATTTAATTCTCGCCACATATGACGACGAAAACAACGATAATCGTCGTTTAAATGCTCTCGCCCTGGCTTTACAGCAGTTTAAAAGGCTCAGGCTAAGTATACACAATACTACCCGAGCATAAACATAAACACACACAAAAACAAGCAATCGGCTGTTTTGTGTTTATGTTTGAATGCGCGTCGCGAGCCTTCTTGTCTGTTTGTTTACGCCCGGCACCTCGACTTGGCGAGTTTAAATCACTGCGCCTATCAGCTGTACCGGCATATGGCCATTGGCCGTCAGCTGAATAGTCGGGTGCAGTGATTCGCGCCCGGGTGAATTTAAACGAAACGCGATTTGAATAGGCCGGTCTCGAACGTACCGGCCGCTAACCTTCTCCTTAAACCCAACACGTTAGGGCGCCATTTGTAACGCGCGGACTAAAAAAAGACTTTACAGAAAAATAACTCGACGCGTTGCGCACCGACAAGAAGGCGGGGGATCCGCCGCTCGGCGCGGGCGGATCGATGTGATTGTTTTTCGCTGGGCCGGCGATCAAGACACCGGCCGCTCGCCGCTGCGCGCCGAAAATACAAATCAATCGCTGCGCGGAAAATAGGCGAAGAGTCTTACCGGGAGGGGAGTGCACTCCCCTCGTCGCTCGCTCACGAATCCGCTCCTGCGTCAGGCCTTATCCTCCGGTCGACTTCGGAGTTTTCAGGTCGAGTCCTAACGTGGAGCGTTCACCTACAGACACTTCGGACCCCAGGAGTGGCTCGGATTGCTCACGTGCGCTGCTCTTCGTGGTCGGTACGTGTACGGGCGCTGCTCTGCACCGGTGAGGACGCACGATACCGTTTTCTTCGCGGACGATCAAATTAACTCGCGTACGCGCGGTTTGACAGCCCGAGAGAATCTCATTCAAAAAGAATCGGGCGCGACTTAGCAACGGTCCAAGTCGCGCCGGCCCCGTGCGTAGCTAACGGGAATACATCGTCCGAGCGATGTCAATACTCGCTCGAGATATACGAATTCGCGGGAACGAGAGCCTAACGGGTTCGATAGAATACGGAGGACCGAGATGCTTATCTTCTCCGTATTTTATCTTGGAACCTCGTTATAATGCTAACTCTTGGTTGGCGAACCGTTGTTCAATTTTGAAATTGAGAACTTCACACCATGATTATGTTGCTATTATCGACGAAAAATAACTATTTATACAGGTGAAAATATTGTATTGTAGATGTTCTAAAATATAATGATAATTTTAAATAGTTTTAATTAAATTTTATTTTTATTCTTAAGTAGAAATACTCTCATTTGATTAACATGTTCACCAACGAAGTTGGTCTATTTTCTACCAGGGTATAATTAAAATCTCTTACTCTTCTGTAATTCTGTTAGCGTCAAAATAATTACTTCCAACGAGTTGCAATTTTATATAATAATTTAACATAACACTTTTTCATAATAATGTTGAAAAATTGAATGTAAAATTACACATTCAACCAACATATTTAAAAATAAAATTTATATTTTTAATTATTTTTTTAATAATTAATTAATTAATTAATTAACTTTAACTTGTTGTTGTTACAGTGCACACAGTGATACACTGCAGACAGCTGCTTGCTCGGCTGCTCGATCACGTGGGCCACTGAGTATGCGCCGTACGGGGCATGTTCCGAAACGCATTTTTTTTTGCGCGCTCCCGAACCGTCCGCTCTGAAGTTAGCCAACACCCGTGGTGAAAATCTTTTGTCTGGCACCGCTGGGGTGGCTCTTTCTAGAGATTCGTTATGCTAATTACTCATTTTCATGGTAGATGGCTCGTCGTGTACTGTTTTTGTGGGGATTTAGGCCCCACGTCTCCACTCGTTCCAGGAAGGAAGGGGGGAGGAGAGAGAAATAATGAGTCAGAAGTTAACAGGTAACAAGGAGGTTTATTAATATGGTGAGGAGGATACAGCGGACACACGTCCGCACGCTCGTGGACTCGAGCAACGACTTCGGCGCGCAGGCCGCTTCTCGCCGACCGCAACATGGCCGCTCCCCCCACTCTCTCCGTTAGAGAGAGAGAAAGAGAGAGAGAGAGGAGATCGCAGTCCCTACACACTCCCCCCGAGTGACAACGCAATACATAAAAATAAATAAATGTAAATTATTATACTGTGCTCGATAGCACTTACAACTAGGTAATCACAGTCACATTACGGTTTAATCGCAGGAGTAAAGGATACTTTCTTCCTAGCGTAGGTCTTTAATACTGGTTGATCTACGGTGGCAGGCTGATTGCTTTTTAAATCACCACCGAATCTTAAAAATTCGGATCAGGCGTAAAGTCTTCAGGGAGGAAAAACTCACCTGGAAGACGCAGAGTAGTGCCGAATAAAAATTCCGCCGGAGACGCATTCGTGTCCTGACGGAGGTGACAACGTAACCCTAATAATACCGTGCTCAGCGTACGAGTCCAGTCCTTGTCCACGTGACACATGATCGCCGCTTTAAATGTTCGGTGCCAACGTTCAATCAGGCCATTCGCCGCAGGCTGATACGCCTTAGTGCGTATGTGTTCGCAACCTATAAGTGACAAAAGAGCCGTAAATAAGCGCGATTCGAATTGTGAGCCCTGATCAGAAGTGATGACCTTGGGTGCTCCATAGCGGAAAACCCAAGTGTCGTAGAACGCTCTAGCAACCGTTTGTGCTGAAGTCTCACGTAGGGGAGTTGTCTCAACCCAACGCGAGAAACGATCGATCATGGTAAGTATGTATTCAAAGCCATTACGACTAGGTAGGGGACCGACTAGATCAATGTGCACATGGTCGTAACGACCATCAGGTGCAACGAATTTGTCAGGTACGAGTTTGACATGGCGAGAGATTTTTGACTGTTGACAGTCTAAGCAATTTTTACACATTCGCGGAATATCACGGTGCATATTGGGCCATACATAGCGTTGCCGTATGAGTCGGTCGGTGACCTTAGGACCTGGATGAGCGGGCTTGTGAAAAAGATCAAACACCAACTCACGGAGCGACTCAGGGATGTAAGGACGAATAGCTTCCCCAGTGATTTCGCAGTATATAGTAGTATGTGCAGGATCCCATTGGATACGTTTCAACGATAACGGATAATCCGGAGACTCGCGAATAGTCTTCAGTTGTTCGTCAGCTTCTTGCTTCGCGGCTAAATCATTGAGGTGAATCTCTACAGGCAGTCTGCTACCGTGTTATCTGCGCCTTTGATGTATTCGATCTGTGTAGTATATTGAGCGATAAGGGACAACTGACGCGTTTGTCGCGGTGAGGCCTTATCAGATTTCTGCATGAAAGCATAAATGAGGGGTTTATGATCAGTTAGGATCTTGAAGTCCCTGCCTTCAACGAGAAATGAAAAATATTTTACAGCTTCATATATGGCCGTGAGCTCGCGGTCATAAGCGCTGTATTTTTGTTGGGCAGGAGAAAACTTCTTTGAGAAGAACGCAAGGGGTTCCCAAATTCCAGTGAGGGAAAGCTGTTCAAGGGCAGCACCCATACCAGAATCGGAAGCATCAGAGACGATGCGTATTTTCGCGCCAACGCGGGGGTGTACGAGCAGAGCCGCTGCAGCTAATTCCTCTTTCACACGAGTGAAGGCTGCCTCTGCCTCTGGCGTCCAAGGGATTGGACGTTTGTCGTTTTTACGCGAGTCAGTGAAGAGAGCGTTGAGAGGAGCCTGAGTGGTTGCAGCGCGAGGCATATTACGGCAGTAAAAGTTTACGGTGCCGATAAACCTGCGAAGCTCTGCTATCGTCTGAGGTTTTGGGAAATTCAAAATGGCCTCAACTCTGCTTGGAATAGGTCGAATGCCTTCACAAGGTAGCCTAAGAATTCCAACTCCTCAGCAGCAAAGGTACATTTGTCAATGTTTAGGCGAAGATGAGACTTCTTAAGCCTTTCAAAGACTATTCGAAGATGAGCATGGTGCTCTTCTAACGAGGATGAGGCGACCAAGATATCGTCTATGTACAGGTACACAAAATCGAGATCACCTAACGCGCTATTTATATAACGTTGAAAGGTCTGACTCGCATTGCGAAGACCAAATGTCATGTACATAAATTCAAAAAGGCCAAATGGCGTAATTATTGCCGTTTTGGGGATGTCTTCAGGAGCAACTGGGATCTGGTTGAACGCCTTATGAAGATCCAGTGCTGAGAAGACTTTTTTATCGTGAAGATTGTTCGTGCAGTCATGAATGTGAGTAGTCGGATATTTATCTGGGACTGTCGCAGCATTGAAATGCCTATAATCACCACACGGTCTCCAGGAATTATCTTTTTTTAACTCCATATGGAGTGGGCTCGCCCACGGACTGCTGGAGGGGCGACATATGCCCGCCTCCATCCAAGCGTTAAATTCAGCTTTTGCTGCTTTAAGCTTATCAGGAGCGAGTCTGCGAGGGCGTTCAGAAACAGGAGGGCCTGAAGTCACAATATGGTGGAACACGCTATTGCTGTCAGCAACAGTGGGTTTCGAAACACCCGTGATCTCAGGAAATTCCGCAAGCAGTTCTGCACATTTGGAGCCAGGACTTACTGTGAAAACAGAGTCGACTAAAACTTTTTTGTGATGGCAAGAGAGTAAATAGATGTAAGCGGGTCAACGAGGCGACTTCTTTTGAGATCTACTAAAAGACCATAATGCGATAAGAGATCAGCACCTATGATCGGATGAGATACGTCTGCTATGCAGAAATTCCAACGAATGGAACGCTTAAGACCTAAATTGAGAATAAGCAAGGATTCGCCATACGTGTTAATGACAGAATTATTCGCGGCGAAAAGTTTATACGTACTAGATTTGCCGTGAACTTTTGGATTGGACGGGATGAGAGAAATATCCGCACCAGTGTCAATCAAAAACATTCTACCAGATATGCGATCGCGAACATGGAGACGTTTAGACATTAGATTACCCTCTGCAGCCGTCCCAGAAGGCGGAGCTAGTTTTTTTGAGGGTTTTGTTTAAGGCATTCGCTATATTTAGAGCACCACTCTCTGCAAGAGAGAGGGTTGTCCGCATATTTGCGGTGGGCTAGACATAGGCCCGAAGAATCGCGACTAGAAGAGCGACTGCGTCGAGATTTTCCTTTTGCTGGGGCGCAGATGAGTCACCTGATGAGCCCTCAAGCGCCTTTAATCTCTTATCAAAGGAATCGAATTTACGCTCGAGGCGCTTAAAAGCAGCCTCGAGATTGAAGGAGTTGGATTGGTTTGCGGAAACTACGTGAGCTTGCGGACCGGAAGCACTACCGATCTGTATTTGACTCGAATCAATAGCTTCTACGATTTTATCGGCCATCTGGGCAAGGTTATGAAGATCCGTTACTTCCGAAATCGCGAGGGTGACTTTGCAATGCGATGGTAACTGATCTAAGAAGACAGAGCGTATAATATCATCACCCGCGCCTGTATTGAGGCCTCGCAGCCGGTTCAGAATGTGCGACGGCTTACCGATTGTCGAGACCTGGCCTTTGATGAGCTGACGCAGGCGCGTCTCAGCAGAGGCACCGAACGTATCGATCAGGCGGTTTTTGACTTGTTCAAAAACGTCCGCGGGACGAGGGTCAGCGGTAACAATGTCTTTGATAGCATCGAAGCCTTCCATATCTAGCTTTTCGGAAATGAAATCCGCTTTGGTCGCGCCCGACGTAATGCCTGCATTCCTGAGGGTGATCTCTGCTTGCGCGAACCATACCGACGGGTTATCGCGAGAAAAGGAGGCGATTTTCGGTTGCCGGTAGATCGCATTTACCGCTCGCGGAGCATGGTTGACTCCTGGATCGTCCTGACGCTCCAGGAGCTGTTGCACCTGTTGCTGCATAGCTTCGAACGCTGCTTATGCGTACTAATGCGTAAATAGTTACTCCAACGCTCCCCGAAGGTTACATAGGAAGTAAGAGAAGAGATCCGACCCCTCCGGTAAGGTGTGATAACGTACCTAAATTGCCTTACGCCGCTGCGTATCACAAGCTACCTAGTTAGTACTCACAGGTACAAACAATAATTTTAAAGCTAAGCCTATGCTAACACTTAAAACTATGAAACCGCGTGCAAAAAGGAATTTTAGTTTATTAGATGCTGGAACTTGAAATAATCATCAAGTTCTAACAACGCGTAAGCAGTATGAGGGAACTTGAAGAATCGTCAAGTTCTAAGAACGCGTGCACGGTATGCGGGAACTTGAAAAATACCACGTAGGCGAGTAGACACGCGACGAAGGACAGCACTTCTGGGAAGAGAAGGGGCGCCGCAGTACTCGCTGCGACTGTTTATGTTTACCGTGGGGCTCGCGATTCCCAAAATACAGTCGCGCAGCACAAACACACTTCGCGGTATATGCCCGCCGGGCGGAAACAACTCCCGGAACTCGACAGATAATTGGAACGCAATACTTATGTTGCGTTACAAAATGCGCAAATTTACCGCCTGGATGTTAACTTTTTCGCACGCATACCTCGACGCCATGAAGTGTCCTCGAAGATGACGTTGGAGATGACTGCTGGTGCGGCCTCGGAGAAAACTCGACGAGGTGCAGCAAAACAGCAGTTAGTCCCTCACACGTTGCTCGACGGGTGCGGTAAAAAGGCGCCAGTGACGGTGGCTTCACGCAAGGCCGCACCCGGAGATCAGCTTCGAAGCGTGTTGAGTGCAGGGGACGTCCTCACGTTGCTCGACAGGTGCGTTTGAAGGCGCCGGTGAAGGTGGCTTCACGCAAGTACGCACCTGGAGATCTGTCGAAGAAAGTTGCGATGCCTCGGAGAAGACTCGACGAGGGACGATGATCGCGCAGTTGCGCTTAATGCTCTCGGCAGTTGATTTTTCTACGCGTGTACGCCGGCGTGCCAGCACTTACACAGTGTAAGTTCGAACGGCAAAAATGGCCTGGACACGTGTGCGCCGGCGTGCCAGCAAGTGCCGCAAGACTCGCCGAGGCTTGTGGTGTGGCACTGAATCACAAATGCCGCAGAGAGAGGATGGCGGCGAAGAATCACCGCGGAAGGCACTAATTTGCTTCCTCTGCCTGTAGTCGGGGTCACCAATGTGGGGATTTAGGCCCCACGTCTCCACTCGTTCCAGGAAGGAAGGGGGGAGGAGAGAGAAATAATGAGTCAGAAGTTAACAGGTAACAAGGAGGTTTATTAATATGGTGAGGAGGATACAGCGGACACACGACCGCACGCTCGTGGACTCGAGCAACGACTGCGGCGCGCAGGCCGCTTCTCGCCGACCGCAACATGGCCGCTCCCCCACTCTCTCCGTTAGAGAGAGAGAGAGAGAGAGAGGAGATCGCAGTCCCTACATTTTTTGGCTGCCTCATTTCGGGGTTTTCAAATGGCAAACAGAATTCCCTTTCAGTTAATACTCTTCGGACCTCAATTGAAATCACGTTGGTGGTCAATGTACGGCTTTATGTCCGTTACAATCTAGATTCGCCGTCATCTTTAAATAAGAGACATCATTTCTCACATTATCAAGAGAATTGTCGATGCTGTTCTTCAAAGACGTAAACTTTTGCTTGGTAGCATCTTTGAATATACGAAAACTATCCGCTTCTCGCTGAGGATATGTCATTTTTATGCTTTCAGAGTTCAGCTCGAACTAAACATATATTAAAGCTGCAGCTGTTATTTATAGTCAAATCCATTCGCGGCACATATATCACAAAATCTGTGGTGTTTATACATCAACACTTCAGCTAAACTCTACTGTGAACCAAAAGAACTCTGACTAATGATACTTTCATTTGTTTTACTATATATATATATATATATATATATATATATATATATATATATATTCCTATTAGTTTGATATGGGATTGGTAGTCTATTCGAATCAACAGGCAACCAACACCTTTTAACATACTCGTTTTCGGAATCAATACTTATGATAATGCAAAACTTTATTTACCAAATCTTTCACATTTGGGGAAAAGGTGTCACTCCTATGACACATTCTACGAAAAAGTGTCACTCCTATGACACATTCTATGAAAAAGTATCACTCCTATGACACATTCTATGAAAAAGTGTCACTCCTCCTGTGAAAAAGGTTCACTCCTATGACACATTTTGCGAAAAGCGTTACTCCTCCTATGAAAAAGGTGTTACTCCTATGATGTGTTCTACGAAAAAGTATCACTCCCATGACACATTCTATGAAAAAGTGTTACTCCTACAATGAAAGAACGTAACTCCCCCTATAAAAAGGTGTCACTCCTAAGTAGATAAGCTATGCCGCTTCTGGACCACTTCAGATTGTGCTAGGATTTTGGGTCAGCCGCAATAACCCAATAACCCATATGCCAAATCGTGACCTGTTGCTCCAGAATCGGCATAGGGTTTTGGGTCACCCGTAATTGTGCAATGGCCAATAACCCATATCCGATCGTGCTCTGGTGGTCCAGAAGCGTCATAGGGTTTTGGGTCACCCGCAATTATGCAATGGCCAATAACCCATATGCCAAGTCGCGACCTGTTGCTCCAGAATTGGCATAGGGTTTTGGGTCACCCGTAATTACACGGGGAGCTATTAACCCATATCACGTCGTGACCTGTTTGGTGCAGAACCGGCATAAGATTTTGGGTCACCAGGAGTCAATAGACCTGCTTGAATCGGCGGGCGACATGACAGCAGTCCGCGGCAGCCGACGGCGCAGCGGTAGCAGTCGGCGGCGAGCGGCGGGCGGCCTGCTGCTTGTCAGCCTTCAGCACCCGGCCAGCCGTTCTTATCTACTAGTAAATATTTAGAACTTTTTATAACCCTTTTGCTCGGGCAAAGAACAGGTGTTTGTAGAAAATTTTTCCGAACATTTTTTCCACTGCGACATTTTTGTATCGTTTTGTATCAGTTGTTGCTGCTCAGGAGCAACGGTCAAGCTGCTTTGACCCATTATTAGGGAATGAAAGCTTCTAACGACCGCAACACGCTTATATAACCGAAGCCTGGACTAATGGTTTGCGAGAGCCATCTAGCGGTCAGAATTTGAAGGAGGATAAGAGCACCACCTCGCTCCTATCCTGTGAGGTTATACCTGTCTATTAACCTCTCCATTATCCTTCAAATATTTTTTTATTCGTCATTCTCTTCCATGATGTACAGAGCACAATCAGTTTTATACACTCCATTATGGTTAGTACCATTGCGAATATTTAAAAGTTTTCATGAAAAAAACGCCGAAGGGTGGATTCGAACCTAGGATCTTCAGATTACTGAGCAACCACCTTACCACTCGGCTATAGAGTCATATGTATACTCACAGCTTAATTTGTCTTCTTATAGCGCGACGCCTTCACGGTGGTGCCGTCGGTAAGGTAGAACACTGCAGATAAATTAACATACTTTACCGATAAACATTAATATTTCAATATAAAAAGTTTTCATGAAAAAAAAAAATGCGGAAGGGTGGATTCGAACCTGCCATCTTCAGATTACTGAGCAGCAACTTTACCACTCGACTATCGACACATATGTATGCTCATAGTTGAATTTGTATCTAATAGCACGCGCAAGGCCTCAATGTTCACAGTGATAAGGTAGAATACTGTATTAATATAGTTTACCGATAAACATTATTATTTAATATAAAAAATTTTTAAGAAAAAAAAAATCGTCGGAGGTTGGATTTGAACTGACGATCTTTAGATTACTGAGCAGCCACCTTACCACTAGGCTATCGAGTCATATGTATACTCATAGCTGAATTACGAGGACGCTGCGCGCGCAAAATATTTTGCACAATTTTGAGGTTATGAAAATTTTGTATATAGCATATGGTTCTATGTAAAGAAGTGGTAGTCCCCCTATTGGAATACACCCCCAAACTTTCGTCCGTTTTTCGATCCGTGCGCTCCTTCTCGAGATATAAGCGAAAAACCAAAATTACTATCCCCACCACCTATTTTTGGAAATTTTGTCAACATTGTCGCACAGTATATTAAAAGTATGTCTCCCCTATTGTTACGCCCCCAACATTTCGTCCGTTTCTCGATCCGAGCACTCCTTTTTGAGATATAAGCGAAAAACCAAAATTTCTACCCCCACCACCGATTTTTGGAAATTCTGTAAATGTCATCGGATAGTATATTAAAAGTATATCCCCCCTATTTATTACGCCCCCAAAATTTCGTCCGTTTTTCGATCCGAGCGCTCCTTTTCGAGATATAAGCGAAAAACCAAAATTTCTACCCCCACCACCGATTTTTGAAAATTCCGTCAACGTCATTCGATAGTATATTAAAAGTATGTCCCCTCTATTGTTAAATTCCCAAAATTTCGTCCGTTTTTCGATCCGAGCGCTCCTTCTCGAGTTATAAGCAAAAAACCAAAATTTCTACCCCCACTACCGGTTTTCGAAAATTCTTTCAATGGACAGATATAAGATCACGCGCATGTACCCCTCAGAGGTAGATAAAACGCCCCGGCCCTTTCAGGATGCGTACGGCAGGCCTTGAACAGGTTGCCTTCAAATTTTGATGCTTGTTCAATACTTAGCTAAACCTAGGCTTATGCCCTATTTTTCGAAGTATCATCCAAATAACGCTTCCGAATTTGATAGTCCCATATAGGGGAGGGCGGGGCACGTGTGACACCCTAACTTTGATTAAAAATAACAACTAAACCGTGTATTATTTCAAAATGTACAAAAACGAAATAATTAGATCAGAAAAAAATAAAATAAAATAAACTATTAACTTTTTTTTCATTTTCTTTTAATTATTGATAAAATACAGAAAAGAAATTCTAAAAAAAATGCTCTACGCGCCCCACCGGCGGGTGGATTGTGGCACCCGACGGGGCACGCATGGCACGGTCAAATTTAATATTTTACTATAGGTATTTTTCAATTCTTTTTTCCAGTAATTAATACTTTAATAATTATGCCATAATAAAATTTTCAAAAATCAAATAATTAATCAGTCTATTGAAAATATAAAATTTTATTTTTATTAAGGAACATAACAATTTTTATTTTAAAATAAATTATTACATTTTAATAAATGATTTTATATTATAAATTCCTTCTTATAAAATATGATCACAACATAATACTTTTGTTTGATTAACAAATTCTCATTATTATTACAATAAGTTTAAATTTAAAGATTTCGCATCATTTTCATCTATGTAGCATATTTGAACTACCTGACCATTGAAAAAGGCAGTTTGAGTATCTACAATTGATTCTTCAGGTATTACTTCTCTAAAGTAATTTTCATTATTTACGGAAGCTGAATTATTATTAACAATGGATAAATCAAGCTGATTTGTGTTTAAGTCTTCAAGTGGCTTTTTTCTACTCTAAATATAACTTAATACGCAGTCGAAATAATCGTTATTTACTTATTAATGTAATAATTGAAACTAAAAACTACTTAAAACTAAATTATTGCACTGCGTAGTTGTTAACCCATCTTGCTCCGTTTTTGGTTTGTAGGTTACATCACTTCGCTCGGCGGCCGCCGCGGCGCACTGATACGCCCGAGTGTGCCACGCGTGCCCCGCCAGGGTGCCACGTCATGCCCCATTTTAATACCATTTTCATTTTTTAATTATATTATTTATAAAGATTTTCTGAAAATAACAAAAACAGGGCTTGAAAGATAAAAGTTGAAACTATCAAATAGGTTTGGTCTCATTTAGAAAAAAAATCATTTTCTCGTTGCTCGAAGCGACTTAAAAATGAAGTCAACCTTGTTTCTAAGCACCGATTTTCAATCTTATTAAATTAAATGTTAAACATTATCTACAATCTCAAAAGTATAGAGGAAAATTCTAAAAGCATATCTAATTAGGTTTACGTAAAAATTACATTTTTTGCATTCATTAATATTAAAAATATGAGGGTGCCAAACTTACCTACCTGACACGTCATGCCCCGCCTTCCCCTACAGACAGTGTAAATGGGAGCGTTCAGCAGAAACGGGCCACCGAGCGCGCGCGGTGCCTTTTTTCGCGTAAAAGGCGCTCTGTTTAACTCGTTCATAATCGTATGCTGCGTCTTTGAAAAAAAACCAAGGACCTATATCGATAGATTTTTCCTGCTCTTTCCAATGGTGCCATTGTTTTTATTGCGAAACGCTTTCTTCCGGACGAAAACTCGAGGTGAATATTGAAAGCCATTTTTCTCAAAGTATATCATGTTTTTTTTCAAAATAAACTACACCATTGGAAAGTACAACTCTTAAGCTTCAAAACCCTATCTTGGAGAAGTTTGAGAAATAAAGGGTTTAAAAGTAACAACATGAAAAAGACAGCGCCGAGGATCCGCGCGAGCCCCTCGCGCCCGTGCGTACGGCACGTTTAAGTGCACGCTCTATTCGATTCACTAATAATCGTGTACCAAGTCTCTGAAAAAAGAACTAAGGACATATATCGATAGATTTTTTCCTGCTCTTTCCAATGGTGCTATTATTTTTATTCCGAAATGCTTCTGTTCGGCATTAGTACCCGAAGTGCGAAATAGCACATCGCGTGTATTAATCCGCCCTTGAGCATAGCGTAAAAAGTTCGGGCAGCCGCTGTCTTTTTGATCTTACTATTTTTGAACTTTTCATGTATCAACTTAAAAATATAATATTTTATAGTTTAAGACTTGTACTTTTGAAGAATATAATTCATTTTGAAGAAAAGACTGATATTTTATTGAAAAAATAGAGTTTAAACATTCAAATGGAATTTTCAACTAGAAGGAAGCATTTCGGAATAAAAATAATAGCACCATTGGAAAGAGCAGGACAAAATCTATTGATATATGTCCTTAGTTCTTTTTTCAGAGACTTGGTACACGATTATTAGCGAATTGAATAGAGCCTGCACTTAAACGTGCCGTACGCACGGGCGCGAGGGGCTCGCGCGGACCCTCGGCGCTGTCTTTTTCATGTTGTTACTTTTAAACCCTTTATTTCTCCAACTTCTCCAAGATAGAGTTTTGAAGCTTAAGAGTTGTACTTTCCAATGTTGTAGTTTATTTTGAAAAAAAACATGATATACTTTGAGTAAAATGGCTTTCAATATTCAACTCGAGTTTTCGTCCGGAAGAACGCGTTTCGCAATAAAAACAATGGCGCAATTGGAAAGAGCAGAAAAAAATCTATCGATAAAGGTCCTTGGTTTTTTTTTTCAAAGACGCAGCATACGATTATGAGCGAGTTAAACAGAGCGCCTTTTACGCGAAAAAAGGCACCGCGCGTGCTCGGTGGCCCGTTTCTGCTGGACGCTCCCAAATATACATGGGAAAATTATAAAAAATGGGTTGGCACCCGCCTTGCAACATCTTATGAACAGGCCGCATGACTCAACTGATGTGGTTAGGCGCAAAAATTTAAAATATTTAACTCATAAAATAGAAAATAGTTTGAGACCTTTGTATTATAAAAATAATACTGATATTCTTTTACGATTACTCCAACATTTTTGCATCACAGAAGTTTAAATTAATACTTTTTAATAAATATTTAGAAAGGAAATGTAATGTATTAAAATATATAGAGTGCGCTTGATTTCGGCTAGTTTTTTCTTTTGAAAATAATACCTATGCTTGAAGGCAAACTATTCAGGTCACATATGATTTATTTGTAGTGTTCAAACCTTCCCAAAGTGAAATAAAAATGGCAGCAAATAAAATCAAGTCCGGAAACACGTCGGACTTTCGGACTTGCAAGTAGCATAAGTGAAACAAAGCCTTGAATAGGTTGCCTTAAAATTTTGATGCTTGTTCAATACTTATCTAAACCTAGGCATATGCCCTATTTTTTGAAGTATCATCCAAATAAAGCTTCCGAATTTGACAGTCTCATATGAGGCGTTTCACGTCAAATGTCCCAGCGCGGCGCGCAGGCGCCAAATCGTGCTATATCTAGCTCATGTTTACGATACTAAAACGTACTTAAAAAATGTTATGAGAAGTATTTCCGGCGTATTTTTTCCTCAGCTTTCCAATGGTGTAGGCAGTTTTCCCGAAATTTTCCATTTTCGATTTCAAAAAGTACAAAACGTGTTATATCTTAAAAAGTATATTTTTAATATTTTTTTTCGACCCTCTAGATCGAAAGCTGAGCATTTTTTACGTAGAAGAGGATAGTTTCCAATGAGTGCCGGAAAGGTTTTCTGCGAGAAGTAGAATGCGAAAGAGTAGATGCATCGCCTTTCCGGCGCGCGGCACTACGCGGTACAGCGCGCGGGCTGCGCTCGCCTCGTTGTCTAATAATAATCTTTTGTAATCTTTAATTCTTTACCTGTTTTTTTTTTATTCTTGAATAACGCATGGAGTAATATTTTATTATTATTTCATAAAAAAATAAAATTTCAAAATTAACAGCAATATGTGCAAACTCTTGTACTAACGTTTGTTTTTCAGTGTAGATAATTTTTTTGTTTTTTTTTTTACGTGCTATATCTCGAAAAGTATATTTTTAGTATTTTATTTTACTCATTATATTGAAAGCTATCCTTTTTTTAGGTAGGAAAGGATATTTCCCAAAAAGTGTCCAAGATGTTTTATGCTATGCAAATAAAACGCGAAAGATTATATGCACGGCAGGGCGAAAGCATATTCTACGCTACGCGCGGTACAGCGCGATTTGCCGTGTGACACGGAATCATTTATTTTTCATTCGGTAGGTGGCGTCCACACTTTTACTCTGTATGCAAATTGTTACGTCAAAAGTATATAATTACCATAACTTTTTATCTTTTTCCTCCTCGAATTTTTTCGAATTTGTCGTTGATAGCAAAGAAAAAGCTTGCCATTTCTGTTATAAACGATTAAAATGGATTCACATTGGAAATTGAAATGTATAAATCCTTTAAGTAAAAATGATCACTTTAGCATCTAAGAATTTTACTGATTTTCCAACACTTTTAAGAAGTGCATTTCCTTTAGTACCTGAAAATGCTAAAATATGTTTAACCTGTCGACGCCAAATTTATAATTAGAAATCAAATTTACCTCAAACTGATGCTAAAAAAGCTAAAATAGTGTACGATGATGGATATCATAAAGCTGGTGTTGCAGTTCTTTAACAAATTAAGAAAAAATTTTCAGAGTTAACAAATAAGAAAGAAAGAATTCAGCTATTAACTCTTGCACCGGAGTTTTGGTCTCGTAAGAACTTGATGCGAGAATTCAATTGCAGTGAACGGGAGGCTCGTGAAGCGAAAGATTTGGTAGCAAATAGCGGAATATTTTCAATACCTGCTAAGAAACGTGGCAAACTACTTCCAGCTGATACTGTAAATTCTGTCAAATCTTTTTATGAGAGAGATGATGTAAGTTGAATCATGCCTGGTTCAAAAGATTATCTATCTATTAAACAGAGTAATGGCAAAAGAGAACATATTCAAAAAAGATTACTGCTTGGTAATTTAAATGTATTGTATAATTTATATAAAAAAGAAAATGAGTACGTTAACATTGGTTTTACGAAATTTACAGAATTGAGGCCACCATATTGTGTTTTAGCTGGGAGTAGCGGTACACATAATGTATGCGTGTGTGGGCATCACGAAAATGTGAAGCTCATGCTAAGTGCTATGGACATAGAAAATTTAACTAAAGATACCCAATTGCCCCTGAAAAACTATCACGATTGTATCCAAGCAATTGTGTGTAATGATTCACACGATAGATGTTATTTGGATGACTGTTTGGATTGCCCCAATACATCTATATTACGAAAACATTTACTTAAATGTTTTGATGAAAATGATATTTTTCAAATCGAGTATCAATCGTGGTTTCAAACAGATAGGTGTACAATAGCTTCTAAAACTGTAAATGTGCACGAATTTATGGACATACTGGGGGAGAAATTAATGAAATTAAAATCTCACGATTTTTTTTCTAAGAAACAATCACTTTTTGTAAATAACGTAAAAAGCAATCTTCAAGAAGGAGAATTTCTCGTGTGTTGCGATTTTGCAGAAAATTATGCTTTCGTTATACAAAATTCTACACAATCCTTCCACTGGAATAACAACCAAGCAACAGTTTTTACAGTTGTAGTGTACTATAAACAAAACGATGAACTCAAACATGTAAGCATTGCTGTGATTTCCGACAACTTAAATCATGATACCATAGCCGTTTATGAATATCAAAAAATAGTAATATCTTGTCTTAAAACTAATTTTGCAGTCAAGAAAGTTTATTATTTGACTGCTGGAGCAGGTCGGAATTTTAAAAATAAATTCAATTTTCAAAATCTTCTTTTTCACGAGAAAGATTTTGGAGTTACAGCTGAGTGGCATTTTCATGCCATAGCACATGGCAAAGGTGCGTGCGATGGTATAGGCGCGAACCTAAAAAGAGGTGCAAAACGAGCGAGTTTACAAGTTTCTTCTAGTAATCATATTTTAACGCCAGAAGAGCTGTATAACTGGGCTAAAGATTACTGCAAAGAAACGAAAGTTTTTTATAGCAGTAAAGAATCGTATGAAGAAACGGTTTTGAAAATAAAACCAAAACTGAACAAGGCTAAATCTATACCAGGCATGTTACTGTATCATGCTATTATTCCAATAGATGAAAGTACATTGAAGCTCAAAAAAACCTCTTTTAGTTCTGAGTATAAAATCTTCCATAAGAGAGCTGTGAAATCAAAAACAAAAAAATTATCTACACTGAAAAACAAATGTTAATTTAAAAATGTTACTTTTTTTATGAAATAATTAATAAAATATTATTCCATGCGTTATTCAAGAATAAAAAGAAAAACCGGTAAAGAATTAAAGATTATAAAAGATTATTATTAGGCAACGAGGCAAGCGCAGCCCGCGCGCTGTACCGCGTAGTCCCGCGCGCCGGAAAGGTGATGCGTCTACTCTTTCGCATTCTATTTCTCGCAGAAAACCTTTCCGGCACTCTTTGGAAACTATCCTTTCCTACGTAAAAAATTCTCAGCTTTCGATCTAGAGTGTAAAAAAAAATATTAAAAATAAACTTTTTAAGATATAACATGTTCTGTACTTTTTGAAGGCGAAAATGGAAAATTTTGGGAAAACTGCCTACATCATTGGAAAGCTGAGGAAAAAATACGTCGGAAATGCTTATCATAAAATTTTTTTAAGTACGTTTTAGTATCGTCAACATGAGCTAGATATAGCACGATTTGGCATTCGCGCGCCGCGCTGGGACAGTTGACGTGAAACGCCTCATATACAGACAGTGTAAATATTCATGGGAAAATTATAAAAAAAAATGGGCTGGCACCCGCCTGGCAACATGTTATGAACAGGCCGCATGACTCAACTGATGTGGTTAGGCGCGAAAATTTGAAATATTTAACTCATAAAATAGAAAATAGTTTGAGACCTTTGTATTATAAAAATAATACTGATATTCTTTTACGATTACTCCAACATTTTTGCATCACAGAAGTTTAAATTAATACTTTTTTAATATTTAGAAAGGAATTGTAATGTATTAAAATAGATTGAGTGCGCTTGATTTCAGCTAGTTTTCTTTTTTGAAAATAATACCTATGCTTGAAGGCAAACTATTCGGGTCACATATGATTTATTTATAGTGTTTAAACCTTCCCAAAGTGAAATAAAAATGGCAGCAAATAAAATCAAGTCCGGAAACACGTCGGACTTTCGGACTTGATGGGAGTTAATTCCGAAAACACGTTGGAATTCCGGACTTGACAGTAGTCAAGTCCGGAAACACGTCGGACTTTCGGACGTGATAGGAGTCAACTTCGAAAACACGTCGGAATTCCGGACTTGCGAGTAGCAAAAGTGAGACAAACAGTCGGTAGTAGGATAATTTGAGTTTCTGATAGTCAATATTAGATTTTAGTAAGTTTTCAACACTCTCAAAACACTACAAATAATTTTTCTTAATAAATTTTATACGCTCGTAATAATATAGTTCTATAAAATGGCTAAATTGATGTCCACGAGCAAATTCTCTTACAGTTAGTCGTAATACCTTTCCCAAATCGAAATAGTGTGCTACATTTTTATTGCCCGCACTATTTGATAGAAAATTTTAGCACACGGCGACACTGGTAAGAGAAGTATAGAAAATACTTTAATAAAAATTACAAATTTACAAAATACAGGGAACTGAAATGCGTTTCGTCCTTAGTCGTACCGGGTGGACTCATCAGGAAGATCCCGGTAGACTTATCTTCGACGCCGAAAATAAATGTTACTTGGATTTATTTAAGGAAGTTGGAAAGTGATTTTATTTGTGGAAGCCAAGAAGTGGCAGCCACCTGGTGGATAAAGTAACAAAGATACAGATATAAATAAAATTTAGGCATGTTTGTGATCCAATGCCGTTTAAGTTTCTTAATAAATTTTATACGCTCGTAATAATATAGTTCTATAAAATGGCCAAATTGATCTCCACGAGGAAATTCTCTTACAGTTAGTCGTAATACCTTTCCCAAATCGAAATAGTGTGCTACATTTTTATAGCCCGCACTATTTGATAGAAAATTTTAGCACACGGCGACACTGGTAAGAGAAGTATAGAAAATACTTTAATAAAAATTACAAATTTACAAAATACAGGGAATTGAAATGCGTTTCGTCCTTAGTCGTACCGGGTGGACTCATCAGGAAGATCCCGGTAGACTTATCTTCGAGGCCGAAAATAAATGTTAATTGGATTTATTTAAAGAAGTTGGAAAGTGATTTTATTTGTGGAAGCCAAGAAGTGGCAGCCACCTGGTGGATAAAGTAACAAAGATACAGATATAAATAAAATTTAGGCATGTCTGTGATCCAATGCCGTTTAAGTTTCTTAATAAATTTTATACGCTCGTAATAATATAGTTCTATAAAATGGCTAAATTGATCTCCACGAGCAAATTCTCTTACAGTTAGTCGTAATACCTTTCCCAAATCGAAATAGTGTGCTACATTTTTATAGCCCGCACTATTTGATAGAAAATTTTAGCACACGGCGACACTGGTAAGAGAAGTATAGAAAATACTTTAATAAAAATTACAAATTTACAAAATACAGGGAACTGAAATGCGTTTCGTCCTTAGTCGTACCGGGTGGACTCATCAGGAAGATCCCGGTAGACTTATCTTCGAAGTTATGTTATAGACTAACACATTCTATGTCATAGAGTAACACCTTTTTTATTTCATGGAGTAACACGTTTGATATTATTTAGCATCATCTGAATAAATATGTCGCCAAACTCCTTTTATACTTTTATACTATATAGTAAAACCTTCTTGAACTTATCTGCTATGATAGAGTAACACCTTTTTGAACTTTTATTCTATTATAGAGTAACACATTTTTATGTTATAGAGTAACACCTTCTATGTCATACAATCAAAACTTTTTTTTTTAATTTTGTGTCATAGAGTAATACCTTCTTATGTCGTAGAGTAACACCTTTTTTATGTCATAGAGGAATACCTTTCTTATGTCATAGAGTAACGCCTTTTTTATATCACAGAGTGACATATTTTTTATGTCATAGAGTAACATCTTTTTAATGTCATAGAGTAACACCGTTTTTATCTCATAGAGTAACGCCTTTTTAATGTTATAGAGTGACATGTTTTTTATGGCATAGGGTTACACCTTCCTTATGTCATAGAGTAGCATCTTCTTTATATCATAGAGCGATCTTTTTTATGTTATAGAGTAACATCTTTTTTATATTATAGAGTAACACCTTTTTAATCTCATAGCGTATCACCTTTTTTATATTATAGAGTAACACCTTCTTTATGTCATAGAATCACAACTATTTCATGTGATGGAGTAACACCTGCTATCTCATACGAGAGTCATTTTATAAGTACCTAGCCTACAAATGAAAACACCAAAATTTTACAAAAAATAAAATTTATTTTTCAATGTAGTCTCCTTTTAGTTGAATACACTTGGTCTAGCGGTGTTCCAATTTTTGTAACCCCGTTGAAAAAAATGTTTTCTCTTGGTTTGCAAAATAGGCCTCCGTGGCGGCGATTATTTCGTTATTGGAGTGGAATCTCTTCCCGGCGAGCGAATTTTTTAGGTTCGGAAACAAAAAAAAATCGCACGGAGCCAAATCTGGAGAATACGGTGGATGGGGCAGCAGTTCGTAGCGTAATTCGACCAATTTAGCCGTGGCGAGTGCAGAAGTGTGAGCCGGTGCATTATCGTGGTGGAAAAGCACTTTCTTTTTAGACAAATGGGGCCGTTTTTCTTCTAACACGGCATCAAATCGGCTCAATAGTTCGGCGTAGTACTGTCCTGTGACCGTTTTGCCCTTCTCCAGATAGTCAATAAAAATCACACCTTGAGAATCCCAGAAAACAGTGGCCATCACCTTTCCGGCCGACGGGACCGTCTTCGCCTTCTTCGGAGCCGGTTCACCGGGTAAGGTCCACTGTTTTGACTGCTCATTGGTCTCTGGAGTGTAGTAGTGAATCCATGTTTCGTCGACGGTCACGTAATGACGCAAAAACTCTTTTGGATTGCGATTAAACAGCTCCAAACACTGCTCTGAACTAGTCACACGGATGCGCTTGTTGTCTGCAGTCAGCAAACGCGGCACCCACCTTGCTGACAGCTTCCTCATGCCTAAAATCTCATGTAGGATATGCCACACGCGTTCTTCTAAGATGCCTACTATCGCAGCTATCTCGTGCACCTTTAATTGGCGGTCTGACAAAACGATATCGTGTATTTTTGTCACGTTCTCCTCCGTAGTGGCTGTTTTCGGAGCACCTGGGCGTGGATCATCAAAAGCCGACGTACGACCACGTTGAAACTCATTATACCAAAATTTAACGGTCGCCATCGAAGGAGAAGCATCCCCATACACTGCATCCAAGCATTCTTTAATTTCACTGCGCGATTTCCCTTCCAAAAACAAGAATCGAATCACCGACCGATATTGTTCTTTCTCCATTTTTTCAAAAATCAACGGACACATTTGCTTTCACACGCTCTCAAAAATAAACTACCACTCCGATCCGGCTGAAATTTCGTCTGTAACCGTTTACAGGAAGATACTGCACTGTAGTGTATTTCTGGTGCGATAGTGGCACCATCTGGCGGTGAGGCTAGGTACTTGTCAAATGACCCTCGTACAGTTAAAACATTTTAAACTTGGTTTCATAGAGTAACACCTTTTTTATGTCATAGAGTATCACCTTTTTTATATTATAGAGTAACACCTTCTTTATGCCATAGAGTCACAACTATATGACAACTGTATGTCATACAACTGTATGACATAGCAGGTGTTACTCCATCACATGAAATAGTTGTGATTCTATGACATAAAGAAGGTGTTACTCTATAATATAAAAAGGTGATACGCTATGAGATTAAAAAGGTGTTACTCTATAATATAAAAAAGATGTTACTCTATAACATAAAGAAGGTGTAACCCTGTGACATAAAAAACATGTCACTCTGTGATATAAAAAAGGCGTTACTCTATGACATTAAAAGGTGTTACTCTATCATAGCAGATAAGTTCAAGAAGGTGTTTCTATATAGTATAAAAGTATAAAAGGAGTTTGGCGATATATTTATTCAGATGATGCTAAATAATATCAAACGTGTTACTCTATGACATAAAAAAGGTGTTACTCTATGACATAGAATGTGTTAGTCTATAACATAAAAAAGGAGCTACTCTGTAATATAAAAAAGGTCTGACTCTATAACATAAAAAACGTGTGACTCTATAACATAAAAAAGGTTTAACTCTATGACATAAAAAGTATGTCACTCTATGACATAAAAAAGGTGTTACTCTATGACATAAAGGTGTTACTCTATAAAATAAAAAAGGAGCTACTCTATGACATAAGAAAGGTGTTACTCTATGACATAAAAAAGGTGTTACTCTACGACATAAAAGGGTGTTACTCTATGACACAAAGTTTAAAAAGTTTTGATTGTATGACATAGAAGATATTACTCTATAATAGCATAAAAGTATAGAAAGGATGTTGGCGGTATATTTATTCGGTTGATGCTAAACTATTGAAGCATAAACATGGCAAACACACCGGATGTTATAACAAATTTCAGGATGCAGCAGTATAAAAATCACAGTCTTTATTAGGTTTGAGAAAAAGTGCTAAATCTTTCGATACAGCTGATGATATGGAAACTTCTGAAATCAAACTATCTAATATGAGCCCTGACCATAATAAAATAGCTAGCTCCAATAATCGTAAATTTGCAAAACTAGTCAAGAAATATGTAACGAAATTAAACGGAAATTCTAGGAGATATCTCGATAATATTTATGGTGTTTACAAGCGAGGAAGTTTACTTATGATCGGAAATTCTCCAAAGTGAAAGAAAAGTGAAAGGGTTGAGCAAACTAATCCAGTGGCAGCGAAAAAGATATTTTGAGCAATAGTCAGTCCTCTAAAGAAGCTCATAACTGTTGATACACGAGTTAACTCGCATCTTCCAACTTCTAACGAGACCGATAATTATTATGAAGCTGATCATTCTAGTGAAGATGCATCAGATTTCTCAACCGATGAATATTTACCTAGAAGAATTCATGATAAAAAGTATTATAACTTTATTAATTGGAGATATCAACGTGAAAGTGAAAAGAGACAGTGGACTAGTGATGATGAAGAGGAAGAAGTTGCTTCCAAAATCACGGGAGTAGATGTTACAACTGCATACGAACTCGACGTCTGGGATGATCCTAACAAATTAGTTGATCGCTTACAAGTACTCGTGGCCGAGCAAAACATGGGAATAAGAACTAACTATGGTGAAATCCATTTTATTCTTAGTGAACTTCGCAATACTAGTATCATAAATTAATATTTCAAAGTTATATTGTACTAGATAATCTAAAAATTGAGATATTGGTTAATCCAAATGTTAATTTCCAATAAAATTATTTTGGTAAACGAACATTTTCAAGTTATAAATACCCTGTCATTTTTTTTTTCTATTTCCCGCCATGCTCTTTTGACAAATGAAGAGCCTAGAATTACCGATTATTTAAGGTGAATGACATAAAGGATTCAGAGTTGCGGAAAACTACAGTGACTGCCGAGCTCAGATCACGAACTCAGATTTTCAACTGCGTAGCAGTTCACGTTTTGCGTACACGAGTTTTCCGAGTTATACGTGTTAAGTCGTAATCTGTAAAACAGGCGGGTGTTCGGGACAGTATTAAATTGATTATTCAATAAATATAATCATAAAAGTAAAAATTCCCTTTTCAACCATCTCATTCATTTCAATTCTAAAACGATTAAAAATCATCTGAAAAACTATGTATCTTTCTTTCTTTGAATAATGTTTATACTTTCAGTAAGTTTATAAACATTCAACTATTATTCAAGATACGAAAATTGAGTGCCTCGCTAAATTTTAAATATGTAGGGTGTCTATGATTGGGGTTGTCTTTATTTATTTTACCGATAGCATTACCATTTTCTACAATAAATTTGAACATTTATTATTTTATAAGATTTATTACACGTATAAACTATTTATGATAGGATAATATAAATTAGTAGCTAAATACATTTTTTTACATTTTTTTTTACTATAATTTTGCAATAATTATTTGCGGGGAAAAAAAACATTATTTGTAGTGTTTTTAGAGTGTTAAAAACTTATTAAAATTTAATATTGACTATCAGAAACTCAAATTATCCTACTACCGATTGTTTGTCTCACTTTTGCTACTCGCAGTCCGGAATTCCGACGTGTTTTCGAAGTTGACTACTATCAAGTCCGAAACTCCGACGTGTTTCCGGACTTGACTACTGTCAAGTCCGAAATTCCAACGTGTTTTCGGAATTAACTCCCATCAAGTCCGAAAGTCCTACGTGTTTCCGGACTTGATTTTATTTGCTGCCATTTTTATTTCACTTTGGGAAGGTTTAAACACTATAAATAAATCATATGTGACCCAAATAGTTTGCCTTCAAGCATAGGTATTATTTTCAAAAGAGAAAACTAGCTGAAATCAAGCGCACTCTATATATTTTAATACATTACATTTCCTTCCTAAATATTTATTTAAAAGTATTAATTTAAACTTCTGTGATGCAAAAATGTTGGAGTAATCGTAAAAGAATATCAGTATTATTTTTATAATACAAAGGTCTCAAACTATTTTCTATTTTATGAGTTAAATATTTTAAATTTTCTCGCCTAACCACATCAGTTGAGTCATGCGGTCTGTTCATAACATGTTGCCAGGCGGGTGCAAGCCCATTTTTTTTTATAATTTTCCCATGAATATTTACACTGTCTGTATATGAGACTGTCAAATTCGGAAGCTTTATTTGGATGATACTTCAAAAAATAGGGCATATGCCTAGGTGTAGAAAAGTATTGAACAAGCATCAAAATTTTAAGGCAACCTGTTCAAGGCTTTATTTCACTTTTGCTACTCGCAAGTCCGGAATTCCGACGTGTTTTCGGAGTTGACTCCTATCATGTCCGACGTGTTTCCGAACTTGACTACTGTCAAGTCCGGAATTCCAACGTGTTTTCGAAATTGACTCCCATCAAGTCCGAAAGTCCGACGTGTTTCCGGACTTGATTTTATTTGCTGCCATTTCTATTTCACTTTGGGAAGGTTTGAACACTATAAATAAATCATATGTGACCTGAATAGTTTGCCTTCAAGCATAGGTATTATTTTCAAAAGAGAAAACTAGCTGAAATCAAGCGCACTCTATATATTTTAATACATTACATTTCCTTCCTAAATATTTATTTAAAAGTATTAATTTAAACTTCTGTGATGCAAAAATGTTGGAGTAATCGTAAAAGAATATCAGTATTATTTTTATAATGCAAAGGTCTCAAACTATTTTCTATTTTATGAGTTAAATATTTTAAATTTTCGCGCCTAACCACATCAGTTGAGTCATGCGGCCTGTTCATAAGATGTTGCAAGGCGGGTACTAGCCCATTTTTTATAATTTTCCCATGAATATTTACACTGTCTGTATATGGGACTGTCAAATTCGGAAGCGTTATTTGGATGATACTTCGAAAAATAGGGCATATGCCTAGGTTTAGATAAGTATTGAATAAGCATCAAAATTTTAAGGCAACCTGTTCAAGGCCTGCCGTACGCATCCTGAAAGGGCCGGGGCGTTTTATCTACCTCTTAGGGGTACATGCGCGTGATCTCATATTTGTCCATTGAAAGAATTTTCGAAAACCGGTGGTGGGGGTAGAAATTTTGGGTTTTTGCTTATAACTCGAGAAGGAGCGTTCGGATCGAAAAACGGACGTAATTTTGGGAGTTTAACAATAGGCGGGACGTACTTTTAATATACTATCGAATGACGTTGACGGAATTTCCAAAAATCGGTGGTGGGGGTAGAAATTTTGGTTTTTCGCTTATATCTCGAAAAGGAGCGCTCGGATCGAAAAACGGACGAAATTTTGGAGGCGTAACAATAGGGGGGACATACTTTTAATATATCATCCGACAATGTTGACAGAATTTCCAAAAATAGGTGGTGGGGGTAGAAATTTTATTTTTTCGCTTATGTCTTGAGAAGGAGCGCTCGGATCGAAAAATGGACGAAATTTTTGGGATGTATTCCAATAGGGGGGCTATCACTTCTTTACATAGAACCATATGCTATATACAAAATTTTCATAACCTCAAAATTGTGCAAAATATTTTGCGCGTGCAGCGTCCTCGTAATTCAGCTATGAGTATACATATGACTCGATAGCCTAGTGGTAAGGTGGCTGCTCAGTAATCTAAAGATCGTCAGTTCAAATCCAACCTCCGGCGATTTTTTTTTTCTTAAAAATTTTTTATTTTAAATAATAATGTTCATCGGTAAAGTATATTAATACAGTATTCTACCTTACCACCGTGATCATTGAGGCCTTGTGCGTGCAATTAGATACAAATTCAGCTATGAGCATACATATGTGTCGATAGTCGAGTGGTAAAGTTGCTGCTCAGTAATCTGAAGATCGCAGGTTCGAATCCACCCTTCGGCGTTTTTTTTTCATGAAAACTTTTTATATTGAAATATTAATGTTTATCGGTAAAGTATGTTAATTTATCTAAAGTGTTCTACCTTACCGACGGCACCACCGTGAAGGCGTCGCGCTATAAGAATACAAATTAAGCTGTGAGTATACATATGTCTTGACAGCCGAGTGGTAAGGTGGTTGCTCAGTAATCTGAAGATCGTAGGTTCGAATCCACCCTTCGGCGTTTTTTTCGTGAAAACTTTTAAATATTCGCAATGGTACTAACTATAATGGAATGTATAAAACTAATTGTGTTCTGTACAACATGGAAGACAATGATGAATAAAAAAATATTTGAAGAATAATGGACAGGTTAATAGACAGGTAGAACCTCACAGGATAGGAGCGAGGTGGTGCTCTTGTCCTCCTTCAAATTCTGACCGCTAGATGGCTCTCGCAAACAGTTAGTCAAGGCTTCGGTTATATAAGCGTGTTGCGGTCGTTAGAAGCTTTCATTCCCTAATAATGGGTGAAAGCAGCTCGATCGTTGCTCCTGAGCAGCAACAACTGATACAAAACGATACAAAAAAAGTCGCAGTGGAAAAAATGTTCGGAAAAATTTTCTACAAACACCTGTTCTTTGCCTGAGCAAAAGGGTTATAAAAAGTTCTAAATATTTACTAGTAGATAAGAACGGCTGCGGTGTCGGCTGCCACGGACTGCTGTCATGTTGCCCGCCGATTCAAGCAGGTCTATTGACTCCTGGTACCCAAAACCCTATGCCGGTTCTGCACCAAACAGGTCATGACGTGATATGGGTTAATGGCTCCCCGTGCAATTACGGGTGACCCAAAACCCTATGCCGATTCTGGAGCAACAGGTCACGACTTGGCATATGGATTATTGGTCATTGCGCAATTGCGGGTGACCCAAAACCCTATAACGCTTGCGGATCACCAGAGCATGACCGGATATGTGTTATTGGCCATTGCACAATTAGGGTGACCCAAAACCCTATGCCGATTCTGGAGCAACAGGTCACGACTTGGCATATGGGTTATTGGGTTATTGGGTTATTGCGGCTGACCCAGAACCCTATGACGCTTCTGGACCACCAGAGGACGATTTGAAGTGGTCCAAAAGCGGCATAGCTTATCTACTCTCCTATGATACATTCTATGAAAAAGTGTCACTCCTCATATGGAAAAGTCTCACTCCTGTGACATATTCTACGAAAAATTGTCACTCCTATGAAAAAGCGGTAGTCCTCCTAAGAAAAGGTGTTACTCCTATGACACATTCTATGAAAAAGTGTTACTCCTTCTATGAAAAAGTGTCCCTCCTCCTATGGAAAAGTGTCACTCCTATGACACATTCTACGAAGAAGTGTCACTCCTATGGCACATAGGAAAAGTCTTACTCCTCCTATGAGAAGGTATCACTCCTATGATGCATTCTACGAAAAAGTATTACTCCTCCTAGGAAAAAAGTGTCACTCCTCCTATGAAAAAATGTTACTCCTATGAAAAGGTGTCATTCCTCCTACAAAAAAGTGCCACTCCTATGACACATTTTGCGCAAAGCGCTACTCCTCCTATGAAAAAGCGTCACTTTTATGACACATTCTACGAATAAGTGTCACTCCTATGAAAAAGTGTTAGAACTCCTATGAAAACGCGCTACTCCCTCTATGAAAAGGTGTCACTCCTATGACACATTCTATCAAAAAGTGTTACTCCTCCTATAAAAAAGTGCTACCCACCTATGAAAAGGTGTTACTCCTATGACACATTCTGTGAAAAAGTGTTACTCCTTCTATGAAAAAGTGTCCCTCCTCCTATGGAAAAGTGTCACTCCTATGACACATTCTACGAAGAAGTGTCACTCCTATGGCACGTTTTAGGAAAAAGTGTTACTCCTCCTATGAGAAGGTGTCACTCCTATGATGCATTCTACGAAAAAGTATTACTCCTCCTAGGAAAGAAGTGTCACTCCTCCTATGAAAAAGTGTTACTCCTATGAAAAGGTGTCATTCCTCCTACGAAAAAGTGTCACTCCTATGACACATTTTGCCCAAAGCGCTACTTCTCCTATGAAAAAGTGTTACACCTCCTATGAAAACGCGCTACTCCCTCTATGAAAAGGTGTCACTCCTATGACACATTCTATCAAAAAGTGTTACTCCTCCTATAAAAAAGCGCTACCTCCCCTATGAAAAGGTGTTACTCCTATGACACATTCTATCAAAAAGTGTTACTCCTTCTATGAAAAAGTATCACTCCTCCTATGAAAAAGTGTCACTCCTATAACATATTCTATGAAAAAGTGTCACTCCTATAACACATTCTACGAAAAAGGGTTACTCCTTCTATGGAAAAGTGTCACTCCTCCTATTGACAAGTGTCACTCCTATGACACATTTTAGGAAAAGGTGTTACTCCTCCTATGAAAAATGTGTCACTCCTCCTATGAAAAAGTGTTCAATTGACTTAACTGACTCAGGGCTTATTACATTGCTGTTTAGAAAAAATCCTGTGACGGAACCGTCTACGCTTATAGATAAATATTTTTTTTTTTATTTATTTTCTTTTATGTAGGATTAGTTGAAGTATTTTTATTTTTGGTAACCATAGTCATAACCCTGAACACCTACTACCCTACCGACACTATTGCACCAAGGGTTGTAGATGTGACCTGCGCTTCTCGGAGTCTCAAGCTGTCATAAAACACCGACGCGGCGCATGCTTTAAAATTTCTGAATTTTTAATCTTGTAATTTCCTTTTCCTTAAAAGGTTATATTTAGACTTAATATAAAAACGGACTGTAAACTTTCCTTTCTTCTTGATAAAGACAAACACTACTTTTAAATAAATAAAAATTATATCCGATTATACCTACGATCACAGATACTGTAAAATTATAATACGCAATCGTTTATCGAAGATTATTATATTCTCTTGTACAAAAGTAAGTAACCTCACTCTAATAAAAAAATGTTCAATAGTAAAACCTTTAGTTGAATTACAATATTTCTGCAATACAATTTTATTTAGAAATACTTCAGTTGTATTAATGAGTTAGTTATAAATTAGGGTTAATTTTCTACAAGGATATATTTTAAATAATAATTTAAGTACGAATTTTTAAACAAACCCTTGTGCAATAATCACAATTGTAATTCTTCCTTTATACGTTTGACCTAACTAGCAAACCGTTCCAAACGCGAGGTATAAGAGTTTATAAGGTTTTCCATTCACAATCACAAACAAATATAAAATTACAATAACTACTTTAAGACACATTCATGAAAGAATATTTTTCCTACTCAAATAATGAAACTTATTCAACCTTCTGTTTTTCTTCTGCTATAAATAAATAAACTGTTTTATTACATATCACAAATTTAACAAACATTTTTGGATTTTGAACAATTACATGTGAGTTGGAAATATTCCTTCAAAATGTGGAATTAGCCTTAAGAAGACGATAGGCCTAGCGGATGCGTAATCTTGGGGCTGTAAAACACATGGCCCATACTAAATATAGATACGACGCTTTCCCACGCAGGGACGCGCTTTTCCGAGTTTTTCAAAACATGACTTATACTATACATTGAAATATTATTTTACATTATCTCTCAAACCGTTATCAATAAAATTATCTTAACAACAACCGATATTAAATATAGCAGTAAGGAAATTAGGAAAAATAATATTAATTATATATATTCTTTTGTTAAATTGCAATCAACAGCTTTGTTGTTTTTGTATTAATAATACAAAGATCTAGTAACAAAAACCCAAAAATATAGCTCTATGAGTAACCATATGCATTTTATAAACGCAACCTATAACCATGTAAAGAATCTTTATTAACCAACGATAAATAATTACTATAATAGCTATTATATTATATAAATCAACAAGTTTTGATAACAAAGCATTTAGGTTTTAGTTTATTTTAGATAATTGACTGTTATTATAAATTTATCATATATGATTTCATTGTAAATTAGATTATTAAGTTAGTAAAATTTTGTATTCCGAATAACTATCATTAAAATAGTCGTAGCATTTTCATTCAAGTTGTAATATCTTGCTACATAATTATTTAGCAAGATAAATAATTCAATTCATGGTGGAATATCTAGATTGTTAATTATAGGAAAAACCGAGACAAAGAAGATGTTTGTCAGCTACATCAGCCCCAAAACACATGGCTCGTCTAAAAATAGATTTTTCTCAGTCTTCCTACGCGGAGACGCATTTTCCAGCATCTTTTGGGACTCAATGTACTATAGCATAAGAATATTATTTTAGAATAACGCTAGATATCTCATTAATTATAATTAGAAAAATAATTTTTGTTTAAGATAAAAGTTGCATTATGTTAAGTAAAAATTAAGAGATGAGAAAATCCATTATTATAATATGTTTTTATAGTAATAATAATCCATTTGTCTATTTCTACTAGATTAACTAACTAGACTTTAAGTTTAGATGATAAACTGTTTAGAATTTGAATAATACATTTGTAATTCGTACGTTTTCTTAATAATAATTAACTATTATGACTATTTATAAGTAATTTTCATTGTTAATGCAAGTTTTATGAAATATACACATTAGATAAAACATTTTACTGGACAATAGTTGTATTTTAACACATTGTTACTTACGAAAACTAATTAAATTTCAAATATTTTAAATAAATAATAGAAAATCTAAGGAAAATGTATTAATTTAATAAAATAACTTAATAATATGATTGATATATTAGCTAGAATGAATAGTCTAATATTTTTATAAAGTTTGCATAAGAAATTTCATTGTTTAATGTATAATTAAGTTTATAAAATTTGTAATGCGTTTAACTCCTGTTGTAATAGATCGATAACTTCCGTTCAAATTTGTATTTTCATTTTAGAACAAAATGTAATAGAATAACATATTTTATAATTTATAAACTGCCAACATTGTATAATTTTCAGCAAGTAACAGAAAATTGATCATTTTTGACTCGAAAGAAAGAGAAGGATATATCTTTTGTCTCTCTCATCTCTCTTTCTCTGTCGCACATATATCGTTCTCTCTCACTCCTTAAGGAAGATACGAGCCGCCGGAAAATACCCTAGGGAAGGGATAAGGGACCGCTCTCTGCCGCTCTCTGTGTTAAAACATAGGATTTTCCCCACTATCACAAAAATCGACGTTTGGAAGGGATGACGCCTCCGCACCATTGGACACCGTTTTCTCATACCACTAGCCTCAATTAACACTACAGGATATACGACTATCAATCGCCTTTACACTTGTCAACCAACGATTCGTTAAAGCAAGATGACGCAATTACCCGATTCGACACCGCAATTTTTCCAGCCAAAGAAGAGGAGGAGCAATGTATTTAAATACGCCGAACGCGCACTGCTGGTCAGTCAGTCAGATTTACAAGCCTCACAAGCTTTGCTGACTGGTCCAGGGTGCAGTTCACTACAAGCCTCACAAGCTTTGCTGACTGTACAGCAGATTTACAAGCCTCACAAGCTTAAGATTCTGTATTAACACTCAAATTTCAAACTTAAATAAATATTCAATTTATACAAATTTTTAGTTCAATTTCTTTTTCTTACAAAATTTCTAAATTCAAATTTCCAAATTTACTATATTAAAAAAAAAATTTATAAGAGAAAAGAAAATTTACAAAAATAAGAAAGGTAAATAAAATCAAAAATTCAAATAAATAAATTATTATATTGTTTTGGATTGTGAATAACCGATTGGCCTTGGTTTTACGAACTTTAATGGACAGAAGTTATTCACATTACACAAATCATTTAGTGCGAGTTTTACGAGCTTGGTGCAATTTGATTTGACAAAATAGTATAAATTTTATTTTTGCAAAGTGGAAAATATTATAAAAATCAAAATTCAAATAAATAAATTATTATATTGTTTTGGATTGTGAATAACCGATTGGCCTTGGTTTTACGAACTTTAATGGACAGAAGTTATTCACATTACACAAATCATTTAGTGCGAGTTTTACGAACTTGGTGCAATTTGATTTGACAAAATAATATAAATTTTATTTTCTTTCTTTTTTTAAAAAAAAAGGGTCTCTAGTAACATTAAAGAATAGGAAAGAAACATTAAAGAAATAACCACTTATTTTGATAGGTTAGGGAAGGGCGAAGCTGAGAATAACCTGAGATGGGAAAAATTTAGTATTACCCAACATACGCCATTCCTGGGCTCGTGACCTTTCTCCCATCCATACAAGAGGCATGTGCAACAAAAATTGTTTTTACGAGACAAATGTGCTGCTTCTGTTGGTCCTTATAAAACCCAAATTCCTAATCCAAAAGAAAATCAGTTACTAAATTTTTTTTTTTTACGATTAATTACGAACTGTTACTACACTCCTTTCCTCAGCTCGTCCAAGGTTTACTAGCTAGCGTAGCTAAGGCCTAAAAAGAGCATAACTCTTAATTGAGTTAAACATCCCAGTCGTGTTACGTTTTAGGACGTGACAATCCTAATGGAAATCGCATTAATTCAGCTGATTTTGAAAATTATAGAATGATCACAGTACATTCGAGTGCTCATAAAAAGCTATACTGCGCAAATGGGTCGATTCGGAAACTAAAGAGTAACAAATTTTATAATTTTACTTCACCAATGTTCGAACAATCGTCAAGAGTATTTCCAAGATTGGAAGATGCCCTGTCTGAAGTTAAAAATGCTAGTAATGTAATTGGAGAGCAATATAAGACTGACCAGCGAAAAGAATCTGCAGTGGTAGCCAAATTGAAGGTCAATCCTCTAAATCTCCCAACTGTCGATCAAGAAAATTCACAAATTGACTCTCATTTTCTAGGGCATACCACCAATAACGTGGATAATTATTACAAAGCTTATCATTTTAATAAAGGTGCATCTGATTTCTCAACCGATAAAAATTTATGGAGAAAACTTTGGAAAGAAAAACATGCCAAGTATAAAATAAAAAATAAGGACTTGACTAATTGGAGATGTAAATGGAAAAAAAGACTGTGGTCTAGTGATAGGGAGGAGGAGAAATAAGTTGATTCGTCATTGCAAGGCAATATTGCAACTGCATATTAACTCAATGTCTGAGATGACCCTAACAAATCGACGTCATCGAGTATGGCCATTCAGGCTTTGACGGTCCTAACAAGGCGGTGACTGTTTGCACCAATCACAATGGAGCACATAAAGCTGCGTGTGCAGTTCACAACGTCAAGCTGATGAAAAATTTTTACTTCATATACATACATATGGATTATGAATAAACTCTATTAATAAATGATGGAGAGGTAATGAATGTACCTGACAGGTGATGGTTAGGACTCTCATAATTAAAAAACAAAATTTACCGATCGATGCTCCACGAATTCCCGCCGGAATAGCGAAAATTTTGTTCAGCCTCTTAAATTTCCCGCCCTTTCAAATTACCCGCCATTTTTAAATTTCCTACCATTTTGTATTTCCCACCCACACTGTCGCTAAAATATATTCCTACCATATCAATCGTTGGTAATGATATCATTGTGGGGGTAGAGTGATCGGAGTAGAGTGCTAGTATGTATAGTATACATAGTATATGTAGTACACATAGTATATTTAGCACACATAGTATATGTAGTACATATAGTATATGTAGTACACATAGTATATAATGCATTCATTGTATGTGATCTTAAAAGTTAATGTATTACAATTACCGATGGAGGTAATCAGCTCTGTCAATAAGTAATAATATAGTCGTATGTAATATAGTGGGCTGAGACGTGAAGAAACTTGTCTAAATTTCGAAGAATTTCGAATCTCGCCTCTATAGTAATGGCGACGCTCTACCAATCAGAGAGCTCCATACCATTTTTCCAAGAATTCTATGCAGGTTTGAACTTGCATCAGCGAGCTCCGTCTCAACCTGTCCAAAACGTTTTTCCAAGAATTCTATGAAGGTTTGAAGATGTGAACCCCATTGAGCGGTGGTGGGATATAGTATGCATGCGTCGTGTGTTATCTATATATGTGGATTGGGAGTATATGGTTGTCCCTAACATCATCTGAATCAAAACTCAAGCGCTTATGCTCATCTTGTTGAACAGGAGAAAAAAGAGGAGAAAAAATGAAAAAAATGAAAAAAAAAAATGAAAAAATTAATTAACTAATTAATTATTTAACAAACCACCACCCACCCTCACACGATGTGTGAGTGTAGGTGGTGCTTGTTGATGGTTTGCACAACCTGACTTATAGCTGGCAGTGCGCCTACGCAGCAGTGGGCAGCGCGACGACTCCGGCTCGCCGCCTAGTAGAACGCACAGTATATATAGTGCATGTCGTGTATGTCATCTAACAAGTATCAGAATTATTGGTGAGTTTGGAGCTATCTCATACGGCTCTGTTTGTAAAGTTGAATAGCCTATCTGATGCTGTATACTGCTTTGTCGATAAGGTAGAGATGGTTGATTCATCTGCAGATGGCGCTACGAAAGAGTGGGTATCAATGGAAACATAACCTCAAAATGTTTACAAGGCAGAGTTGGGTATTGCATATTGCTCTGTCGGAAAGGTAGAGATGCGTGATCCATCTGCAGATGGCGCTACGAAAGAGTGGGTATCAATGGAAACATAACCTCAAAATGACAACATAACCTCAAACGTACACGAATTTTCAGAAGTCATGCTACTGTAAAGGGAAAAATCGAACGGCGAAACGGACAAAATTTTATGAGTTATGGTATGACTTTATTAGAAACAAAATGAAAAAAAGGAAAAAAAGGAAAAAAAGGAAAAAAATGAAAAAAAAAATAATAATTAATTAATAATAATAATTAATAATAATTAATTAATTATTTAACAAAATACCACCTGCCCTCACACGATGTGGCGAAATTCAAATTTTTTTAATTGGGTTAACAGCCTATATAGTATTCTGCTCTGTTGGTAAGGTAGATTTGGATTATCGCGGAAATACACTCTCGGCGGAGTGACGGGAAATTCAAATTTTTAAAATTGGGTTAACAGCCTATATAGTGTTCTGCTCTGTTGGTAAGGTAGCGCTCTACCTTACCCACTGAGCGCCAGCTCCGATGGTAAGTGGCCCCGAACTGCCCTAGCTCCACCAGCTCACCTACTTTTACATAACAAGCTTACGGAAAGCTTCCAAAATACCTTCGAACATCCTTCCAGTGAGATATTCCATTAAACCTTGGAGTAACTTTTCTAGCAAGAATTTGGAAAGCATTTTAAAACGATTTTTCATGTATGACAGAATTCTAGTCTCATCTACTCAATAAGCACTCTCTACAAATGGTAATAATTTTTTTCATGACTGTACAAATAATAATATTGTTAATGTAAAACTTTCTACGAAAGTATAAAATAAGGCAAGTATAGAAATTTTTTCTTTATAATCTACTTTCCCTCCCTCCCTTCCCCCGCTCACTCTCTCCCTCTGTTTCTCCCCCCCTCTCTCTCTTCCTCTCTCCCTCTCTCTCTCAATATCCGTCAAACTCAGAATATTTTTTTAATACAATCAACACGTTTAAAAAAAAAAATAATTTAAGTACGTGTTAACAACACAATTTTTGTCTAGACCTTTTATTTATTCGAATCTCATCTATTCAATAAGCACTATGCAAATGGTAATAATTTTTTCATGACTGTACAAATAATAATATTGTTAATATTAAACTTTCTACGAAAGTATAAAATAAGGCAAGTATAGACGTTTTTTCTGTATAATCTATAAAATAATAATATTTATGATTTTTTAAAAGAAATCAAATAAATACCAGTGAAAAAGTCTTTAACTTCTTTGAGTCATTGTATGCTGAACAAATTATATGTAAGTAAATACATTCAAATTGTTCATTGCAAATCAAACAAATGAAAGTTGTGAAATCAATTATCGATAGTCAAGTAATGCAAACAACTCTCGGAAACAACTGTATGACTATTCTCAGAAATGTATTAAAATTTGTTCATCCTTCTATACAAATTAAACACAAGAAAGTACTGAAATCAATTTATTGTAGTTAAGTACCCATAAGTTAACTTGACTGAATAATACAACTTTTCGTAACTACTTAAAAATATTCATTCAGCGGGCATAAAGTACTACTTAACGCCTAACAGCTTGACGTAATAGCTCCCATACTCCTACCAAACTTTATAGAACCTACGCACTTTACGCCCGTGTGGGCGAAAATTATTTTAATTATACAACTATTATGCCTTCTTTTTATTTCTAAAATTCATAAGAATGTTATCAGATATTTACGAAAAGTCAAAGCCTATATAATGAAATTACATAGTTACCACCACATTTCCATTTTTCATTGATCTTTCTCAATTTTGAAATTTCTATAATATTACGCATCTTGGGAGGACAATAGAAGTCTATATAGAGCTGCTCTAGCAGGGGTGGTCCTCCAATCTCCCATACATACTTGGCGGGCCCGACGGTTTCCAGTTTAAGGTGTAAACATGGTCATTTTCATATAAATATTCATATGTTTAAAGATCTACAGATAAAATGTATAAATGGGTTGCTTCTACATATAAATAGGGCTCAGTATTGAATTTATTACTCTGTTTTTAAATAGAAAGTGCAAACCCGCATGAAAATATCATATGAGATCTCATATGAGAATATTGGACATCAGATCTCATTTGGGAATATCGGACATCATATCTCATATGAGATCCCATAATATGTAAAATTGCAGATGACATCACAGATATGATATCTCATATGAGATCTCATATGATATTTACACGATGAAAAAGAATAAAAAATAGGTGGCTTACAAAATGGTTAATAAAACCTAAAGCACTTTTAAGTAGACAATAAATTTATATGCATTTTTTATCTCATTCCCGCTTAAAAAAGACGGACACAAGGAAAAATATTTTCGGTAATGAGAGTAAATCATGAGATTCTGCACATGTAGGGATATTATATTTAAACGGTATCAATTAAAAATTAGAGCCAATGTAATTATTTATAATGGTGTTATAGGTATAAACATTGTTAATGAATTTATGTAAAAATTTAGTATTCTACATTTACAAAGCCCACCGGTAAACTGGAAACCGTCGGGCCCGCCAAGTATGTATGGGAGATTGGAGGACCACCCCTGCTAGAGCAGCTCTATATAGACTTCTATTGTCCTCCCAAGATGCGCAATATTATAGAAATTTCAAAATTGAGAAAGATCAATGAAAAATGGAGATGTGGTGGTAACTATGTAATTTTTTTATATAGGCTTTGGCTTTACGTAAATATCTGATAAAATTCTTATGAATTTTAGAAATAAAAAGAAGGCATAATAGTTGTATAATTAAAATAATTTTCGCCTACACGGGCGTAAAGTGCGTAGGTTCTATAAAGTTTGGTAGGAGTATGGGAGCTATTACGCCTGTTAGGCGTTAAGTAGTACTTTATGCCCGCTGACTGAATATTTTTAAGTAGTTACGAAAAGTTGTATTATTCAGTCAAGTTAACTTATGGGTACTTAACTACAATAAATTGATTTCAGTACTTTCTTGTGTTTAATTTGTATAGAAGGATGAACAAATTTTAATACATTTCTGAGAATAGTCATACAGTTGTTTCCGAGAGTTGTTTGCATTACTTGACTATCGATAATTGATTTCACAACTTTCATTTGTTTGATTTGCAATGAACAATTTGAATGTATTTACTTACATATAATTTGTTCAGCATACAATGACTCAAAGAAGTTAAAGACTTTTTCACTGGTATTTATTTGATTTCTTTTAAAAAATCATAAATATTATTATTTTATAGATTATACAGAAAAAACGTCTATACTTGCCTTATTTTATACTTTCGTAGAAAGTTTAATATTAACAATATTATTATTTGTACAGTCATGAAAAAATTATTACCATTTGCATAGTGCTTATTGAATAGATGAGATTCGAATAAATAAAAGGTCTAGACAAAAATTGTGTTGTTAAAACGTACTTAAACCCACATAGCATGAAAGCTTCCCAGTGAAAGATTCAAGAAATATTCCAATGGAAGCTTTCATCAACCTTTTTAAAAGATAATTGAAACTTTCAGATAGATTCCATTGTAAGGTTTCTTGTAAGCTTCCCGGAAGGTTAAAGCAATATTACAATCAAGATTGCTAAATGTCCTTTCGACGAATATTACATGAAAGCTTCTAGAAAGTTTATGGGAATCTTACGTGAAATATTCCAAGAATCAATACAGGAATCATTCACGAAAGAAAACAGCAATATTACAGTAAGCTTTTAGAAAGATTACACTGTTATCTTTTTTGAAAGCTTACGCTAAGATTACCATAGAGATTCCCAAATCCTTGCAGGGATCAATACAGGAATCTTTCACGAAAGGAAAATGCAATATTACAGTAAGCTTTTGGGAATATTACACTGTTATCTTTGTTGAAAGCTAACGCTAAGATTGAAAAAGAGCTTCCCAAATCCTTGCAGGGATCAATACAGGAATCTTTCAAAACAGGGAACAGCAATATTACAGTAAGCTTTTGGGAAGATTATACTGTTATCTTAGTTGAAAGCTTACGCTAAGATTGCAGAAAATATTACCAAATCCTTGCAGGGATCAATACAGGAATCTTTCACGAAAGGAAACTACAATATTACAGTAAGCTTTCGGGAAGATTAGACTGTTACCTTTGTTGAAAGCTTACTGTAAGTTTGCAAGAGAGATTCCCAAATGCTTGCAGGGATCAATACAGGAATCGTTCACAAAAGGAAACAGTGATATTACGGTAAGTTTTTAGAAAGATTACACTGTTATCTTTTTTGAAAGCTTACGCTAAGATTACCAAAGAGATTCCCAAATCCTTGCAGGGATCAATACAGGAATCTTTCACGAAAGGAAAATGCAATATTACAGTAAGCTTTTGGAAATATTACACTGTTATCTTTGTTGAAAGCTAACGCTAAGATTGAAAAAGAGCTTCCCAAATCCTTGCAGGGATCAATACAGGAATCTTTCAAAAAAGGAAACAGCAATATTACAGTAAGCTTTTGGGAAGATTATACTGTTATCTTAGTTGAAAGCTTACGCTAAGATTGCAGAAAATATTACCAAATCCTTGCAGGGATCAATACAGGAATCTTTCACGAAAGGAAACTACAATATTACAGTAAGCTTTCGGGAAGATTAGACTGTTACCTTTGTTTAAAGCTTACTGTAAGTTTGCAAAAGAGATTCCCAAATGCTTGCAGGGATTAATACAGGAATCGTTCACAAAAGGAAACAGTGATATTACGGTAAGTTTTTAGAAAGATTACACTGTTATCTTTTTTGAAAGCTTACGCTAAGATTACCAAAGAGATTCCCAAATCCTTGCAGGGATCAATACAGGAATCTTTCAAAAAAGGAAACAGCAATATTACAGTAAGCTTTTGGGAAGATTATATGTTATCTTTGTTGAAAGCTTACGCTAAGATTGCAGAAAAGATTACCAAATCCTTGCAGGGATTAATACAGGCATCTTTCACGAAAGGAAACTACAATATTACAGCAAGCTTTTCGGAAGATTAGACTGTTACCTTTGTTGAAAGCTTACTGTAAGATTGCAAAAGAGATTCCCAAATGCTTGCAGGGATCAATACAGGAATCGTTCACAAAAGGAAACAGCAATATTACGGTAAGCTTTTAGAAATATTACACTGTTATGTTTTTTGAAAGCTTACGCTAAGATTACCAAAGCGATTCCCAAATCCTTGCAGAGATCAATACAGGAATCTTTCACGAAAGGAAAAGGAAATATTACAGTATGCTTTTGGGAATATTACTCTGTCAGCTTTGTTGAAAGCTTACGCTAAGATTGAAAAAGAGCTTCCCAAATCCTTGCAGGGATCAATACAGGAATCTTTCAAAAAGGAAACAGCAATATTACAGTAAGCTTTTGGGAAGATTATACTGTTATCTTTGTTGAAAGCTTACGCTAAGATTGCAGAAAAGATTACCAAATCCTTGCAGGGATTGATACAGGAATCTTTCACGAAATGAAACTACAATATTACAGTAAGCTTTTGGGAAGATTAGACTGTTACCTTTGTTGAAAGCTTACTGTAAGATTGCAAAAGAGATTCGCAAATCCTTGCAGGTATCAATACAGGAATCGTTCACAAAAGGAAACAACAATATTACGGTAAACTTTCGGGAAGATTACACTGTTATCTTTCTTGAAAGTTTAAGCTAAGATTACCAAAGAGATTCCCAAATACTTGCAGGAAAAATTCCACTAAACATAAATATAACCTTTCATGAAAGATTGCAATAAGCATGAATGCAATATTATCGAAAAATATACGAAAAACTTAATGGAAGGTTCCCGTGAAACATTCCAGTAGCGTTAACTTCCAATGCTCCACAAAAGCTTCCCGTAAGTTTAAGCGAACCAACCGAAAAAATTCCAACTATGCGATTCCGTAACATTCCATGAAAGTTTTTGAAAGGTTGCCAACATCGACCATGAACCATTCTAAGAATCGATACTGGAATTTTTCATGAAAGATAACTAGAAAGGTTAAAGTAAGCTTACTGAAAGATTGAACTGGTACATTTCTTGCAAATCTTCCGAAAAACTTTTGAAAAAGATTGATGAATACTTTCAGGAAAGATTGCACTAAACATAAATGGAACCTTTCATGAAAGATTGCAATAAGCATGAATGCAACATTACCGAAAAATAATGCGAAAAACTTAATGGAAGGTTCCCACGAAACATTCCAGTAGCATTACCTAGCAATGTTCTACGAAAGCTTCTGGTACATCTTCGGAAACCAACCAAAAAATTCCAACTATGAGATCCCGTAACATTCCATTAATGTTTTTGAAAGCTTGCTGACACCCACGATGAAAAATTCTAAGAATTGATACTGAAATCTTTCTGCACATAGCATGAAAGCTTCCCAGTGAAAGATTCAAGAAATATTCCAATGGAAGCTTTCCTCAACCTTTCTAAAAGATAACTGAAACTTTCAGATAGATTTCATTGTAAGCTTTCTTGTAAGCTTCCCGGAATGTTAAAGTAATATTACAATCAAGATTGCCAAATGCCCTTTCGACGAATATTACACGTAAGCTTCTGGAAAGCCTACGGGAATCTTACGTGAAATATTTCAGGAATCAATTCAGGAATCTTTCACGAAAGGAAACAGCAATATTACAGTAAGTTTTTAGAAAGATTACACTGTTATCTTTGCTGAAAGCTTACGCTAAGATTGCAAAGGAGATTTCCAAATCCTTGCAGTAAAGATTCCACTGAACATAAATAGAACCTTTCATGAAAGGTGTTAGTAAGCATGAATGACAGATTACCGAAAAATAATGCAAAGAGCTTAAAGGAAGGTTCCGGCAAAACTTACCAGTAGCGTTACCTTGCAATGCTCCACGAAAGCTTCCCGTAAGTTTTCGGAAACCAACCAAAAAAATTCCAGCTATGCGATTCCGTAACATGCCATGAAAGTTTTTGAAAGGTTACCGACATCCACCATGAAACATTCTAAGAATCGATACTGGAGTCCTCCATGAAAGATAACTAGAAAGATTACAGTAAGCTTACTGAAAGATTGAACAGGAACATTTCTTGCAAATCTTCCGAAAAACTTTTGAGAAAGATTGATGAATGCGTTCCGGGAACATTCGACTAAACAAAAATGGAACTTCTCATGAAAGATTGCAGTAAGCATGAACAAAAGATTACCGAAAAATAATGCGTAAAGCCAGTAGCGTTACGTTGCAATGTTCCACGAAAGCTTCCCGTAAGATTCGCAAAAACAACCAAATGATTCTAACTATTCACCAGAGTAACATTACACGAAAGCTTTTGAAAAGCTGACAGAATCTTTCATGAAACATTCTAATAATTGATACTGGAATCTTTCATGAAAGAGAACTATAAAGGTTACAGTGAGCTTTCTGAAAGATTAAACTGGAACATTGATTTCAAATTTTCCAAAAACCTTTTGAAAAAGATTTATAAATACTTTCAGGGAAGATTCCATTATACCTAAATGAAATCTGCCATGAAAGATTGCAGTGAGCATGAATAAAAGATTATCAAAAAATAATGCGTAAAGCTTAATGGAAGGTTCCCACGGAACTTTCCAGTAGCGTTACCTTGCAATGTTACACGGAAGCTTCGCGTAAGTTTAACGGAATCAACAAAAAAGATTCGAACTATAAGACTCGACCATATACAATGAAAGCTTTTGAAAGGGTTCCGGAACCTTACATGAAACATTCTCAGAATTGATACTGGAATCTTTCATGAAAGATAAATAGAAAGGTTACAGTAAGCTTACTGAAAGATTCAACTGGAAAATTGATTAAAAATCTTCCAAAAGCCTTTTGAAAGAGATTACTGAATACTTTCAGGGAAGATTCTACTAAACATCAATAAAATCTTGCATGAAAGATTGCAGTTAGCATGATTACCGAAAAATAATGGAAAAGCCTAATGGAAGGTTCCGGTGAAACTCCCCAGTCGCGTTGCCTTACAATGTTCATGAAAGCTTCCCGTAAGTTTTGTGGAACCAGACAAAAAAATTCCAAATGTGCGATTCAGTAACATGCCATGAAAGCTTTTGAAAGGTTTCCAGAATCTTCCATGAAACATTCTAATAACAGATACTTGAATTTTTCATGGAAGATAACTAGAAAGGTAACAGTAAGCTTACTGAAAGATAAACTGGAACATAAATTGCAAATCTTCTGAAAAATTTTCGAGAAAGATTCATGAATACTGGAATCTATCATGAAAGGTAACCAGAAGGGTTACAGTAAGCTTAGTGAAAGATCGAACTATAACATTCATTGCAAATCTTCCGAAAAACTTTTAAAAAAGATTTATGAATACCCCCAGGGAAGATTCTACTCAACATAAATAGAACCTTTCATAAAAGATTGCAGTGACAATAAGTCAAAGATTACTGGAACCGTAACATATTCTGGTAAGGTTCCGCGAAAGCTTGCCGTAAGTTTAATGGAATAACAAAAAATTCCACCTATGCAACTGAGCAACATTTCGTGAAAGCTTTAGAAAGATTTCGGGAACCCTTAATAAAATATTCCAAAAATGAATGCTTCAAGGAGATGTTGGATACCGACATCATCTTCCAACGAGTATACTTTATCAAAATTATAATAGAATGGCTATAAAATAATTCTATGTATAGTATTTAAATATAAGGAGGGCGTTAAAATTGTGGTTTTCCAAAAAACTGTTTAAAAACTTTTTAATTAAAAATAATTTTAATGTTGATAAGTAGGAATCTGCATTTTTGATCCAATTTTTCAACAATTATCTCTCATAATAGTACTCTCATAAGAATTGCCAAATGAATTCTGAGTATTGTATTTGCATAAAAGGAAGACGTGTTTTTCCAAATGAATGTTTAAAATTAATAATTAAAGTTAATATTTTCTTTGTTTAGAAATAGTACAGTTTGATACTAACGCGTGCACCTTTTCGCTTGTGTATCGAACAGTATCTTTTGACACGATGTGTACAAAGCTTGATTTAGCGTATGCTTTTTCATTCAAAAAACAAGCGTGCGCGAAATCGCGCTTTGCGCACGGAGAGTCAAAATAATACAGATAAATTTCGATGCTAGTGCGTCAAAGTGATTTTATCCTAGTGTGGACGTTTGCACCTGAGCGAAGCTAGGGTGAAAAGGTCACACAAGGTTAAAATCACCTTCTCGCTCGCGTATCGAACCGTATTTTTGTATACGACGTGTACAAAGCTTGATTTAGCATATGCTTTTTATTTGAGCGTGTGCGAAGTCGAGCTTTGCGCACGGAGTGTTAAAATATATTCAGTATACGAATTTTATTTCTCCCTATTGACACTATATTTATTTCTCAAAGAGAAAGCGTTGTAATAGTGAAAATTTTCAAAACAGAGATTTTGATGAATTTCGATGTTTTTAAGCTTTCTGAGTCAGAATAATAGGTTTTAAAAAATGTATGTATGTATGAATTTATGAAACGAAATTTTGTCCCCGGCATAACTCTTGAACGGATAGACGTAATGAGCTGAACTTTTGCATGCATCTTACGTATGTCTTAACTCAGAACTGATTAAATTTTGGAGTCAAATGAATGACAATAAGGTCTTATTTTGATAAAATAACAATTTTGCCAAAATTTTTTGTTTCAGAAATAATTTTCTTTTTAATTGGTTCTTCAGGTATAGAAAATGGATACCGATATTCTTAAAGTACAGTTAATTTCATTATAAATTATGTATTTATAACTACTCACGAGTTATTTTGGTCTTAAAAATGTGATTTGAAAAAGTAACAACTTTTTCTAAATACATAATAGTTATATGAATTGTAAATAACTTTTTCGCCATTTCATCTTAAGGGGGCTAGACACCTTTTTTCTCTGAAATAAGAAGTCACATTTTAATACATAAATGTAAACTAATTATTTCATACTTTTTACATATAAAAGTGGGTATATTTACCTTACCTTAAAACTTTCTCCGATGGGCCTTTTATATGGTCCAGAACCATAGTCATCGATGAAACAAGTTTTTTCACTAACCGTAAGCTTTGAAATTTTCCTGTGGATGGATTGACTTCAGATTTGAACTAAATTACTCCTGAATAGTATAATTCTCATATGAGTGTAGGGATTTTTGATCTAATGAGAAAAAAAAAATTGTGCTGTTTTTCAAGAGTTTTTTTTTAAATTTTTTAAAATTTTTTATATTTTTTCATAATTTTTCTGATGTAAAAATTTTTTCCGACATTTAATCCTGAATCCCTACACTCATATGAGAATTATACTATTCAGAAGTAATTTAGTTCAAATCTGAAGTCAATCCATCCACAGGAAAATTTCAAAGCTTACGGTTAGTGAAAAAACTTGTTTCATCGATGACTATAGTTCTGGACCATATAAAAGGCCCATCGGAGAAAGTTTTAAGGTAAGGTAAATATACCCACTTTTACATGTAAAAAGTATGAAATAATTAGTTTACATTTATGTATTAAAATCTGACTTCTTACTCTAGAGAAAAAACGTGTCTAACGACCTTAAAGATGCATCTAATATAAACACATATTCTTGCAATATGTTTAATCCCCTCTCTTTTCATCTCTTTTGAGACTATTTTGAAGTTATTTTTGAGTTGAAAATATAGATTTGAAGATTTCATCAACTTAGAACAAAATTATGCTTTTTTAATGAATTGAAAAATTTCTTTATCCATTTATATTAAACATATAGAATATAAGCAAATATAAATAAAGTAAATTTGATAATATTTTAATACATTTATAATTGATTTTATAATGTTTTAATTGAAACTTGATTTTATAATACCGTTTTAACTTTGAGGCCATGTTCAACTCAAACGTAGATCCCTAGCTTATCGGCACCAAAATTTTATTTTTTTTCTTACATCTAAACACAAACTTTAGGAAAAAGCGTTGGATTTCCGTAAAAGAGCGCTTTTCTCTGAAATTTTTGTTTAAATACGATAAAAAAAATAAAACTTAGGTGCCGGTAAGGTAGGTATCGTTTCGGTATTTTACATGGCCATTTTAAAGCCATTAATATTTTAGATGAATATAACCGAAATAATAACATGTGTGTTAGGTATGTATGTATGATATTATTTAATAACAATTGAATAATCGTAGATAGTGCATCTTATTTGGATGAAAATGTTCCAACTCCTTCAAGCGAGCGATAGCGTAACGGATAGCATGCGTGCGTAGTAACCCAAGGGTTGTAGGTTCGATTCCCAGTTAGGTCAAAAAATTTTATGTAAAATTTTTTCTGCGATGAAAAAATTGCGATTAATATAGTAATAAATTCTAAATAATATGCGAGAATTGTAATAGTTATACTTTAGAGTATTGTATGTAATATGTATGGCTTTAAGTTCCAAAGTAATCTTTCAAGAACTTGAAAAAAGGTTCGTGAAAGGTTTCTTGAAAGATTTACTAGAATGTTTCGTAGAATCTTTCTGAAAGATTGACAAATCTTTCACAAAGCTTCCAGTTACTCTTTTAAAAACTTGATGAAAGGTCCTGGAAAGTTTTCCGGAAATATTAATAGATTTTTTTAAAGCTTTTGCCAGTAAATTGGGCAGAATTTTAAGCTTACAGGAATCTTTTATGTAAGCTTTCTGAAAGATTTCAATAAATCTATCAAAAACCTTACAAGGATCTTTACAGCTACCTTACTAAAGTCTTATTGGAAGATTTCCTGTAAACTTACCGTATCCTTTCGAGAAAGAATTGGGCGGAATTTTAAGCTTACAGGAATCTTTCATGTAAGCTTTCTGAAAGATTTCAATAAATCTATCTGTTTGGGAATTCAGTAATTTGAATTCCCGCGGTTATGCTCAGCTCGGTACGACTCACGGCGCTGCCACGGCGCGGCAGCACCTCGCGGCCTCTCGGCGGAACAGCCGAGACACTACACTGATTCACAAGGTGAATTCGCGCTGTTTCGGTCTCTCTCGCTCTCTCACATACAAATGTGAGAGAGATTGTGATTTGATTCGCGAAGTGAATCGTGAAGGCCAAGAAGACGGAAGCGTTCAAGGCCTCACTCTCTCTTTTTCTTCAGCCGTGCCACGAGGAGCATCTCTCTCCACTGCGCACCTGAAAATCTCATCGGTATCTCTCAACGGATTTCACTGGCTCAAATCGACACTGGATCAACTCACCACAGGCTCTACTCAATCTCTCACTGGAAACTCGCATCACCCTTCACTCACGCAATACTCAAGGTGCAAGGACGATTAGTACAATCGACTCTGTTGCAAGGTAAAATCTCTCACAATACTAGAGGTTATGTTGCCAACCACGTGTTGGCACCGGCGGCAAGTGTAACAGTGAACATGTGTGAATTAGAAAAACTCAAGGCAGCAATTCAATTATAATTGTTTGCCATTGCTCATTTTAACAGCTTCATTGTGTGTGAGCCCAGGAGGGAGTGTCAGGAAATACTCAAGCGACTATCAACGGACAATCTCATTTCAGTTGCAGACAGACTCAAAACTCACAGGTTGGTTATCTCTAGTAAGAGATTACTACTCCATTATTAATGTGCACTCATAGTTTGGAATTGCGGACACACTACTCAAATACAAATCATTAACCTCAGTGTAATTTAAACTCCTTTTTCAATTTATGTTAATTTTTAACGAATTTGTAATGTATTTATAAACAAAATTTGTAATTTACTTAAGAAGTGACTTTGTGAATATAGTTTCTATTTTCAATTTACTTCTGTGTGTGACTTAAATTTATTTTAACACCCGCAGCATGTTTACTCACATATAATTAAGGCTTACTCAAACACTATCAAAAACCTTACAAGGATCTTTACAGCTACCTTACTAAAGTCTTGCTGAAAGATTGTCTGTAAACTTACCGTATTCTTTCAAGAAAGCTTCCATAAAGATTGACAAATCTTTCACAAAGCTACCAGTTACTCTTTTAAAAGTTTGATGAAAGATCCCGGAAAGCTGTCTGGGAAGATTAATAGAATCTTTCCTGAAAGCTTTTTGTGAGAAAAAAGGGCGGACATTTTGAGCTTTCAGGAATCTTCCATGTAAGCTTCCTGTAAGATTCCGAATCTTTCTTGGAAGCTTTCATAAAACTTCCAGGAAGCTTTCATGCTATGTGGGAACACATAATTACTTATTAATACACACTTGTGCTATTTTCAAAACATTTCAAACTGATTTTAAGTAGAAGTTTTAAAATTATCATGCAACACATTTTACCGGTATTTTATTTTTTTATATTACACAAAACACTGATTAGATGTCATTTTTTAATCACTATGTTATTTGTTATTTATAGCATTTGAATTATATGTGCACTTCATGCATTATATCATACCGGTATTTTATTTTATTTATTACACAAAACACTGATTAGATGTCATTTTTTAATAATCACAACATTTTTATTATCAATATAATTTTTTCAACTAGATAGATGATCTATGAAAATCACAACTTTCTTTTCTTATTTTGAAAAACTTACTTCAAAACATAATACTTCTTTCGTACTTTGAGCCCAATACTGTCTAAATAAACATCTTAGTTGTTGTTTGTTTTATGTGTGATTCATTGAAAGCAATGAAACTCTCATTTTCTTCATTGACATCCACGTACTCTTTTCGTCCTGTCAAATATGAAGACAAATTTTTCATATTCTTCTAAAATTATATCTCATATGAAAAATTTTCATGTTGAGGATATAAATAAATACATCTTGAAAAATATTGTTATAGTTTATAATAAATATTGTTACTATAAATAGTAACAATATTTATTATAAACTTTATTGATTTATAACTTTATAATAAAAGTTTGCTACTTATCTGATTATAATATATTGCTATTGCCCATTGATATTCACAGCTGCTTGTATAGGTTATATTTTTCCAATCAACTCCAAAATCCAAAATGAAATAATCTGTATATATGTATCTGTATGTATATATATGTTCTTTTTCCTATCCACTTGTGAGATTTTAATGATTCCAAAAAAATCTTCTTGTGTATATCTGTAAAAAATAATAAAAAATTCTCACAAAGTATCAATTCTTTTATGTTTTAAAATAATTTTAGCCTTTAACATTTAGCCATTTAATATACTTATCTAAAAAAATTGATTTGCCCCGATGATGCTCATAGATAAAAATTATTTTAATCAGTCGACTTCCTGAGATCCTTGATTATTTAAATTATATACACTGGTGTAGTTTCGTTAAGGTGGCTCATGCGTTTGGTGCCGTATCAAATCGGGGCCCCGTAAGGGGCTTCCTTATTATTGCCAAATTAAGTTAACGTATTTTACACAAATTTATTGTAAATAACTTCTAAATGTTCAAACAAAAAAAAGATTTTATAAATAAGTAAAAACTTTGCTAATTTGTCGTTACATTTATATGACTGGTCGCAGTGCGCATGCGCAGTAGCACATTTGTAACGATTATTGTTAATATCTTTTTTGTTTGGTCGTTAACCTATAATTCTGATGATATCATTAAATTCTTCACAAAAAAATCTTTAATTTCATATATTGTACATTAAAAACTGCTTTTTTACAAGTTACTACGAAGCAATAAACTGTTCATTCCCATAAGGTTATGTGTTAAACGTACCTATTTATAAACTCAGTTTTTTCAATAATTTGGTCGTTAACCTACAATTTTCTTAGTGCAGATCGAAAGTTTAATGTCTAAAGAACATATTTGTTAAGTTTAAGATGTATCTGCTTTTTTATAAGAAATCGCATGAGCCACCTTAACTGGTCCTGGTGTGGCCAAAGTTGAAATTGGACACAAAGGGAGTATTCGATAAACCTTGTCTGAACCTGGTGGTTCTAACACTTTGCTATGACGATTGAGGTGACTATCTTCCATGCGTTTGGGAAGGGCTGTTGCACCTAATGCCATAATATTTTTCTTTGTTTTTAATCCTATTTTCTTCCTCTATGAAGACTGATGGAATTCGTCCAGTAGTAGTATATTCCAAAATTGCATCTAACATTCAAAAGCATGCTATACCACCAACAATAAAATTTAAAAAAATTTGGATGGTGATAAAAAATTTCTGGGAATGACTATCATCAATACAGTTTGAGTCTCCATATATAGTAATTCTCCCTGCTAAACCCAATTTTGACTCAGTTTCTTTTATTTCATTATATTCAATATCATTAGTTATAATATAACATGATATGTAAAATTCACTAAAGACTGAGAATTGTATAATCTGAAAATGAAAAGGGTTACACAAAGTATCGATTTTTTATTGTATTATATTTTACATGATATATCTTCTCGTATAAAAATAATACTTATCTATATATAAAAGTATATGATACCATGCCATCAGCTGATTTGATTATAATAATATATATAAACCATACCATATTTCGAGGTTATTTTAGAATTACAGTTGTTCGTTTTATTATATCTTCTCTCTCTATCTCTTTCTCTCTCTTTCTTTTCGAGTCTATACAAGAGAATAAAAATACCATACGATATTTCGAGGTTATTGTAGTCACAAAATTTTGTTGTTGTTATATAATATACTCTCTCTCTTTCTTTTCGAGTCGAGTGAGTTTATTTACTATACGATATGCTATAACTATATATATTATAAATATATATATAGATATATAAGCGTAAGATAGACGACAACCGGAAGTGTCGTAAGAGCTGCAAACTGGACGGCAGAATAAGGAGAAGAAAAGTTCGGAAAGGAAACAGCACATAAAAAAATTCAGCTCTCTATATCTTTTGAACGAGATAATTTTTTAAAATAAAATCTTTTGATTTGAGTAGAGCAATGAAATTGCTTTCGATTAAGAGGGATATGTTATATACTAAAAGCTAACGCAATATACATAAATGCACATTGAATTTTTCGTACACCCATTTCAATGTATATGTAGCACGGGTCGCTCTTTTAGGCTTCTTCTATCCTTTAGGCTTCTTCTATACTTGCCTTCGGAGCGCTCCCGCGCTCCTTGGTTCCTTTACGAATGTCATAACGAAAGTTTGTTGGAGTATTCCAAATCAATGTTTTAAGAAAGCTTCCTGACAGATTTGCGAAAGAATAGAAAAAAAGATTCGAATTACTCGAATGTGAAAAATAATATGAAACCTTTAGGGAAGGTTGTAGGAATCTCATGAGTAATATCAAAATAATCATCGTATTGACACCTTTTTTCTTACATCATCATTTTTTATTATTTTTGGACTGGCGTAGAGAGACTCATGAAGAGCTTCCATCATAAATATTATTTTTAGATCACAATTTTTGCGATATTCATAAAGTTGAGTCGGAGATCGTCCTTAAGGAGATGTGAGATACCGACATCATATTCCAACAAGTATACTTAATCAAAATATTAATACGATGGCTTTAAAGAAATTCTTTGTATAGTATTTACATATATGCAGGGCGTGTAAAATTGAGTTTTTCCAAAACACTGTTCAGAAAATTTTAACGATTAATAAATCGTTGTAATATTGATAAGTAGGAATCAATTTTTCAACGAATATATTTCATGATCGTACTAATAGAATCGTTAAAAAAAATTTTGAATACTTATTGTATTTACATATAGGTAGGACGCGTGTTTTTAAAAATAAATGTTTAAAAGTTAATTTATTAAATAATAAAATTGGGTGGATTTTGACTAGAGAAGGTCAAACTTGCAAGTCGAAGACTTGATAAGCTATATTAAAAAAAAAAATTCTACTTTATATTTCTTATAAAATTACTTTTTGTAATCAACATAATGAAATGCCAAGTTTAAAAAAATGTTTATTCGAAGTAATAATAATTAAAGTTAATATTTTCTTTATTTCGTAAAATATATTCAGTACACTGATTTTATTTCTACCTTACCGACATTATATTTTTTTAATTTATGGAATTATATAAATAATTTTTAAATGCCATTAATATACAATATAAGATACAGTAATCAAAATAATAATATTTGAATTATCGTAGAAACTACACCTTATTTACATGAAAATGTCTGAACTCCTTTAAGCGAGCGATAGCGTAACGGATAGCATGCGTTCGTAGTAACCCAAAGGTCGTGAGTTCGATTCCCGGTCAGGTCGAAAATTTTATGTACAATTTTTTCTGCGATAATAAAATTGCGATTAATATAGAAATAAGTTAAAAATAATATGCGAGCATTGTAATACTTTTAGAGAATTGTTAATATTATTTATAGCTTTATGTTACTCTTTCAAGATATTGAGAAAAGATTTCTGGGAAAGATTACCAGAATCTTTCATGGAAGCTTTCTGCCAATGAGTTGCCCCAGAAATTTCGATCTTCCAGGAATCTTTCAACAACTTTTTCGAAAACTTGAAAAAAGGTCCTTGAAAGGTTTCCTAAAAGAGTATTAGAATCTTTCATGTAAGCTTTTTGAAAAATTACGAATCTGTCTTGTAGGCTTTCAGAAAGCTTCTAATTATCTTTCTACAAACCTTAAAGACACCTTCCCGAAAGGTTTCCTGACAGGTGACTGCAATCATCCAAGGTATCATTATGTGAATCATTTGTACCAAACATTTTGAACTTCCGCGAATATTCCGTGAAAGCTTCCTAAAAGATTCTTGAAGGTTGCTGCATTCTTTTACGGAAGCTTGCTGAAAGATTTCCTCTTCCTTCAGAAAGCTTTCAGTTACCTTTTCAAAAACTTTAAAGAAACCTTCCTGAAAGGTTTTCTGAAAGGTTGCTGCAATCCTTAAAGCAATCTTACTGCCAATGATTTGTTCCAGACATTCTGAACTTTTGCGGAGATTTCATGAAAGCTTCCTGAAAGACTGTGAAACTTTCTTGCAAGCTTGCAGAACGCTTCTAATTATCTTTCTAGAAACTTTAAAGAAACCTTTCCGAAAGGTTTCCTGACAGGTGACTGCAATCTTTCAAGGATCTTTATGCGAGTAATTTGTCCCAGACATTTTGAACTTCCACATAGATTCCGTGAAAGTTTCCTAAAAGATTCTTGAAGGTTGCACGTAAGCTTGCTGAAAGATTCCCTCTTCCTTCAGAAAGCTTTCAGTTACCTTTTCAGAAACTCTAAAGAAACCTTCCTGAAAGGTTTTCTGAAAGGTTGCTGCAATTTTTAAAGGAATCTTACTGCCATTGATTTGTCCCAGACATTCTGAACTTTCGCGGAGATTTCATGAAAGCTTCCTGAAAGACTGCGAAACTTTCTTGCAAGCTTGCAGAAAGCTTTCAGCAATCTTTCATGCTATGTGGGAATTACTATCATTGTAAAATTTTTAGAACTTTTTCTTTTTAACAAAAGCTTTAATTTAAGACCTGGTAGACCGATTTGCCTTGAAAAATATTCCAGATATAAGAGATTTTATTTTCCAATATTCAAGAAGTAATAAGGTGACTTCACCAGTGAATGAAGAAATAAGGAAATAGTAATTTTTGTTATTCAATTAAGAGTCTTAAAAATGGATTAAAAGTAAAGATCTTTTTCAATTAGTATTTTAAAATCTTCAAACTTTACGACAGTGACAAAATTGTAGATAAAGAATAAAAGTAGAAATTTTGTTAATAATAAATCTGTAAATATCTCCTAAAAACCAGTAAATGAATACGTGGTGCTAGTTACTGAACACTTTGAAAACAGTGAATGAACACTTATTTTGTATGTACCCTAGTGGAAATGTATTCGAGCCAAAAAATGTGCCAAAAGTGTTCCATGATATATAGAAAGTGTTCCCATGGTGTTTTTAAAAGACAGATTTCGGACATTTCGAACACTATTGGAACAATTTGGAACACTTATTACCACGATATGATACACTTAATAACCACTTCGAAACATTTCTTAGAAAATAGACTGAATTAATTTTTCATATTTTAGTGGACTACTTTTTATATGACCCTGCACACTTTTGGAACAGTTTGGAACATTTTTTAAAATTTTCATTTACAGGGCCCATTTTTAGTCAAGTAAAACAAAATGTTCCTTGATACATAAAATATGTTCCAAACTATAGATGCATTTTTCACCTAAATTTGTAATTATTACGTCTTTTTGGAACACTTTTAAACATCATTGGAACATTTTTTAAACACCATTGATCATTCTTAGAACATTTTTCGAAAATTTATTAAATTTGTTTAAACCATTTTTGTTAACATTTCTTAAATATTAAATATTTTAAAAACATTTTTAAAGTTTAGATTTCTTTATGTTCCTAAATGCCCCAGAAGTATCCAGAAAGTGTTCCTAAATATTCCAAAAGCACGGGCAACTTTTTCTTTTAATCCATCATAGATAAAAAATGTTCCAAATAGTTCCAAAAAGTGTTCGAACTTGTTTTAAAAAATACGAAAAATTTTTATATTTGTTACAGAAGAAAATCAAAAAGTGTTCCAATTTATTCAAAAAGGATGCGAATCATTCTCAAAAGTATCCCAAAAATGTTCCGCTTACTACCAAAAGTATTCCGAGTAAAAATAATATAGAATCGATTTCACCCTATTAGGAATTTTTGAGTCTAAAACGTTCATAAATGTTCCAGACTGTGTCCTTAAGTGAGCCAAAAGGGTTCCAAATGTCCAAAATCTGTCATTTATGTACAGCCTAGACACAGATTTCAAACAGTTTGGAACACTTTTAGAATAGAAAGGTACATGTTTAGCATAGTTTAAAACACCGGATTTTTTCCACTAGGGTACCCCGATGGAAATGGAAAATATTATAAATGTAAAAAACTGTATATAAATGTAAATAAGTGTATGTAAAAGTTGTAATTGGAACATTTTTTTCATTTATATACGTCTATATACTTTTATATACGTACATTTATCTCCTAAAATCCAGTAAATGAATACGTGGTGCTAGTGACTGAACACTTTGAAACCAGTGAATGAACACTTACTTTGTATGTACCCCGATGGAAATGGAAAATGTATGTAAATGTAAAAAACTGTATATAAATGTAAATAAGTGTATGTAAAAATTGTAATTGAAACATTTTTTACATTTATATACCTTTATAAACATTTATATACGTGTTTTTACAGATTTTTACACTTATTTACATTTATATATTTTTTCTTACATTTTGTATAGTACGTTGTATTGAAAATTTTTATTTCTGTAAATACACTTATTTACGGTTACTTACAGATTCATACATTTGTATAGATTTATATACATTTATATAATTTTTTTTTTAATTTTTGCTATCAAGACTTTTTTTAAAAGATTAATGGAAGTGTATATAAATGTATATAAATGTAAAAAAATATATATACATTTTAAAAATTGTGATGTTTAATGTGTAAAAAAAAAATATAGTTTCGTAAATAAGTATAAATTTATGTAAAAAAACGTATATAAATGGAAATAAACGTAAATGCGTGTTCCAATTACAACATTTATATACACTTATTTACATTTATATACGTTTTTTACAGAATATACAGTTATTTCAATTTATACAGCGTGTCCAAAAAGTCTGGAAACACCCAAATAATTTCTCAGCTGAATTACTATTGGAAAATGTTAAGGTCGCCTTTGTAGTAATTTTTTACGAGGAATCCAATGGTGACCTTGGATTCGACCTTGGACCTCATTTTTGAGGTTATTTCAAGGTCAACCTCATTTTTTTAAATGGTAACCCCTATTTTTTATAGCGGAATCTGAAAGAGCGGAAAATTTTACGTCCGGATATGTATTAAGGTATGAGGTTGAGGTTGCCCCCAGAGGTCAAATTGAGGTCAAAGTATGATTTCTTAAAAATTTCGCGAGTTCAGTGGTAAAACAAAACAAACAAAGGTAAGGTTTGGTAAGTTCGAACGATGACTTGAAGGTGACCTCTGATTCGACCTTGAACCTCATTTTGAGCCTCATTTTTGAGGTTATTTCGAGGTCAACCTCATTTTTTTAAATGGTAACCCCTATTTTTTTAGCGGAATCGGAAAGAGTGTGAAACTTTACGTCCAAACATGTACTCAGAACATAGTTCAAGAAGGACCTTGACGTTCATTTGAAGGTCATTTAAACTTAATGACGGTCTGATCTTGTGTAAACTTTTTAATTTTTTAAACAGTCTAACATCTTATTTCAAGTGCTCGAATTATTTTCCATCCACTTTTTGATAGTAACCTAATCGATGATCGAAAACACCAACAGTATTTTTGATCATTTCAGTAGGAATGAGAGCTGATTCATTGTAAAATTTTTTGAAGCGTTTAAATATTGAACATTGTTACTTGTTATTTTTCGTATGGTTAGAGTGACAATAAACTATTATTCATTCCATAACCACCACAGAAAAGGGTTGGTCATCTTTCAAACATATTTTTTGAAAATTAAAAGTTCTTTTTATTTTCAACTCAAAAAGTATTTTTGGATAAGGTCTACTACGAAGAGTAATAAAAATGAACAAACTCACTGATAGAGAAAGAATAACGATTCTCATGATGAGAGGTTGGGGACACATGCAGCGATCTTATAGGGCCGTAAGAGATATTTTTAATGCTTCATTTAGGGTTGGTGGAACTCCACTATCATTTTCAACAGTTCAAAAAACTGTTAGAAGGTTTGAAAATACCGGCACTATCAGCGATTTACCTCGATCAGGCAGACCAATGTCAGCAGGTAACGAAGAGAAATCTTTAGATGTTGTGTTAACATTCACCGAAGATCCGCATACTTCCGTTCGTAGAGCTGCTCAAGTGCACGAAATAAGTAAATCATCTATTCATAACATACTAAAGAGAGAGAAGTTCCATCCATTTAAAGTAACGCTAATACACAAGTTAAATGAAGATGATTTCGATCGTCGCGTTGAATTCTGTGATGATATGATGGCACGCATCGTACAAAATCCAAATTTTCCATCAAATATAGTCTTCTCAGATGAAGCTACATTTCAACTTGACTCAAGCGTAAATAGGCATAACTGTAGATATTGGGCAGTTGAAAACCCTCATTGGGCAAGAGAAGCCAAGTCACAATATCCACAAAAATTAAATGTCTGGGCTGGAATATTAAATAATAGGATTATAGGACCATTTTTTATTGATGGCAATTTAAATGCAGAAAAGTATGAAACTATGTTGCGGAATCAAATTGTTCCTGCTATAAGAGAAATAGCTGGAGAGGACTTTAATAACACATGGTATCAACAGGACGGTGCAGCAGCTCATTATGCACGAAACTTTCGCACATACTTAGATGCAGTATTCATTAATCGATGGATAGGACGAAGAGGTGCAATTGAATGGCCAGCTAGGTCCCCCGATTTAACGCCTCTAGATTATTTCTATTGGGGTTATCTGAAGGATCGTGTATTCAAAACAAAACCCTTAAACTTAGATGAATTACGTGAAAGGATCATTGATGAATCAGCTCTCATTCCTACTGAAATGATTGAAAATGCTGTTGGTGCTTTCTATCATCGATTAGGTTACTGTCAAGAAATGAATGGAGAACAGTTCGAGCACTTGAAATAAGATGTTATACTGTTTAAAAAATCAAATGTGAGAGGCAAGGGGACTCACGTAAATCAAGCGCCCCATCGTGAGAGGCAAGGGGACTCACGTAAATCAAGCACCCCATCGTGAGAGGCAAGGGGACTCACGTAAATCAAGCGCCCCATCGTGAGAGGCAAGGGGACTCACGTAAATCAAGCACCCCATCGTGAGAGGCAAGGGGACTCACGTAAATCAAGCACCCCAAAGGGAACAGATTTTACTACGTCCACGTCGTTGTTCCTGGGTAACGCTAAATGTAAAAAAATTGAACTTGACATGACTTTTAAGGACAATGTCAAGGTCACCATTAGATTTCTCGTTGAAAACTACTAAAGAATTAACCTCGCTCAGTGTGATAAAAAGTTTACACAAGATCAGACCGTCATTAAGTTTAAATGACCTTCAAATGAACGTCAAGGTCCTTCTTGAACTATGTTCTGGGTACATGTTTGGACGTAAAGTTTCACACTCTTTCCGATTCCGCTAAAAAAATAGGGGTTACCATTTAAAAAAATGAGGTTGACCTCGAAATAACCTCAAAAATGAGGCTCAAAATGAGGTTCAAGGTCGAATCAGAGGTCACCTTCAAGTCTTCGTTCGAACTTACCAAACCTTACCTTTGTTTGTTTTGTTTTACCACTGAACTCGCGAAATTTTTAAGAAATCATACTTTGACCTCAATTTGACCTCTGGGGGTAACCTCAACCTCATACCTTAATACATATCCGGACGTAAAATTTTCCGCTCTTTCAGATTCCGCTATAAAAAATAGGGGTTACCATTTAAAAAAATGAGGTTGACCTTGAAATAACCTCAAAAATGAGGTCCAAGGTCGAATCCAAGGTCACCATTGGATTCCTCGTAAAAAATTACTACAAAGGCGACCTTAACATTTTCCAATAGTAATTCAGCTGAGAAATTATTTGGGTGTTTCCAGACTTTTTGGACACGCTGTATACATTTTACATTACCACTAGGGTACTTATGTAAGTTTAGTAACAGTAATTTTAGAATCTGAATGTTGAAAGTTGACACCAGAATGATAATGATACACTTTATGTATTAAAACTTATAAACATTAAATATTAAATATTATTGATTTTTCATACAGTACAGCATGAGGTGCGAAAAACGTTCGTTCACTGGGTTACCGAACCAAAGTTGGAACACGTAAATTATATTTAAATAATTAACTTTTTTCTTAAAAATAATGTCGAATCGTCAACGAATAAGTATAAATAGTACATTTCGACACGGGTGGGGAAGTCGATTATTTAGCTGGTCTGACTTTTTGCACGAGCGAAGCGAGTGCGCAAAAGTCACACCAGCTAAATAATCGACTTACGCACTAGTTTCGAACGGTATTTTATACCACGAGCGCCGAAAAATCATACCAAAGTTGTGATTTTGAGGTTAGAGTGGTATAAACTTCATTTATAGCACAGTGTGACCTAAGCCCGCACTTAAGCCACGCCTATCCGTGCGATAAGTAGCCCATTATTGCACCGTGCATATCGCACTCGCTAATACGCTCGTGCGCTAACCTCACGGTGCAAAAAAGGACTGCTTAGCGCACGGATAGGCGTGACAGCGGGCTTAGGTTAGGCTGTGCTATAAAATATTGTACGATACTAGAGTCTTAAGTAGCCCATTACACGGCGTGACAGGACCCTCGCTGCGCTCGGACCCTAACTTCACGCCGTGCAATAATGGACCACATAAGGCACACGTATCGTAATGTACTATTAGACGTAAGATTTTAGCACAAAAACTTTAGATTTTGAAGAAACTTCAGCATATGCCTACAGTGCATATTGCGTCACCCTTATAGTGAATGGCGTATATTTAATTCTCACCACGATATTGCATAATATTAATAATGTTTTTCATCCAAGGCAATTCATTTCATATAGCATGTATAATATATAAATCGAAAGGAAATTTCGAAAAGATTTCAAAATCATGATTATATTTGATACCAAAAATGTACAAATTTTAAAATTTTAAATATTATATAAAAATGTTCATTCACTGGTGACTGTTCCAATACTGGTGTAGTCACCCTAATATAAAATCTCTTGTATTTGGGCTATTTTTCAAGGCAAACCGGTCCACCAGGTCTTAAATTAAAGCTTTTGTTATAAAGAAAAAGCTCTAAAATTCTTCTTTTATTACTCTATTGAAAAAGGAACATTTTTTTGGTGTTCAGTCATGTGCTTCGTAAAGAACTTGAATTATAGCCTTTTAAACATAAAATTTGAGTTACATAAAATTTGAAAAGTTTCTGGGCTTTGCTCATGTATCAAATTTATTTGAGTAAATTATTTTTTACGGTCAAAAATTGATACAAATAAAAATAAATAAAAAATAATAAAAATAAATAAAAATAAATCGCTTTTGCAGCTAATTTTTGTAATTTTATTCGAGCTAATTTATTTTGGTCGGAATAGAAATATCTTACTGGCATAGTGTGGTTTGTGCTCATAAGAATTAAACACAAATTCATTATACACAGAAAAATAAACCTAGAGTTTTATGCACAAAGTATTTTAGATTTTGCACATAATTTTTAATTAAAATTAAAAATTCGATCCGATTTTCATGCACAATGTTTTTATGCACATAAAAATGATCGTAATAAAAAACGTGTTAGATTGTACACTTAAGATTGTGCACTTTATAAATTAAAGAAATTAATTAATATTTAATAGTGTGTAAAAGATTATCGTGCACAGTAATATTTTATAAGAAATTTTTTCAAATTGTGCTCATTTTTCGTTCACATAATATAACGAGGAAGTTTGTAATATACTAACTTGTGCATGAAATATCATGCACAATTTATTTCGAAATCTTGCAGAATTTTATTAAACGTTGTCGTGCACAATAAGGCATATATTTTGCACAAATTCAATATTCTTATAACGAGTACGTTTTTATCGTGCACATTACATTTCATGGATTTATAAAATGTAAGAGGTAATTTATTGTACACAAATAAATCTATTTAATATATTCTTCTGATTGTGCACAAAGTAATATGTATGAGCGCTCATAGATGGCGTTAAGGGTGCTAATAATAATCCTATTCGCTATGGTAAGCGACTCAGGCGCCCTCTCCATCTGCAATAGCGGGCAGAACTAGAAAGTTCGAGTACCGTCCATATAAATAGATGCACGCGTATCCATTGTGAAAGGGGCTCTCAGAGCTTCTAAACTTTACCCCGGTTCATCCTAACACCAAACGTAAACAACGCGTAGTGCGTAATCAACACAACACCTGGCTGCTCTGCCACTGCCGAGGACCGTTCACGACGAAGGCCTCCTACAAGAGCAGCAGCGCCGGCTGCACGAAAAGCGCGAACGTCTCGCCGGCGTGATGTTCAAGGAGTGCTGCATTTTCTCTGTGTTTTTCAAAACATTTTCAAGAAAAAAAGTTATTTCCCCAACAGTGGCTGATTGAAAAGGTCTGAAATTGAATATACAATCCCTCAGCATGTATTACATTGTGTGAGGACATTTTGGTAAACTTTGAGCAAGGGTCAGGTGGTCTTAGTTCGAAAGGCACATGCGGCGTTTCGACTTTTGAGTCTAAAAAATGCGTTTCCATTCACTAAACATATCTTGAACTTCACACACACCATGAAATACATGATGAGGGATTGAATATCAAGTTTGAGATCTAAATAATCAGCAAGTGTGGAGTTGTTACCTTTTTTGTGTGTTTTTCAGGAAATTTTCCAGATAAAAGTTATTTCGCCAACACTGGCTGATTGAAAAAGTCTGAAATTGAATATACAATCCCTCAGCATGTATTACATTGTGTGAGGACATTTTGGTAAACTTTGAGCAGGGGTCAGGTGGTCTTAGTTCGAAAGGCACATGCGGCGTTTCGACTTTTGAGTTCAAAAGATGCGTTTCTATTCTCTAAACATATCTTAAACTTTACACACACCATGCAATACATGCTGAGGGATTGAATATCAAGTTTGAGATCTAAATAATCAGCAAGTGTGGAGTTGTTACCTTTTTTGTGTGTTTGTTCTCTGTGGAGGGATCCGCAGCCAACTTATTCTTGTTGTAATTATGTTTTTTTGCCTAGGGCGAAGAGCTCCTGCAGACGACATCGCGGCGTCGTAAACTCCTGCAGCTTTCTATTGGGACGAGATGTTGAACTGACATTTTATGTGGACCTTCATAACCTCTGAACTCGTTACAAAAATTATCTGGTGAGTAGCTTACTGTAAGCAAGTTTATTGGTTTATACCTTTCCGCTAGCACGTATCCTGCAATAATTTCCTACCCTTTTGACAGGAGTATGGCTTCTCTGTACTCCCTCCGCAGCCAACTTATTCTTGTTTTAATTATGTTTTTTTGCCTAGGGCGAAGAGTTTCTGCAGAGGACATCACAGCGTCATAAACTCCTGCAGCTTTTTATTCGGACGAGATGTTGGACTGACATTTTATGTGGACCTTCATAACCTCTGAACTCGTTACAAAAATTATCTGGTAAGTAGCTTACTTTAAGCAAGTTTATTGGTTTATACCTTTCAGCTAGCACGTATCCTGCAATAATTTCCTACCCTTTTGACAGGAGTATGGCTTCTCTGTACTCCCTCCGCAGCCAACTTATTCTTGTTTTAATTATGTTTTATTGCCTAGGGCGAAGACCTCCTGCAGATGACAACACGCCTTCATTTGATTTTACACCCCTCGATGGTGGCCGACGTAACTAGTACTTCCCGAAGGATTGACGTGAACAGGACGTGGAAACGACGGCGATGGTGCAGTTGACTGAAGCTGACGATCCTGGGATCTACTTGATGAAAACAACGGGTCCCTGTATTACTTTTAAGTTTTTCTTCAATCTTGTTCTTGTTCGGACATTGCTATGTCTCAGACATTCTAGTATTATGGGGTCTATCGACATTGGTTTTTTGCATTGGTCACAATGGTTTTGAACTTTTTTGTTGAATAGGTGTTAGTGAGTGAGTTTTGTGTGGCCTATACGGATGCGCGTGATAATGACTTGGTTTTTTCTATGGAATTTGGTTCCTGGATTTGAGCCTAAAATGTTGAATTTTATTTTCTGGAGTTTCTGTTTGATTTATTATTTCAAATATCGTTCCATTTCTTTCTTATTTTTACTTCTATAAGATTGTAGAATTTTTGCACTTTTTCGAAGATATTCATATGTGAATAATTTATCTCAGGTTACAAGAGTGCCTATGGTACCATTGCCTGCCTTTTATTTCAGTAGGGCACACCTGAAGCTTCTTTTTGAAGGGTAATCTGTGCCACTATTTTTATGATGTAATGTTATAGTTTACAGTTTAACAAATTTTTTAAGGCGGTACTATAGTTAACAAATTTTTTTTAGATTCATCTAAAAAATAATAATATTGATCAGTAATGATATCTTTTATTAACTTTGAATTAAAATATGTAATTTTTTATATTAGGCCCATCAGAGGTCTGCAAATCTACTTATCCAGAGATATTGAGATTTTAAAATTTGTATCTTGCCGTAACCTATAGGCTGAACCATTTGATATTTTTGAATGGGATAAAGGCCAAAATCTTTGTTTTTTTATATTTCTTTTGACTGAAGGGATTCGCATCCTTTAATCATATGAAATCTCACGTGAGATCTCACGTGGGATATTTCAGGTGAATTCAGCAGCTCAAAATATTAAAATCGCTCAAAACTAGTTTTCTTTTAGTTTTTTATGAAAAAAATATGTTTCTCAGATTTTAGATCGATATTTACAAAAATAAAGAAGATACGCAACATTGAAAATTCAATTTTAAAAAATTTTTAGTTAAAATACAAGTTTATTCATTTTTTAACTCAAATTCTTGAAACTTTTTGTATGGAACCTTGATTGGCAAAAAGTTTGCATTTTTTCTGTAGTATGTGCCAGTAGTTATTTTATGACCCTTCTTGAAAGTCTCTAATCTAAACAAATTTTGTTTGTATTTTCCTTCGAAAACCGTTCAAAATGCTTTTTGATAAATTCTGGCCGAACAAAGGGAAAAAAATTACAATTTTTTTAAGTATCAAGAAAAATCCAAATTAAAAATTTTTATAACATGATTGATGAAACTGAATATTATTCATACATCTTATAGCATGGGTCGTACCGCTAAATTTTGTTAAAGCATCAAATAGAACATTATAAATATCTATTTTCAATAATATTAGGCTTACACAATAAGCGATACCTATCCTTTCATATTTTATTAAATAATAATCTAGATACGAGTATTAATTATAAATTTCCTTTTTTCACTGTTGCATGTATTTTATAAAGAACTAATATTGATAAATATAAAAATTCAATGTTATTTAGAAATTAAAACATACAGGAACATTAAATATGATTTTTATTATTTTTAAACGGTATAAGTATTAATAAGAAAATCATGCTATGTACATAATTATAAATTTTGGAGTATAATTTTAGACGCTTTAAATGGAATAGTGTAATAGATTTTGAATAATTTATTATATCAAAAAGCTAGGTAAATATATAATACCAATTTTATAAAGAGTAGTCCTAATAAGAAAATCCTATTTTATTTATAAACAATAGAGCAGTATTTGTCTTGTTATTGGAATATACACTGCAAAACTGTCTGTTGCCTGATTTCATTTTGACAGCTTTATATTAATTAATCTCTATACTCAGCTTCATTTATTATAAAATCATAATTAGGTATCACTTATTGTGTAAGCCTAATATTATTGAAAAGAGATATTTATAATGTTCTATTTAATGCTCTAACAAAATTCAGTGGTCCGATCCATGCCATAAAATGTATAAATAATATTCAATTTCATCAATCATGTTATCAAAAATTGTAATTATGGATTTTTCTTGATATTTCAAAAAATTATAATTTTTTTCCCTTTGCTCGGCCAGAATTTATCAAAAAAGCATTTTGAGGGTTTTTGAAGAAGAATACAGCAAAAAATTTGTCGAATAAAAAAAAACTTTTTGTATGGAACCTTGATTGGCAAAAAGTTTGCATTTTTTCTGTAGTATGTGCCAGTAGTTATTTTATGACCCTTCTTGAAAGTCTCTAATCTAAACAAATTTTGTTTGTATTTTCCTTCGAAAACCGTTCAAAATGCTTTTTGATAAATTCTGGCCGAACAAAGGGAAAAAAATTACAATTTTTTTAAGTATCAAGAAAAATCCAAATTAAAAATTTTTATAACATGATTGATGAAACTGAATATTATTCTTACATCTTATAGCATGGGTCGTACCGCTAAATTTTGTTAAAGCATCAAATAGAACATTATAAATATCTATTTTCAATAATATTAGGCTTACACAATAAGCGATACCTATCCTTTCATATTTTATTAAATATTAATCTAGATACGAGTATTAATTATAAATTTCCTTTTTTCACTGTTGCATGTATTTTATAAAGAACTAATATTGATAAATATAAAAATTCAATGTCATTTAGAAATTAAAACATACAGGAACGTTAAATATGATTTTTATTATTTTTAAACGGTATAAGTATTAATAAGAAAATCATGCTATGTACATAATTATAAATTTTGGAGTATAATTTTAGACGCTTTAAATGGAATAGTGTAATAGATTTTGAATAATTTATTATATCAAAAAGCTAGGTAAATATATAATACCAATTTTATAAAGAGTAGTCCTAAAAAGAAAATCCTATTTTATTTATAAACAATAGAGCAGTATTTGTCTTGTTATTGGAATATACACTGCAAAACTGTCTGTTGCCTGATTTCATTTTGACAGCTTTATATTAATTAATCTCTATACTCAGCTTCATTTATTATAAAATCATAATTAGGTATCGCTTATTGTGTAAGCCTAATATTATTGAAAAGAGATATTTATAATGTTCTATTTAATGCTCTAACAAAATTCAGTGGCCCGATCCATGCCATAAAATGTATGAATAATATTCAATTTCATCAATCATGTTATCAAAAATTGTAATTATGGATTTTTCTTGATATTTCAAAAAATTATAATTTTTTTCCCTTTGCTCGGCCAGAATTTATCAAAAAAGAATTTTGAGGGTTTTTGAAGAAGAATACAACAAAAAATTTGTCGAATAAAAAATATTAAGTTACAGCCTCAATATCCTTCGATGAAGGTATACTAAAAAGCCGCCAATCAGAGAGTTTCAAAAAGGGTCATAAAATAAATACTGGCACATACTACAGAAAAAGTGTAAACTTTTGGATAATCAATGTTCTCTACAAAAAATTTCAAGATTTTGAGTTAAAAAATGAATAAACTTGTATTTTAACCAAACATTACAAAAAAATTGAATTTTCTATGTTGCATAGCTTTTTTATTTTTACAAATATGAACCTAAAATTTAAGGAACATATTTTTTCATAAAAAACTAAAAGAAAACCAGTTTTGAGCGATTTGAAAATTTTAAGCTGCTGACTTCATCTGGAATATCCCATATGTATGGCCGAATCTCTGTCAAATCGAGAGTCGATGTAAATATTTTGTTTTTATTTAATATTGCAGGAATTTATTTCCGTAACAATCTGCAATAAAACATTATGTTTACGATAATGCATGTTATCATAAAATACTGTAGTGATTGATAATTTTTTTATCAATGTATAATCCAAGATCATTTTGCATGAGTTAAAATATTGCATGATTTTATTGAAATCAACAATACTTGCTAATTTTTTTCATTAATTAATTGTAATTATGTATAATATTTTAAGCCTATTGATTTGTTAGAAAATATTTTTTATAAGTAGATGTGCATGTTATTTTTCATGTAAATGATTTTTTATTTAATACTGTAGAAACTGATTTCGTGATGATTAACAACAAAATATAATGATTACGATATTGCATGTTATCGTAAAATACTGCAGTAACTAGTAATTGGTAATTTTTTTACCAATTTATAAAGAATTTACGAAATATATAATTAAAAAAAACTATGAAATTGACTGCTTAAAATTACAATATAAAAAAATAGCAAACTATAGAACTACGTAGAAGAATTTAGAAGAATATTGAAGAATACAGAAGAATATTGAAGAATATTGAAGAATATTAAAGAATATTGAAAAATATTGAAAAATATTGAAGAATATTGAATAATACTAAGGAATATAGAAAAATAGTAAAGAATATTAAAGAATATTAAAGAATATCAAAGAATATTAAAGCATATCAAAGAATATAAAAGAATATTAAAGAATATTAAAGAATATAGAGAAAAAAATTTATTTCTAATCAACATTACAATTCAAAATTGCAATAAAACATTATGTTTACGATAATGCATGTTATCATAAAATACTGTAGTTATTGATAATTTTTTTATCAATGTATAATCCAAGATCATTTTGCATGTGTTAAAATATTGCATGATTTTATTGAAATCAACAATACTTGCTAATTTTTTTCATTAATTAATTATAATTTTGTATAATATTTTTAGCCTGTTGATTTGTTAGAAAATATTTTGTATAAGTAGATGTGCATGTTATTTTTCATGTAAATGTTTTTTTATTTAATACTGTAGAAACTGATTTCGTGACGATCAACAACAAAATATAATGATTACGATATTGCATGTTATAGTAAAATACTGCAGTAACTGGTAATTGGTAATTTTTTTACCAATTTATAAAGAATTTACTGAAATATATAATTAAAAAAAACTATGAAATTGACTGCATAAAATTACAATATAAAAGAATAGCAAACTATAGAACTACGTAGAAGAATTTTGAAGAATATTGAAGAATATTAAAGAATATTGAAAAATATTGAAGAATATTGAATAATACTAAGCAATATTGGAAAATATTAAAGAATATCAAAGAATATCAAAGAATATTAAAGAATATTAAAGAATATAGAGAAAAAAAATTATTTCTAATCAACATTACAATTCAATATGAGCAAAAAATTATTTGCTCGAATAACAATTTACAGAGATAGATTATGTAATATATCTAAAATAAACGTACAAATGCTAAAATGAATAGAAATAACTACTATCTAAAATTTATACTTTAGATATTACAATGTCATGTAATATAATACATTAGTAGTAGTATATTATATAATTATGTAGTTAGTGCATGCATTGTAGTTTATTTAACTTAGTATTTCATATGCAGAAAATGACACATGCTAATAGTAGTTTCTGTATGTGGGATATTAAATGCCCTAGAAACCTTTACGCCAGAGATGCAAACAATATTTTTGGATGCAGTGAGGTGGAATACACCTATCACATTGCGCATCTTATAATTAAACAAAAGGAAAAGCATGCAATTGATCAATGCCTAATAATCATTGCACGTTGGTTATACTCGATCTGTTTTCATCAGCCATTATATGAATGGTATTGTATTTTGGTCTACTGCATCAAAAGACGACAGGCTAAATTACAATTCTCTAAGCATAACCTTAAAATCTATGTTAAATGGTGTTTACAAAGATACCATTTGTTCGGGATTCAACGTGATCAGCCGAGAGCATTCCCTACTCCGGCAACACATACATGCGTGAGAGAGCCGTACCAGTCAGTGCTCTCCACGCGTCTCTCTACCGCCCGCCCCCCCTCCTATTACCAGGCACGCCGATCGCACTTCGCAGCGCCGGCCGGCGGCAGTTCTAGCGCGACGGCTGAGAGAGAACAGCAGCAACGCTTGTAGACCTATTACGGCACGACGGCATCTACAATAAACATCATTCTTTCTCCACACGAAACGCATACTCTTTTTTTTGAACCTCTACCGTCCACGATCCATCCACATTCAACACAACAAAAAACATTTGGTCCTTCAAGCCGGATCGTGGGAGAAGCATCGCCATGGCCACAGCGAGGAGAACCCTTTCTACTATGCCCTACGTCTACTCTCGAGTGGCGTAGGACTAGTCTTCTCTTCTACAGGTACGCATCAAAGTGTTCGTGGTCGTGAGTGCCGTAAAAGTTGCATGTGCGCACATGCCGACTTCGCGCGTACGTTGCTGTCTCTCTCTCGCTAGAATCTCGCCGTCGCATGTACTCGGAAGCCACCTTCTAAGGCTTCCGAGGGGAAAATAGCACATCAATTGCTATTCTCCCCATTTCTGAAAGCGCCTTGGAGTGCGTGTCTATCGACTCCAAGACGTCGCCAAGAGCGTGCGCTGTAAAGCCAGCTCTAGAATCACCGCGTTCGTACGGTGATCGGCAGCCATCTTGTCGTACTCAAAGCAACAAGTAGCAACTTTCTCATCAGAACCACGGTTAAGCCAGCTCTAGAATCATCGCGATCGTACGATGATCATTTAATCGTTGCCGGCTATTGCAACGATTCGAAAAGGGGTTCACGCCTCTCAATTCACGGACCATCCGCGTGGAGCGTACACGCTACGGGGTTCACATCAGTCAAGCCAAGTAGTACCCGCGTGGAGCCTACACGCTACGGAGCTCACACGAGTCAAGCCACGGAGTACCCGCGTGGACATCGCTCGCTACAGCAACGAGGAGCGAGGCATTCACCGGGCATACAGGAAGCTTTCCACGAAGGAGAAAGAGACATCTTCAAGAGGACGACCATAAGGACGCGTTACGTCCAGGACGCCACGTACGTCGTCACCAAGCATGATTGGAGGGGACGAGTCCATTTTCATAAGCCAGGGGGCGCGTCAGCGGAACAGAGCTGTAAATGGACGAGTCCATCTGCTTCGCTCGCTCCAGCCAGTTGAGCCCACCTGCACCGCGCTAGGATTGCGCCAGGATGCTACGTCCTAATACTTGGCCATACGTATCGTTCCAATTTTATTTGAATTTATTTGTGCGACTTTTTCTAGTCTCTTCATGCAATACTAAGAAAATTTATTGATCTTATTTAGTCAATGTTACTTTAATTCAAATTGCGTAAATTAATTTGAGATTAATACAACTTAATTGAGTTTGAGTTATTATAAAATTAATTATAATATTTAACTTGTCTTGAGAAAGTTGAATGCAATATCCGACTTAGCAAATACTTATGTTACTGGACCTTGCAGTTTATTGCGGCTTGATGACATTTCATCGTGATTTCAACATCGACTGCTGACCTTCACCTGCACACGTTCCTGATTCAACAGCTGACTACGCTGCAGGGATAGCTGCATTTACCGACAGTAGGAGTCTTGATGCCGTACAGCCACCGCAGTGCCATCATCAGCTGACTCACCGTGGGAACGTTAGCAGACGCATTCAACGTTGCATCGTCAAGCGCATCGTCACGTTCATACTAGCATAAGTATTAAAACCTAGGTTAAGACTTAGATGTAATAACTCTCACTATTTCTTGTTCTACTCTTGAGTGGGCAAGAATAGTTAACTCAATACCAAAAAGGTTAAATAGTCAAATTTGCTACTAGTCTAATTAACTTTATCTCAAAATGGAGGGACTACATACTAGACAGTTGTTACTCCAAGCTAGAATTAATAGTTCTTTTCAAAACTTCAAATCTAAAGGTAAAGATCAAATCAATAAGGGTAACGCCAAGGCTCGTTTAACCGGTCTTGATGAGAATTACAATGCCTTTAAAATAAATCACGAGAAGATCTTAAACCTCAAATCTGTCGATTTGCAGCATGATTACTTCAAAACTAATATGTTTGACTTAGTTGAAGACACTTTCTATGATCGAAAGGGTGAGTTTCTAAATTACTTGGAAAGTTTAGAAGAACAGAGCTCTGCACCAGGATCCTCTAAGCAAACTGAAGCTCTGGCTCCACCCAAGTCCTCACTTCATGCTAATACTTCGTTTCAATCTTTGCCAAAAATAGATTTACCTAAATTTTCAGGAAAATTCGCTGATTGGGAGAATTTTAGAGATGTCTTTCGTTCGGTCATACATCGTCGCGAAGACTTAACGCCTGTCTTGAAATTGCATTATCTTCGCACTCACCTCACTGGTGAGGCACTTGAGAAAATTAAATCTCTTCCCATTTCTGGTGATAATTATGAACGAGCCTGGACAGCTTTAATCGAATATTACGAAAATCAACGTCGTATTGTTGGTTTTCACATTTCAGAAATCTTCTCAGTCAAACCCATGAAGACAGACTCTTCTTCGGAAATGAAACGTATTTACAGGGAACTTTACAACCCTGTAGCTAGTCTAATATCCCTTAATAGAGCGGATTCTTTAGGTAGTGATCTGATGGTACATTTCTCGCTTAAGCAGCTTGATTTGAATACTCGTAAAGAATGGGAAAGACATTTTGGTGATAGTGTTGATCCCCCCACATTGGAACAACTTCAAGCCTTTCTTCGAAGTCAAACCCTTACTCTAGAGGCCATAGAAGCTGGCACTAGAACGTCTTCAACAAATAATTCAAAAGCTCAATCAACAAATTCAAAACCTCGTAAATCAGAGCATGACAATGCTCAGTCGGCTTATTCGCATCAAACCTCATCTTCGAACCCAACAAAAAAGAAATGTTCGATTTGTAATCAACGTTATTTTACAAATAGATGTGAACGATTTCTCAATAAAACGATTCCTGAGCGAAAGGGATTGATCAGATCTTCTAATCTTTGTTACAATTGTTTAGGAAAGCACAACGTTAAAAATTACCTAGGGCGAAGAACTCCTGTAATAGATGACATCGCGACGTCTTGAGTTGCTGCCATTACGGTTTTGTGCTACATCATCATCCGCGTTTACTTGCTGCCTCTATGGTAAGGAGTTACGACACTGCGAGGAGTAAGGCGTATTCGTATATGTTGTTAATCTGTCGCGGCTGTCATGCTTGTTTGACACTGTACGCGAACATACTCACTTTTATGTCGGTATTCATCTCGAGGATTGCTCTTGCAATCATGTGAAGCGATGTCCTAAATTTTAAAATCAACTGAGTGAATTGGCTAACATGCACCTCACTTTTCTTTTGAAAAATCTGTATTTTCTATAGCATTTTTAGCTCGACTGTTGAAATACTTTTTTTTATTTTTGTCAATGTTGACGGATATAAAAATAGTATATTACGCAACTAGATTGGATTTAACTATGGGCGAGCTTGTTACTGGTGAAGAGAGATTTGGATTTGATATCAAGGCGTAAGAGTTGCTTGAGATTTCAAAAGAGCGTTTAGTGTTTATTATTGTTTGTATATATATTAAGGAATACATAATATTAAGGAATCCCGTTTGTGAGTCTGTAATTTGAATTTGTAAATGTTTCGGTCGTTTTTGAACGATTTCTGGCAGATGACCTTGTAATTGTCAAAGAAAGCATTTATAAATGCTTAAGATATGCTATAGCACATCTGCTTTGGGATGTCTTGGCAATGAGTATTTTACCTTCCAGGGGCTACTGGTTTCGGAGTCATGGTGATCTACACGTAGTACAGGACGAACCCTGATACCAATAGGTTTCAGACTCGTGAGTCAACACGTCGTTCACTGTGAAGATCTATCGAATTATTTATAGGCGAAATTATTATAACTAATGCGTATAGGCGAAATATGCACAATTATTTATAATAAATGCGTATAGACAAAATACGCATGATTATTAACAGTGAGAAATGCCTATAGGCGAAATACGCATAATTATGTATAATAGAATATGCGTATAGCCGAAATACGTACAATTATTTATAATAAAAAATGCGTATAGGCGAAATACTATTATTAACAATAAGAAATGCGTATAGGCGAAATATGCATAATTATTTATAATAGATCATGCATATAGGCGAAATACACACCATTATTTATGAAATACCGAGCAAACTATTGTTTTTAAGGGGATGTGAGTACCGACGTTATTTTTCAAACTAGCATAACTCACGCAAATATCAATAGAATTATCCAGAAAAAAATTTGCATATAGTGTTTGCGTGTACGGAGCGCTTGACAGCCGTCTTTTTCCAAATAAATGTTTGAATGTTGATTTTAAAAAATATTGAAATTAGGGTTGCACATCTCCTTAATCGAAAATTTAATCGGCCATCTGTAACACATAGACCTGGTATCCGACCTGTCCCCTCACCTGGACAAAAAAACCTACGAAGCGCACTAACCTGAATCCATAATCAGCCATCTAGAACACGTAGACCACGCATTCGATTTGTCCTCGTCTCTGGATACAAGAACCTACGAAGCGTATCACATAGACTCCATCATCAGCCGGCTAGAACAGCTAGACCTCGCATTCGAGTTGTCCCGACACCTGGACTCAAAAACCTAAGAAGCGCGCTACCTAGATTCCATCATCGACGCTCCTTACATAGCTAACTTGTTTCTATTTTAATTACATTTGATTGAGTAAAGCGAGGGGCTCCTGTAAACGATATCGCGACGCATTCAGTTGTGGCTGTCGCTGTTTTGTTATACATCATCGGCCGTGTTCACTTGCTGCTCTCTATGGTAAAGAGTTACCATTCTGTGAAGAATACGACAGATTCGAGCAAGTTGATAATCTATCACGATTGTCTTGCTTGTTTTACAGTATGGAATAAGCTCACTTTTTTACGGGTATCCCTTTTTAGGATTGCTGTTGCTATCATGCGAGGCGATGTCCTGAATTTTGAAATGTAAATAATAACTGAGACTACAGTAAAGTGACTAACCTGCATCTCATTATAATAAGAAATGTGTATAGGCGAAATACACAAAATTATTTATAATAAAATGCGTATAGGCAAAATGCGCACGATAATTAACACTGAAAAGTGCGTATAAGCAAAATACGCTTAATTATTTATAAAAAAAATGCGTATAGACGAAAAACACAATTGTTTAAAAAAGACAATGCGTATAGGCAAAATACGCATATTCATTTACAATAAAGAATGCGCGTAAGCAAAATACGCATATCTCTTTATAATAAAAAAATGTGTATAGGCGAAATACACATATCCTTTTACAATAAAAAATACGTATAGGCGAAATACGTAAATTTTGATTTTAATAGAAAATACAGATGTTTATTATTATTAAAGTATAATAAAATACTACAAATCTTTAATATTTTTGAAATATGTAGCGCCATCTATGTTAAAGTCAAATAGGATTTTCCAGAGATGGCGCTTGTGTTATATTTCATCAATATTATATACTGCCTACTTTACCGACCTATGGGTCGGTCAAATCGCAGAATTGAGTTTGACACCCCCTTAAGGAAAAAAATTTGGTATTCTAAAAAACAATTTTCTCTGATAAAAATATAATTATAATCAACGTTTTTAAAAACAATCTTAAAAAAGATTTTTTATGAAAACAGTGACTCAATTTTTGAAATTCATTTAATAACAGCTCAATTCAATTTACAAGATTTTTTTTATCTGAAGATACATAATGCTATTCAAGTTCAAATCTGTTCTACCGAGTCTTATTTTCTAATTATTACGCAGTTTTATAAGTATTCTGTCATTGTTGTGAAACTTTTTATTTAATAAATGTCGCAATACTTTGAATAATAATTTAACGTACAAACAATATTGCAAGATTTAAACCTCGACTAAAACTATAAAGCTATTTTATTTGATATTTAATCATTTGTCGTAGCAAGAATTGGAAAAAAAAAGAAATATAATAAAATTTGGATATTGCAATTATGACATTAATGGACGCATTTTATATGCATTCGTATGTAAAAAGTAGCTAGGAAAGATTTTTTTCAGATTAATAATTATTCTTCTACAAAATAAAAAAAAAATAAAAAAAATGCAACTTATTCTCGAAACAGCTACATGCGTCGTAGCAACCTAATTCCTCCATCACTAACCTAACGCGCAAAACAAAATGTATTGGCACACGGTATAAACATAAACAAACAATCCTTAGCAACCGATGGGAGCAATAGGAGAATGAATGAGAATCGATTGCTTAATAGATTGGCTACAAGATTGCAGCGACCATAAAGTGTTTTGCCTTTCACAAGCTTCGAAAATGTTTAAACTTGTAATTTGGAAACAGAAAACCGTCCAGTATAGTGTCGTTTCCCAAGACGACGTTAAAGATGGGTATGATGGCGTTCTGGTGAAATGGGGAGTGAAATGGTACAAAGCCTCGATTGTTAAAGAAAGCGGTAAGTTATATTCATGTTCTGAAATGCTCAATCAACGTTCCTCCGGCTGAGAAATTGTGTTTGTAGGGTGAGATTTTGGCGCACGAGCCGCCACGGGACCGCGGTTACAAAGTTGCTAGCGCGATTACCTCAAACCGCGTCGCAGGCCTTCTTTTTGTCGCTCATGACGCGTATTCTCTAAAAAAAATCAGTGAAATTTTTAACGATGTGCGCTTTCCGCACCTTCGTGCAAATTAAAAGGGGAAACGCGAAGGGAACATTAAGCTCCGGGCGAAGCGACTAGCGACCGGCGACACTGACACCTCGACACCGAGCTATGCGTACACGGGAGTACGCATAGCTAACCACGTCCCTTGTCTTGTTTTTGTCGAAGTTACCACACGTCCGAGGCGGGGAGCAGATGACGCGCTGCGCTGAAACGGCACTGGATTTCGTAGTCGGCGACAATGACGAGCAGAGATGCTGAAGACGAGAAGCATGCGTCGACGAGGCGGTGAAAGCCGAGCCACCTGCTCGCGCGCTCGCAGACGACGCACCTGTAAATCAAAACTGTGCGCCGAATGCGAGCGTGCCCAAGTGAGCTCGGCCACCATGATGAATCACAGTCGAGTTGCCGAGGGGAGATGCCGGCCACCAACTCGCAATCACCCACCACCCGCGCACCACACATACACACCGATGCACCGACACGAGAGCGGCTGTTCGACGGCCAGGAGGCCGGCAGCCACGCGGAGACGCGAAACCGAGTGAGACAGCATGCGCGACAGCGCGTTGCTGCCATACATGATTAGCGAGAGGGAGAAACTGCGCGGCAGCCTGCGCGCTGCGAGAGAGAGAGAGTGAGTGGGAGAGAGAGTGCGCAGCGGCACACATGAGAGCGAGAAAGAGAGAGCACGGCGGACAGCAGCAGCAGGCGAGCTGCACTTGGCCGGCGCGTGCGAGTGCGAGAGAGAGGGAGCGTGACAACGTGCTAGAGAGAGAGAGAGAGAGAGAGAGAGAGAGAGAGAGAGAGAGGCGAGAGATGGAGCAGGCACACATGGCAGCCTGCGCTGCCTAGTGCGAGCGTACGAGAGAGAGAGGGAGAGCGCGACATGTACGGGAAAGAAGTGAGTGAGAGAGAGAGTGCTTAGCGAGCACGAGAGTGAGTGAGAGAGAGAGCGCGCAGCGGAGCATGAGTATGAGAGAGGGGGAGTGAAGGCCAGCGGCAGCCTGCGTGCTGCATACGGCCGACATAAGAGAGAGAGAGAGAGAGAGAGAGAGAGAGAGATGCCGACATGAGAGCGACCGTCGAATCAAAGTGTGGAGGCGCGCTGCCGCCTAAAGGCGCGCCGCCACTAAGCGCAGGGAAGAAGCCAGGTTATACCCGATTCGAAATTCGCGCGCAACAGGTGGCAGCAGGACTCGGCTCAGTAGTCGATGCCGTCGCGCACGGCCAATCACAGTCACCGATTAAGTAATTCGAATTCTAATTGGCTTTGACTAATAAGTTTCGCCAAAGATACAAAAAGAAAATTATGATGCGCGTCGATATCTGCTGCCAACCTGCCCACCGACCTATCTAAATCTATGAGAGCGAGAAAGAAAGAGAGAAACGCCACCGAGGAAGAAGACGGAAGCGAGCAGGTGCCGTTTCCTTCTTCTTCACTGAGTCAGTGACCATTATCAGTGAGCAGCGACTTTTCGCTGCTTTTTCAGTTGCATCATAAAATCAACGAAAAGGCACTGCTTTTACAGTGGATCGTCAAGTCGCTGATAAAAGCAGTGATTATTTCACTGATGTTTTCGTGGAATGAGAAATCACTGTCAGAAACGAACATTAGTGGAACGAACATTCACTGACCAATACAGTGATTTTTTCACTGATTTTTTAGTGGAACGAACATTCACTGACAAAAATAGTGATTTTTCACTGATTTTTATTTAGAGAGTAGGCTCTCCTGTTGATTCTTTTACATTTTTCCCCGCTAGGAGAGACGGGCATCACTACTTTTAACTTCCTTCTTGCACTCACTCTCTCTCGCGTTAAAAGTGGTCACCTTGCCCTGCATTGATATGGGCCGTGGCACAAATGTTCCCTTTTCCGACTCTGTTGAAAGCCTCGGTGTAGTGTACTGTACTCTGGTCTAACCTGAAAAAATCAGGTTGATAAAATAACTAAAAAATGCAATAGTATCATGTACCATCTGAGATTCTTCAGAAAGTATACTACCGAGACTCTTCGTAAATGACTCGTTGAAGCACTACTCTTCCCAGACCTTGACTATTGTTCTGTCGTATTGTTCAATGCTTCTCAGAAGCTGCGAATCCGACTGCAGGTCCTGCAGAATTCGGGTGTGAGGTACATAGTGGGTCTTAGAAGGGATGCTCACATCACTCCTCACAGAACTTCATTGGGTTAGCTACGTACTGATTCGAGGAGACACTACTTCATGGCTGTACTGATGTACAAACTCGTGCGTATGAATGTCCCGGACTGTCTAGTAGGTCTCTTTACTAGATATGTGCCCAGAGGCAATGTAGGAGGAGTGATAAAAGAACTTGAGCCCCCTCTGATGCGCAAATCGTACGGATTTAAATCTTTTCAGGTGCGAGGAGCGCATTTATGGAACTCCCTACCCACTGAGATTCGAAATTTACCGTCCCTCAGTTAGTTCAAGCTCGCAGTTAAGAGGCACTTATCTGACCTGGAATAGGTCACCTCGAAAGGGACATGTACTCTTGTGCTGTCCCATATACACTATTTATTCGTTCTGTCCGTATTCTTAGGTTAGTTATATGACTGTAATTTATAAGTATGACTGGACGAACGAATGCACTAGATGAATGCATGAGTTTTAGTGTAATTATAGTTTTAGTATCCTCGACTGATAGCTATTCCAAATGTTTTTATTGCTAATATTGTGTATTTATTACTGTATTCGCCACTGTGACTTACTATGTTCAGTATTACTATATAACTCTGACTGTGATCACACTCTGCGACTATGATATCACTGCATAACCTTAGTATTATTTTGACTGTTACATCACCTTTTATAACTATTTGTTCTGTGTTATCACTAGCGTTACCTTCAGTATTATTTTGACTGTGATATCTCTTATAAGTATTTAAGATATCACGTTTACACACCTCTAGTATTATATTGACTGTGATATCATCTTTTATAAGTATTTGTTCTGTGATGTCACTACCGATACCCTTAGTATTATTTTGACTGTGATACATTCTACTCTCTCTCTCTCTCTCTCTTTCTCTCTCATTTACATGTGACTGGAAAGGATAGAAGGTCGCCAACTGGTCATCCTGCTCTTGCACTGGCCTCGTCCGGTCCACTCTCTCGCGGGCGCGGCGGCGCATTCGTTAGAACTGGCGCACGAGCTTAAACATTCAACCTGCTTCTTGCGCTATGCTGATTGTGTCTCACATCTCTCGCTTACTATAGAATACGCAGGGATCGCAGAATGTTTTGCATCATCGCAATGATATTTAATACTGTTACCAATGAGGGGATGATAGAGTCGATTAAAGTGAATGAATGAATTATAGTGAATTAGAGTGTATAAGTCGCGTAAAAAATATTGGACAATCCGCACTTGCATTCAGAGATCCGGGATTCTAGTCGGGTGTTATTGTAATAATAATAATTTCAGATAATAATAATAATTTCAGATAATAATAATAATTTCAGATAATAATAATAATTTCAGATAATAATAATAATTTCAGATAATAATAATAATTTCAGATAATAATAATAATTTCAGATAATAATAATAATTTCAGATAATAATAATAATTTCAGATAATAATAATAATTTCAGATAATAATAATAATTTCAGATAATAATAATAATTTCAGATAATAATAATAATTTCAGATAATAATAATAATTTCAGATAATAAGGAGTATCTAGAAAGTCTTGAAGTCAGGACGGATGGTTCTATTATTGAAAGTCCACAGGAAGTAACTGGTAAGATAAATTTTGTGCATATAGAATACTTATTAAAAAAGGTTCAGCTACTGTTACTATTAATTCATAAAAAGTAATATTCCTTTAAAGAATTTAAGTTTTTAACTTTTTACAATAGTAACAATGATAACAAAAAATAGAAAATTAAATATTATCAACTTTTTCTTTTATTTTTTATAACTTTCGAACATTTACAATCTGCTTATGTATGTTCCTCGTGTATCTCATTAGACGAATGTGGTAAAAAATGCGCGCCGCTCTCGTCGCCTCTACACGGAGAGAAGTGCGCAGGGTCTGATACGCTGTTGCACGGAGAAACTTTTGGTACAATTGCTGCACTCCATAGTGCGACCGTTGCGCCAAGCGCGCCCTCTCTTTTGTACTTTCAGTTTGGAACAACTGCTACAACAAAAATGCGCAAGGGCTCGACCAAGGAGCAGACGACGCAGCCGCTTGGAACAGCAGTTACGCCTATTTGGAATAGCTGCTGCCACAAACTAACAGCGCTGCCGTCGCACTACGGCTAAAGCATGATTTGCACCAAAGGTCTCTCCGTGTAGCAGTGCGTGCTACAGTGGCAGCGGAAAGCAAGCTGTGCCCTAGTGCGTTGGGCGATGCCTCTTCCATCACACTGCGACGCACATGATTTCTAGGTTTTGAGCACTGAGTTTTCAATGCTAGCCACCGATCGTCCAGCGCGCCCAATTGTAGGTCTAAAACTGGCTATATTTCCATTGTACACATAAGCTTCCCCTCAAGAAAACGTTATTTGATCATGTATTTTTATCCATTGAATCTGAGTATGAAAGCCTTTTTGTAAGATAATGAATTAAAATTGTTTAAAATCCAATAGCTGAAAGTATGGTTGAAAGTATTGCTAAAAGTATGGCTGAAAGTATTGCTAAAAGTATAGTTGAAGGTATTGCTAAAAGTATGGCTGAAAGTACGGCTGAAAGTACGGCTGAAAGTGTGGCTGAAAGTATGGCTGAAAGTATGGCTAAAAGTATGGCTGAAAGTATGGCTAAAAATATGGCTAAAAGTATGGCTAAACGCGTGGCAAAGTCTTTATTTAAGTTTGGCATACAGTAGGGCTCAGAGTCTTACTATTAGCTGAATCCTGTTGCTAACAATATATAGCTGGCAACTTGTTAAAAGTATGGCTGAACGTATGGCTGAAAGCATGGCTGAAAGTCTGGCTTAAGGTACGCCTAAAAGTCTGGCTAAACGTGTGGCAAAAAGTCTTTATTTAAGTTTGGCATAAGGTATGGCTTAAAGTCTGGCTAAACGTGGGGCAGTCTTTATTTCAGTTTGGCATACAGTAGGGCTCAGAGTCTTACTATTAGCTCAATCCTGTTGCTAACAGTATATAGATGGCACCTTGTTAAAAGTATGGCTGAAAGTATGGCTGAAAGTATGGCTGGAAGTACGGCTGAAAGTACGGCTGAAGGTACGGCTGAAAGTACGGCTGAAAGTGTGGCTGAAGGTGTGGCTGAAAGTATGGCTGAAAGTATGGCTGAAAGTGTGGCTGAAAGTATGGTTGAAAGTATGGTTGAAAGTTTGGCTGAAAGTATGGCAATAAGGATGGCAGAAAGTACGGCTAAAAGTACGGGTGAAGGTACGTCTGAAAGTACGGCTGGAAGTAGGGCTAAATGTACGGCTGAAAGTACGGCTGAAAGTTTGACTGAAAGTATGGCTGAAAGTATGGCTGAAAGTATGGCTGAAAGTATGGCTGAAAGTATGGCTGAAATTATGGCTGAAAGTATGGCTGAAAGTCTGGCTTAAGGTATGCCTAAAAGTCTGGCTAACCGTGTGGCAAAAAGTCTTTATTGAAGTTTAACATCAGGTATGTCTTAAAGTCTGGCTAAACGTGTGGCAGTCTTTATTTAAGTTTGGCATAAAGTAGTGCTCAGTATCTTACTATTATCTGAATCCTGTTGCTAACAGTATATAGCTGGCACCTTGTTAAAAGTATGGCTGAAAGTATTTCTAAAAGTATAGCTGAAAGTATTGCTGAAAGTATGGCTGAAAGTATAGCTAAAAGTATGGCTGAAAGTGTGTCTGAAGGTGTGGCTGAAAGTATGGCTGAAAGTATGGCTGAAAGTGTGGCTGAAAGTGTGGCTGAAAGTATGGTTGAAAGTATGGTTGAAAGTTTGGCTGAAAGTATGGCAATAAGGATGGCAGAAAGTATGGCTAAAAGTACGGCTGAAGGTACGTCTGAAAGTACGGCTGGAAGTAGGGCTGAATGTACGGCTCAAAGTACGGCTGAAAGTTTGGCTGAAAGTATGGCTGAAAGTATGGCTGAAAGTATGGCTGAAAGTATGGCTGAAAGTATGGCTGAAAGTATGGCTGAAAGTATGGCTGAAATTATGGCTGAAAGTATGGCTGAAAGTCTGGCTTAAGGTATGCCTAAAAGTCTGGCTAACCATGTGGCAAAAAGTCTTTATTGAAGTTTAACATAAGGTATGTCTTAAAGTCTGGCTAAACGTGTGGCAGTCTTTATTTAAGTTTGGCATAAAGTAGGGCTCAGAGTCTTACTATTAAACAGCTAATGCTGAATCCTGTTGCTAACAGTTTATAGCTGGCACCTTGTTAAAAGTATCGCTGAAAGTATGGCTGAAAGGATGGCTGGAAGTACGGCTGAAAGTACGGCTGAAAGTACGGCTGAAAGTACGGCTGAAAGTACGGCTGAAAGTACGGCTGAAAGTGTGGCTGAAAGTGTGGCTGAAGGTGTGGCTGAAAGTATGGCTGAAAGTGTGGCTGAAAGTGTGGCTGAAAGTATGGTTGAAAGTATGGTTGAAAGTTTGGCTGAAAGTATGGCAATAAGGATGGCAGAAAGTACGGCTAAAAGTACGGCTGAAGGTACGTCTCAAAGTACGGCTGGAAGTAGGGCTGAATGTACGGCTGAAAATACGGCTGAAAGTTTGGCTGAAAGTATGGCTGAAAGTATGGCTGAAAGTATGGCTGAAAGTATGGCTGAAAGTATGGCTGAAAGTATGGCTGAAAGTATGGCTGAAAGTATGGCTGAAAGTATGGCTGAAATTATGGCTGAAAGTATGGCTGAAAGTATGGCTGAAAGTCTGGCTTAAGGTATGCCTAAAAGTCTGGCTAACCGTGTGGCAAAAAGTCTTTATTGAAGTTTAACATAAGGTATGTCTTAAAGTCTGGCTAAACGTGTGGCAGTCTTGATTTAAGTTTGGCATAAAGTAGTGCTCAGTATCTTACTATTATCTGAATCCTGTTGCTAACAGTATATAGCTGGCACCTTGTTAAAAGTATGGCTGAAAGTATTTCTAAAAGTATAGCTGAAAGTATTGCTGAAAGTATGGAGGAAAGTATGGCTGAATGTATGGCTGAAAGTAGGGTTCAACGTATGGCTGAATGTCTTCAGTTGAGTCTAGCTTAAGGTATGACTAGACGTCTGGCTAAAAGTATGTTAATAAGCTTTTCGTCAAGGTTCGCATAAAGTCTGACTATTAGCTAAATCATGTTCTAAATTAATCTTAAGGTGAGCTAAACATTTACCGGAATGTATAGATCACAGTATAGTTAAAATTATGGCTGAAGGTATAGTATGAAGTCTTGCTTAATTTTAGCTTTAAAGAGCGGTTGACAGCATATCTGACACCTCGTTATAAATATGACTGAAAGTATTATTAAAAGTATGGCTCAAAGTATGGCTGAAGTATGGCATGAAGTCTTGTTTAATTTTTATTTTTAAGTGTGGATAACAGCATATACCTGGCACCTCATTAAAAGTACGGTTAAAATTTTGCTAAACGTATGGCTAAACGTATGGTTGAAAGTATGGGTGCAAGTATGGCTCAACGTATGGCTTTAAGTATTGTCTTAAGTCTGGCTTATGGTATGGCTAAAAGTCTGGGTGAAAGTATGTTAAAAACTCTTTCTTCAAGTCTGGCATAAAGTATGGCTCAAAGTCTGACTATTAGCTGAATAAGGCTGCTAACAGTATAAAGCTGGCACTTTGTTAAAAGTATGGCTGAAAGTATTGCTAAAAATATGGCTGAAAGTATTGATAAACATATGGCTGAAAGTATTTCTGAAGTATAGCTAAATATATGGTGTGAAGTCTTGCTTAATTTTTGCTTTTAAGTGTGACTAACATCATATACCTGACGTCTCGTTAAGTATAACTAAAAGTATGGCTCCAAGTATGGCTGAAAAAATTATGTTCAGGCTGGCTTAATGTATGGCTAAAAGTCTGTCTGAACGTAAAACAAAAAGTCTTTCTTCATGTTTGGCATAGCTAATAGTCAAACTATTAGCTAAAATCTGTTTGAAATTTATTTAACCCTCAGAAGCATAGATTTTTCTATTCGATATTTTGGCCTGAAATTTCTCACTTGAGGGTTTTTGGCGTCGCTAATAACGAATATGCGATCAGAATTTGAATTTTCCTAATCCAAGATGGCGGTTTCAAGATGGCGGATGAAATTTTTTGAAAATGAGTTTATTTTCACTTCAAAATGTTTACCCGGGGGTTTTCGGGGTTGCTGATAACGAATATGCCGTCAAAATTTTTATTTCCAAATCCAGGATGGCGGATTCAAGATGGCGGACGTAATTTTTTTTAGGAAATGTGTATATTTTTAAAGCTCAAAAATGATTTTTTTCTAAAAAAACATGCATTTTTTGCAATTTGTTTATTTATATCAATTTAATAACAAATAAAATAATAAATTACGTTCGGGAGAATTGTAGAGAAACGTCTTACCTATCAGAAAAGCCCGTTACCTTGAATAAATACACATAAATACGTTTTTTATAAATAAAAATAGAAAGCTACTTTGGTGGTCCCTATAGGGACCACTATGCTTCTAAGGGTTAAAGGATAACTCAACATCTGCCGAAGTATAGATCAAAGTATAGCTAAAAGTATAGCTGAAGTTATGGCATGATAACTTGCTTAATTTTGGCTTTAAAGTATCGCTAACAGTTTATAGGTGGCACCTCCTTAAAAGTATGACTAAACGTATTGACAAAGGTATGGCTGAATATATCGTTCAAAGTATGGCTAAAAGTGTCCTGTTAAGTCCGACTTTATGTATGACTGAAAGTACAGTTTTGCTCAAAGTATGGTCGAAAGTATTGTGTTAAGTGTAGCTTCAGTTTAGCTGAAAGTATGGCTTTAAGTCAGACTATTAGCCTGGTTGAAGTTTAAATAAAAAGTTGGCTGCAGCAGTTTAGCTGGGGCCTGGTTAGATGTATATCCCCATTTCTGGCTCTAAGTATAGCTTCACGTTGAACGAATGTTGAGCACAGCGGCGCAACCCATTGTGGCAGGTGCGTGCGCATGCGCACACGCGAAAGAAAATACTGCGACCGCGAAGTATTGAATGAACAAAAGTACATAAAATGTAACTAAGGCGATAAACCAAATTTCCTTTTTACAGTAAAAAGTATAAAATACTTATATTATATAGAATATAAATATAGCGCGATATGTCATGTCACTAAGTATCGCTAAAACTATGGTTGAAAGTATGGCTAAAGGTTTCACTTCTAGGTACCTATCTTTTAAATAATGATGGATTTGTTAGGATATAAATTTATTCGTAATTTGGTTGGTGGGAGTAATGGGTTTTTAGGTTACAAGAAGTAAGGTGGCGCAAAATTTTGCTAAACTTACGGTGTGCTAAGCTCGCTAAGAGATGACTAGTATCGCTAAAAGTCTGGTTAGGGTATCCTAATTTGAAGAATTATCATTTTGATATTTCATATATTTCAGACCAATCGTTGCGTCACACCGTTTCCCCTCATGATGGAGATGATAACATTTCTACGTCTTCCGTTGCGGTAGAGGGATGCCGTAATGGTATAGTACCTGCAGGTAACATTATAACTTGTTTTTTGTAACACAGACAATTTTCGCGTTTTTTAAAACTTAAAAAGGTCCTAACTTAACCGTTTTTAGACCAGCAGGCACGTTTGTTTTAATTGCGGTGCGCTAAGCGCAATCAGAGATGACTAGTATCGCTAAAAATCTGGTTAGGGTATCCTAATTTGAAGAATTATCATTTTGATATTTCATATATTTCAGAACAATCGTTGCGTGACAACGTTTCCCTGCAGGATGAAGACGATAGCGTTTGTACGTCTTCCGTTGCGGTAGAGGGATGCCGTAGTGGTATAGTACCTGCAGATAATATTATAACTTGGCTTTTGTAACAGAGGCACGATTTTCGCATTTTTTAAACCTAAAAAAGGTCCTTAAATAACTGATTTTAGACCAGCGGGCACAAAAGCCGCCAAGTGGATCAAAAATTTTCATAGCCGCCGTAAAACTTCTGTAGCAGGCGTAAAAGTTCCGCAGCGGGCGTAAAATTTCCATAGCGGGCGTAATATTTCTGGTGTGAGCACTAAAATTCCTTAGCGGTCGTAAAATTTTCTTTGCGATTCTTCTAGAAACAGTTTTAATTTTTTTCCAATGCAAGTGTCTTTTCTTTCTCAATCAATATCATTTCGTGTATCTTAGGTGTTCAATAACAACAAATTTTAGTTTGATTTTTTTAAATCTTTTTTATTGTCTAATTTTTATTTCAAAAATACAAAAATTTATACAAAATTTTAAATATGTTAGAGTGAGGAAAGATAAAAATAACCTCAATAGATCTTTGGTGGCTGTATCGGGAATCCGTTAAGGTAGTTGTGTCAAAAAAAGGGTTTCTTAAGAACCTTCTGAAACTTCGGGCATACGTTTGTCTTACCGATGCCCATATGTGTGCTAAATTTCCAAGAGATGACTCGTGCCGATTTTGAGATATTCAATATCAATGTTGGGCATTTTAACATGGGAGGCATAGTAACAACAAGCGGAAAAAAGCATTTAAATTCATTGTTGGAAAACGTTTCTTAAGATCATAACAAAAAACGAATCTATTAATTATCATTATAATTAAAAGCTTGTCACTAAAATTCAGAGTAATGACACGTATAGTTTCCGAGGAAAGCTATTGTAAATCTCGTATAAGTATGGAATATTTGGGTTAAGAGAGATTCGATATAGGAAAAAATACAGAACAATGCGTTTTTCAAGTAATTGTATGTTTGCGTGTCATTTATACGCATATACTGTACATTCACATTCTCCTACACACATGTGCGACTCTGATTTTTTTCTACTATGATGCATTAACTATATTGCGTGATTGTAGACCGTATCCTGAAGACACAAGTACCTTAATGTTTTCTCGCGTCACAGGTACAAAAACACGAAAATCCAAACCTGTATAACATAAAATATCGTGTGCAGTAAGGGCTAAGTGATCTTTTTGGCCTCGTGTGGATGCAGTACTGATATACAGCTCGCAAAATGCCTTCGCCTTTGGTTCGTGCTTGTTCGCCTCCAACTCGTACTGCAAACAACACTAGGTCTAAAAAGGCCCACTTTACGCCCTTCTGACACTATTCTACTAAGGTACCTGAAGTAAAAAAGTAATTTAGGACTACATATTTGTTATAAAACTAACGAATTCTTGTAGAGACTGATGAAGCTGTCGGAAACATCACTGCGATTGAAAGTAATTTAGAAGAGGAAACCATTTCAATGTGGGATCATATTGAGGAAGTTAAAGTAAACAATATATTATTTGTTATATATCTATATAATTACACTGAAAACCAATTAGAAAAGTAATTTGTCCTACTTGAGCAACTCCTCGGCTGAGAGGAAAAAGGTGCCAACTCGTTATTTCGCTAAATAAAGTTCCAACTCGGCGGAGCGCTAAGAAAAGTGCCAACTCAGTGGAGCGCTAAGAAAAGTGCCAACTCACAGGCTTTTTTCCATAGACGTTTTAGTTGAAAATAGCTATAGAGTTTGAAAAATCTGTTTCTTCTTTCTTTTTTGCTGTATAAATATAGATATGACAAATCGTAAAAAAAATTCAAAACTCTATAGCTATTGTAAAACGTCTATGGAAAAAAGGCAACTACCACTTTCGCTCCCTGCGCCCGATCGCGAATGTTGTATTTTCGACCTCGCTAGGCAAAAATAGTAGATTATAAACCTATGGAGTAAAGTAGGCTATGTACGCCCGCGAGTGATTTGCTGCACGAGCGAAGCGAGGATAGCAACTCACGGGCGTTCATAGCCCTCATTACTCCCGAGGGAAATATACAATATTTTCGAATGCCCATGGGAAAGTTATTTGTGCTTAATCCCTGATTTCAGGGTCGAAAAGGTCACATAACCTCACTCCTAGAAACTGTGCCGCTTATGCTCGAGTGTCTTCTTTTTGCAACACACAGACGGTGATAGCAGGGAAAAAGTAAGGAAACGTGCATGTGCGTGGCTTTTTATATGAGGCAGTACATGTGGCGTTTTACTTCCTGACAACAGGAAGTAAACACAATACTTTACACGTGGTATGCGAAAAAATCGTATACGCTCCATGGGAGCAAATAGAGAATGCCTCAGATCGCATGTTTGTCACCGCATGTTTTTCAATTTACATGCAATCTGGGACATTCTTTTCTTTTACTCCCTAGGTGTGTAATATACTATTTTAGCATATGTACTAAGAAGGTGCTTCGTTGTGTGTGAGTTTTGAGTGCACTAAATGACAAATTACGCACTGCGTTCGTTATTTTCTATCATACAGTAATAATACGTTGCGTTAGGAACGATAACTCAGACAGGTTATTGAGAGGGTATGAAACACATTTTCCAATATAATTTTCACATTATTTTTTCTACGCACTTATGATATAAAATAATATGTGTAATTATTGCGGTATTGTTGCCAGTAGCACGCGCGGGTGCGTTGACAACAATGCCGCACTCGTCGCACAGTGCACTATTTATATCTACTAGCCCTCTAAGATCAAGCGCGTTACGCGTGCCAAGGACACCATCTTGATTTTTTCAGTCAATGACAGTACACTTTATCCACCCCGTTGAAAAGTTCCGATAAAAACTAATAAAAATATTCAGATTCGGGTGCAGAAACCGCATAGAATATTAGGTTTCTGCACCCTTTTTATCTGGCTCTATCGGATCTTTTCAACCGGTCATCTAACGCTCTGAAGTGTCCCTCTAAGCTTCAATTCGATACTATCGCGTTCTCCCTTTCGTAGATAGAATAGTTATATATAACTATATTTAATCTATATCACACACTGTGTTCTTTTCTTTGTAAACTTTTTTTATAAACTTTCTTTTCTTTCTATACTATAGGTACAACTGCATAAAAATTTTAAAGTTTATATTTCTGGAGCAAAAATGAATGAAATTAAGAAAAAATTTAAAAAAAACAAAAAAGAAATGGTAAGAAGACTAATGAAAGAAGTATTAGGAATTGAAAATTTGATCGAAATGTCTCCTACTGGTCGTGGCGGACATAAAGAGATACCAAGCCTCGTCAAGTCCGCAATATTTCGTAAGACAGATTTTATTGATTTTATTGTATGATATGTTGCTTTTAGAATAATTATTATTATATCAAATAATTTATCTGTGCCCACTATCCGGCAAATACACGATACAATATTACTCTCCTCTCATTATCCAAAAGGGAGTCCGTCGTGAAAGTCTTTCTCGAGCAAAGAAATATAATTCAAATTATTCATTTATTATCTGCAAATTAAATGCTAAATAACTCGCATTTACTTAAACTCAATCTATAAACGCACCAGACTAACGAAATAAATCGCAACTATCTCGATGCCACTCTAGCTGCTCGTTCACCCGCAAACACGTTTTCAAATATTCCGCAAAACTCTATTATAGAGTGTGCGTGGGGCACACTCTACAACAGTTCGACGCTCGCTGTCGCTCTTTCATTTTCGCGGAACTCGCTTGAGATGTTTCATTCCCGCTGTCGTATGCGCCGCCGCGTCGCTATCCCAATCTTCCTCCACGCGAGACTATTACTAAATAAACAATCGAAGAGTTAATAGTTTCAGAAATTGGTCGTCACCGCTCCAGCGACCGATACCACGTAACGCATAAATCGCAATAAACGCTCCACGGCGCGTACTCTGCTTGCGATTTCTCTATTTCTCTTTTTCTCTATTTCTCTATTTCTCTATTTCTCTATGCCCATTCTCGCTTGTCATTACTTTCTCGCATACTCACATTCATGCGGTGATCACTTACCGATTGTCGTTGTTCTCCAGACGCATGCATGAAATCTAGTCACATTCTTGGAATATAGTATTATCTGTGTCTAGATCTCGAGTACCCTGGTTTTCTAAGATTCTCTTTCTCTCCCTCCCTCCCTCTCACCCCCCATCTCTCTCTCTCTCTCTCTCTCTCTCTCTCTCTCTCTTTCTCTCTGTCTCTCTCTCTCTCTCTCTCTCTCTCTCTCTCTCTCTCTCTCTCTCTCTCTCTCTCTCTCTCTCTCTCTCTCTCTCTCTCTCTCTCTCTCTCTCTCTCTCTCTCTCTCTCTCTCTCTCTCTCTCTCTCTCTCTCTCTCTCTCTCCCTTTCAGGGGGAAGGATCGATATCAAAATTGGAGAAATTTTAAACCTGCAATCATTTTTGTTACTGTGGAATCGGTAATTTTTTGTAATTTGGAATTTTCTTTAGAGTCACAATGTGGCAATCTTCAACCACAGTATAACCCATTCAAGTGTTTTATTTTATGTATAATTTGATGATATACTTCATGACATTAAAAGATAATTATTTTCGTAAAGGACTTTTGACTCTAGGGTAAGTGCAGGTATTACAGCGGCGCAGGTATTATTGCGATATTTCTATTTCTGTAGAAACCTAATAAACTTCATTTCGAATCTGATCCAAAAAATTCGTAATGTACATTTGAAATGTTATCTTTATTATTACTAAAATATAATTAAGAATATTTGCTTATTTTCTTATTTATGTGAATTTTAATTTCGAGAGCTCGATTTGTTGTGAAAAAATATAGGAAGCTTCGAATATACTCGAAACAAAAATGTCTATTTCTGCACACCATTAAAACAAAACAAAAATACTATAAATAACTTTTATACGTAAAGTTACAGTCATTTTTCAAAAAAGAGCATGAAATTACTTTATTATAATGTTTAAGTAAAATTTTAATGATGCAGCATTACCTGCATTATTTTTTGCGAATGTTGGAATTACTGCGATAAACTATGAGACACACCTAACCTCCAAAATCGCAGTAATACCTTCACTTACCCTATTACAAAAATATAAAACCTAAGTAATTTATTTTGTTTTAGATAATTTAGTGCTAAAAGCAAGATTTGGATTTTATTTAATAACGTCAATTTTAATTTAAGCTAAATGATTATGTCGCTTCTAGATTTTATAACATAGTTATTTCATGGAATACTAATGCATTATGTCGTACGCATTATGTAAAAATGATTCTATTTAAGTCATTCATTAGCTAGAAAATATAGTTCATTTTCTACTAAGAACTACTTATTAACCATCTTTTTAAAACTTTAAAGATAAAAAGTAAATTGCTAATAACGATTATAAGTAAATTGCTAAGAACGATTTCCAAAGCCAATTTAGGAAGGATTGTTGTGAAATCCCCCCCCCCCCCCCGCATTTATGCGGCGGAGGAGAAAAAAAAGCCTACAAGAATTGTTTTTCGTGACAAAATTAACTTTTTGTTCTGATGAGGGTGACATTGTTCACCGAAACGTCATCATACACATGTGAACATTTATTTCTCACATCCTTGCCTCGGGAAGATCGAACTCCTACATACCAATATAATCATACCAGCCGAGGAATAAAATTCATACAAAAACACACCGTTGTTATTTCATGAATAAATTGCTAATACTTTCTTTCTTACAGATTTCGTCAATGAAAATGTCGAAGTTGATCAAAAAATGTCCAAAGATGAGTACCGGCGGACTTTAACACTTATGTGTAATACGTTGCGCAATCCAAAAAAACATTAAAATGTTAATTATATTTAATTAAAATTAAAAAAATTAATTTGTTTATTTGAATAAAATCTTATTGATAAAACTTGTTTATTCTTATTTCTTTCTTCTTCAAGTAAAAGAATAAACTATACTAATTAGTTTACTTTGGATAATGATTAATAGTTCATTATACAATTCTTAAAATCTAACGTAAAAGTATCAATACTTGGCCATCAAAACTCCAGTACCAAAAAGTGGCCGCATGCACTAAATAGTATGTTTTTGAAGTTAACACACAATTATAAATTCCTCTCGAAGCTGTCACACTAGACTTCAACGCACTTTCTCTCGAAACCATCACACAAGACTTCAACACTCCCTCTCTCGAAGCCGTTACACAAGACTTCGACACTTCTTTCTCCGGAGCTATCACACAAGACTTCGACACTCTTTTCTCCAAAGCCATCACACAAGACTCCAACGTACTCGCTCTCGAACCTATCGTACTGAACTCCTTTCGACGCCGTTACGCCAGATTTCATCTCTCTCAAAGCCGTTGCACTAGACTCTAACTCTCTCTTTCTCTGGGTTTCTAGGCTAGACTCTCCTCTACGCTCTTTACATGATAGCACGCTAACTCGATCCCTGTTCTCACTCAACCCGGCTCGACTCCATTCACTACCATATAAATTCCTCTGTCAGATTCCTGAGTCCATATAAGAGCTATACAGAATGCAGGGGGCTCTACTGCGTCCCGGCCACCGTGTAGGGCACTGTGCTCTATGTCCTACCAGTTGGCAGACAAAACACTGATTGTCAAAGGTCGCTTCGTCCGTTGTATTCGTGGCTGCAGCCGACAACTGACGGCGCAGGGGAGTGTCAGATCATTATTGTCACGATTTCCCCTTCGCACGTCTCTGACCGTTCTTTCTCCAACTCTTTCGTCACCCGCTGTCCTTCAACTCCGTTCTTTTCGTACTCTTTTGTTGACTCGACAACAGCAGTGACTTGATACGACGCTTGGTGGGAGCCGTCGTACATAGGGCCTCGGATTCTCAACTTCTCACGACGTACTGGTGGCCTGTATCACTTTTTAATCGTCTCTTTCCTCTCAAACTCTCGTCCATATCGCTCAATCGCCTCGAAGCTATCTAAGGTTTTATCCCACAGATAGTCCTGATATTCTGGACGTAAGTGGGAGAAAGCGAGGTTAAGCTGCTCTCTCATCGAAGGAAGTTTCTTCAAGTAGCCGACAATTCGACGGAACTTGGTAAGAAAGGGCGTGATCCTGTAACCTCTCTCGAATGTTTTGAAATCTCAAGTGAAGATTTCATCTTGGTATACTTCATACTAGTCACTCGCTTGGTATACTTTATACCAGTCACTCGCTTGGTATACTTCATACCAGTCACTCGGTTGGTATACTTCATACCAATCACTGTGGCTCGCCTACATGCTTTGAGCGTTTTTTAACGTGGAGACTGCTATCATCGAATCCGTGGCGTTCCTCTTGATGACTTTCTCTGCGCGAACTCCTCCAATCACGATTATTTGACTTCCCTCGATTTCTCCGGCGCCGTACAACCGAACTGTTTCGACTCGGACAATGCGAACTAGTGGGACTGATGTCTCGAAAGTCTGCTCTAAATCGGCTCGAGAATACGGATGGCGACTCGAAGGTTGTCTCAGACTCAGACTCAGATTCATTCGGCAGAGAAATTCGTCTTTGCTTCTGCGGGCGGGCTGCTGTACGAGGAGGCTCAATTCTAGCATTGACTTCACTTCGCCAATCCTCTTGTCTCTGGATGTGGGATTTTCGTTTCCAGCCTCGAGGTGTATCTTGCAATCGCAACGGCCTCAATGCGTAACGTGTCCCTAGATTATCGTAATGTAGTCTGTCACATCTCCCCATCACCGACTCAACATTTTCGTGAAGAGATATTCGAGGGATTGCGCCGACATTCGTCGATCCCAGGAGTCTCTGGTATTCGCAGGTACGAAAGGTGAAAGTATGACAACTTCCTCCTGAAAGTGGAGGGCCGTTGTCTGGTAAGATGAGGCCATGGTTACAATCGGCTCTGATCGCGAAATTGACATGAATTCCTGTCCTGAAGTGAGTAACAGGTAGTACAAATGATCAACTCCTGCATTCGAAGCACTTGTAATTCGAGTCATCGTCGATATAATTCCTTCTTCTTACACTCTCGACCCACCACAACCATTATCCCTCAATAAACTATCCGTCTTCAAACTCGACAGGAAAACAGTATCAGTCTTCTCCGATCTTCTTGAGAAAAAGAGAAACTCGACACCCTTCACTCGACCCTCTCACTGGCAATCTTGTATCTCAATCACAACCTCGATTTGCCTTGAATTCGACCCAACCCCCGTTGTTGCTGTCGTTAGCGTGGCCCCACGTTGGGCGCCATTTGTAACGTTTTATTTGCTTAAACCCACTAGTAGAGTCAAAATAGTCAATAAGTATGATTTGAGCAAATATTTCGGCTTGCGAATAGTATCTCGATGAGAAAGTAGCCACGACTCAGCAACAACCAAGGTTGAATTTTATATACTCCAACACACAATACCAACGCTAATGGACACAATATCCTTCTTATTCGGACCGCAAAGAGATTGCACACTCGTGAATAACAACAAGCACGTAGGAAGTTAAATGTAGTTTATTAATTTCAAATCAAGATGGCGGCTTCCGCCATTTTGCGTCGTCAGATCGTCTTTCCTCTCGACTGCGGGGCTCTCACTATGCTTCTCCCGCACTCCTGCCACCGGACCTGCTAAACACACAAAAGAACCACCCGGTCACGAAACTTGACCCCGCAACTCACAAGTCGACTCACGACATGACAACTTAGGAGACACCAGAACTCCAGCTACCCTTTCATGCCACCAGGTTACACTGGTGTAATTCCTCCTCAGCTGTACTGCGGCTCTCGAATATTTGGAACATCAACCCCAACCTCTCTCACGACCCGAAGTGCAACCCTCACGACCCCATAACTTGCTTCGCACAACTTACAAGCCTCAACTTGTACCTACCTACCTTTACACCTTCAATCCTTACTACTTCGCAACTACTTACTAGGTTCACAATTTCTCCGGCAACACCACACACACCCTACCAATGACTCATTACTTTTACTCGGCGAACAATGAGAGAGTTAACTGAACTATCCATAACCTCGTATGAGCTCGTTTGGAGGTCAATCGTCTCGAGTGACTCCCTTTCCTTACCCGCGGTCACTAGCGCGCGTCATACTCATCGCTCGGCTGAGTATATTCATTCTATCTCTCGCGCTCTATCTCTACCTCCTTCTCTCTCTCTCTCTCTCTACTCACCGGTGTTCGCAGTACTATACCTCTAGCTGAGTGCTCATCGAGCACCTTCGAAAGAAGTCACCTTCGAAGACGTGGAACCCGCGGTTTCTCATTTCTCGTCGCAGGCAATGGGGACACGGTATACCCCGTAGTGTAGCAGCAAAAGCTCTCCCATTCATCGGACACCATATTGCAAAACTATGCAACTCCTCTCTCCTGCAAGGTAAATTTCCTGGTGTCTGTAGGAAGGCACATCTCGTTTCAGTAGTTATTGCAACACTATGGAGCACCCAAACAATGACTCATCGACGCCAGCCGAGGTCAATGTTTGTCGGGCCACCACCATAGTGCCGCGTTAGCAAAGTTTATGCATATGCGTGTGTGTGGACGTTTGTGTGGTGCGCACATACACATGCACGTATAAGTATATTCTAAGGAGAGAGAGAGAAAAAAAAGAGAGAGAAGAGAGAGCGAAAAAGGAGCGAGCGAGAGAGAGAGAGAGAGATGCGCATGTGCATCAAGCAATTGTGCAAGCTCACACATACACATTCGAACATACACACCATTCTTTGCCCACGAAAACACACATACACACACTTGCTCACATGCTCGCCCATGCCCCATACACACTTCCGAACACGCACTCACTCACCGGAACGCTCACACACATACATCCGAAAAATACACACACACTAGCACGCAAACATAGACACTTCCCCACACATACATTTTTGAGAAAGCGAGAGAAAGATCGAGAAAGAGAGAGAAAAAGAGAGAGAGAGTAACTTTTGTGCGTAGTCTCTCTGTATCATCATGGCAAATGTACCTACATAGAAAATTTCCAGATTCATGGTGTTTTACGGGGTTTTCGATATTTTATCGGATTTTGGAAGTTAATGGTATATGATTCGTGAACATGTGGTCTTATGGTGTGTCTACGGGATTTTTATGGTGTATTTTACAACATTTGTCTATAGCTCCTCTGCACCATGGCAAATGTACCTACATAGAAAATTTTCTGATTCATGGGTTTTTTATGGGGTTTTTCTGGGGTTTTCAATATTTTATCGGATTTTGGAAGCTAATGGTATATGATTCGTGAACATGTGGTTTTATAGTGTGTCTATAGGGTTTTTATGGTGTATTTTACAACTTTTGTGTATAGCCTATCTGCATCATGGCAAGTGTACCTAGATAAAAAATATTTCAGATTCATGGGTTTTTATATGGTTTTTACAACTTTTATGTACAGTCTCTGCACCGTGCAGCGATCGGCCAACACCTCACGCGCAGTATGCGATCACGCACGGACGGTTTGACAAAAATGGAAAAAACTCATGCACATCCCATAAGACTACTTCATCATATATTATACTTCTGTCATACTCTTGTCGAACTGTAAGCCCAAATTTCTACACTGAATCACTATCTACATATAATACTCGCGCACAACATTTGCATTGGCCATACTCCGCACACAACACACTCGTGGTACTTTGCCACGGAGATGTTCATGCGACAAGACAATATTTCATGACTGACAGCCGATCGAACATTCGTCTTTGCCACGGATGCTTTCATCGTACGTGGGCTCTCATCACACGCGGGCTCTCTGCTGTTGAACTATATCATCTTACCTCGAATTAGTCAGCACTTGCAGTCGTCGAAATTGTATCTTGCTATGTATCCCACGTTTTCAATTTCTTGAATTACACTCACGTGCAAAAAACTCCTGACTGTGACATCTTTTCATCGACGGTTGCGTTCACGGCCGACACTCTGCAGATGTTTCATTTTCAGCGTAAACCAGATAGGGTGTAACATCAGACACCGAACTGCAGATATGTTATTTTTTTTTTTTTTTTAAATGTCACGTACCGAAAGCACAACGAGTTGTAGTATAACGAAACTCCATACCAGACACAGAAAGGAATAAAGACATTGTAAGTAACAAATGTCTGCAAACGCAATCCGACGTTAAAAAAAAAATGTGACCACACGGAGAGCTAAATGGCTACTGATGAATACTTTTCGGGGAGCGGCTGACCAGCGGGAAGTAGGCTGTTGGAAGTCGGATGACAACTGCTGGAAGTCGGCTGTTGGCTGCTGGAAGTCGGCTGCCGTCTGCTGGAAGTAGCTGTGTAAAATATTGTTTCAGTTATCCGTGCGACTACAGCCGCGGTCCGTCTGCTACTGACGCGTCAGAGGACCACACCCTGGAAAACTAGTGGCGCTGGTGTAGCAACGCAAAGAATGCACTCGTGATCGGTGATGACACAGTGTAAAATCAGCTCATTGGCTACCGCTGTATCTCCATCGTTGTGATTGGCGGTGACCGGCGCACCAGAAAACACCTCATTGGCTGTTGGTGTGCCCCACCAAGCTGATTTAGCGGCCGCGAGAAACGAAGCGTGAGAAGAGCTTATTGATTACCGCTGCGCCGGCAAAAGAGCTGCTTTGCCACGGCACTAGCCCCACCACACGACTCGTAAATTAGCGAGCGGCTGCGCGCGGGTGCTGGCGCGACCACCGCTCCGCTATGTTGGTAAAAGAGCTGACTCCCCGGGATACTAGTGTCAATCCGATCGCATGGCTCACGGGCTCGTGGGAAGAGGTACGAGTAATAAAGTCCATCTGATAAACCGATGTATTTTAAATAAAAGTTTTTCCCGTCATGGCACCAGTAAACGAATACTGACGAAAGGTGTCGTGGCCACTCCGAGAGCTAAACGGCAACTGACGAGTGTACGCCGCGATTATGTATCCGGTAGACAGTGCACGTGCCGTTTAAATTGCGAGTCAGCATTTTTGAATGGAAGAAAACAGCAAACATGAGAGCATCATGAAGCGTATGACAATGAGATCATCGAGGCGACACTTTCGCAGCTGCGCGACTGCTGACACCGCAAATCAGATAACTGAGCGCCGGACAGTGTATGAATCATACACTCAACTTTTACTTTCTCAAGCGCCGCTGCACGGATGCGACCGCAACAAAACAGGTAATAGCAAGCAGGATACGTCATACATTCGTCTTTAAATTTCTACAAGCGTCGCTTTCTAAAAAAAAGGCTCTAAATACTATCACGTGATTGCTAGCTTCCAAAACTTTTTTTTTTGCCATAAATACATCATAATCACTCTCGAATTCAGCCACAACTTTCCGTTCGTACTTGGTAGTCACAACCTTTATACTTGTTTGTTTTTCGACTCGCTGATAGAGTAAGCATTGCAAGGTCTTTTCAAATCTTTTTCGAGGAGCGGATTACCAGTGGGAAGTCGGCTGTTGGAAGTCGGATGTTAACTGCTGGAAGTCGGCTATTGGAAGTCGAATGTCCACTGCTGGAAGTTGGCTGTTGGGCGATGAAAGGCGGCTGTCGTCTCTTGGAAGTAGCTGTTTCAAATACTTTTTCAGTTAGCCATACGGCTACATGTGCGGTCCGTCTACTACTGACGCATCAGACGACCCCTGGAAAGCTAGTGACGCTGGGGTAGCAGCGCAAAGAACGCACTCGTCATCGGTGACGACACAGTGTAAAATCAGCTCATTGGCTACCGCTGTATCTCTATCGTTTGATTGGCGGTAGTTGGCGTACCAGAAAAAAGCTCATTGGCAGCGCCCCCAACAAGCTTATTTTAACGTCCGCGGGAGGCGCAGCGTGGGAAGAGCTCATTGGTCACCACTGCGCCGGCAAAAAGAGATGATTTGCCGCGGTTCTAGCTCTACCACATTTATCAGTGGGGTCACGCGCGAATTTTGTGACTACGTTAAAGTAAGATTGTCACTCGTCAGCGGATTGTATACGTGCAGTACCAAGCCATGATCTCATAGTGTCAAATTGCATACTGCGCGGATAATGTTACATTTCAGATGACCAGTTCAAAAGTGTTGTCAATGCAGTCGTGCGCATTGCACGATGAGCTCATCGTGTCGCACACGTGTGTGATTGAAGTTACATTTTAAACCAGAAAGCAATGTGTGACTTAACCGCAACAGCGAACGAAATCATCAGCAAAGATATAGTCAACGACGCTCGTGTATTTTCTTCTGTTTAACTCTCTTTACAACACATGATCCATACGATTATATTTCTGCAAATTTCTTTGTCAGCCAGAAAGGAATGTCACGTACCGATGAAATAGAGGAGGTATAGTACTTTGGGTATAGTTCGAAGACATACAATCCGGTAACCGAGAGAGGTATTTAAGTAGGGATAGCAGTAATCCTTATCCAGTGTAGTTTGACTGAGCGAGAGTATACCACGTCAAGATGTTTCGAGCTAGTGTATCGCATCTACTGAAAATTCTAAGACTAGGCCTGAGGATCGCAAAATTTCGAGAACCTCATGTACGAGCGGTGTTCGGACCTGTGTGGGATAGTAATCTTGATAAATTATCGATCAACATTCTATGTAAAAAACTTCACTTTCTCCTCTTACAATGTGGAATAGCGACAGTTGATTTCATGTATAGTATGGGACTTTTTCAAAACCGTGATGTTCTCTCGATTGTTGTACGGGTTTTAAAACAACGTAATGAACACAGAAGTCCTATGGCTATTCGTATTTTTCGACGTTTTCGTAAGTAGCAATTTATTATATCGATATTATATATAAACTTTACTTTTTCAAGCAAAAATTTATTATCTTGTTAGTGTTTAACCAAATGATGGATGACACGGAAGGCGACACCTTTTTAATGCGTTGTGTTTATCAGGATCTTGGACAGTCAGGAACCTCTATAAGCAACATTTGTAAGTATTGGGTGTATTATAACTAGAAAATAATAATTTAATAATATTATGGCACACTTCAATACTTAAGGTCCAGAAACAGAAAGTCAACCTTCAACATCTCAATGTAATTATCAGGATATTGCTCAAGTGGTTACCTCTACAGACGATACACATAATGGTAAGCATTAAGAGAGAGGATTATGATAAAATAATTAATAATATTAATGCCCTCGTCAATACTTCAGTTTCAGATTTACGGCACGAACACCAACCGGTTCCTTTAACGGCTGGTGACACATCGGAATCTGAACGTATCGAGTATGATTCCGATACAAGTACTAGTGACAGTGATAGTAGTAGCGACAGTGACACCAGTTGTAGCGATAGCACCGACACAGCCCTAGAAGACACAATAGACTATGATGGTACGATTATATAAATGTTTTTCTTTTATCCGTGAAACTAAAAAGCCTTTCAATTTACAGGAGACTGTTTACAGATCGGAGAGGGTAATAGAGCTCGTTTCATTGTTGAAAATGATACAACACGTCATTATCACCGTTTCGGATACGAGGGAAGAGAAATTCGAGGTATAATATCCCAACCGCCAGAGAATGCAAATATTTACGATTGGTTAGAAGAATCTATGCGCAGTCTTCATCGGCAGTTATGTAGCAGAGGCGACCCAAACGATTTCATAGGGTTAACTATCAGCTCGGAAAAATTCAACCACGGTCCTTTATGGCTCTCTTTCAGACCTGTTAAAAACTTAAAACCAGATGATATTTGGGAATTGTTATTCAACACAGTGCAGAGTGCAGGTGATTATCGATCAGCTGTGCCATGGTAAAAGGCACATCTGGGCGAGGCAGAGTACGATTAACTGAAGGGACGGTAAGCAAAAGATCTATAGTAACTATCAAGAACAGTGATAACCTTTGCTGCCACGTTCTTTAGTCGTAGCACACGCCTATGCAATTAGAGGACAAAACCGTTCTGGAAAATTTGCATAGTTATTGGAATCTCATTCACCACAGCAATAGCAGTGTTCAGAAAGAAGCAGCAGAAAACATCGTGAATTTGTCAGCCACACAAGTACCAATGGATGGTTGCGGTATTGAAGAGATCCATAAATTTCAAATTTTTTTCGCTGGTCATGCTACGGCTATAGCGGTGTATAATTTTTGTTCCTTCGGCTAAGGTTCACCACCACTATATGATGGTACACGTTTCGTCATCGACACGCATGGGTACATAGCACACATTACGGCTTACGTATTATGAGAGGTTAAAGCACTACCAGCCAATACTTAATATGATAGCTGCGAGCGGTAGTGCTGGATTTTGCATACCTTGTAATCAATGCTACTGGTGAACGGTAGATCACAGGTGTTCTAATAAATGCTACAAAAGTATGGCAATGCTACCGTGTGACATGACTATTAAGTTAAAAAAGTACACGTCGTGCTTTAGATCTTTTTTCGGTGAATTGTGCTATGAAAACCACTTGAATAAAGGATCGTTCAACAAGAATAGTACTGTATGTGACAGAATGAAGATATGTCAAATTTGTTTCAGGACAGTACTTGTAAAGAACAGTCGAAGCCACGAATGCGGTGTATCTTATTGTAAAATATGCAAATTACACCTGCCCACAAGACATTTATGTCACATACAGACAATAGAAACGAAAGCGAAGGAACCCACGCCAAATTCAATTTTCCTGTTTTATGATTTTGAGACTCAACAAACGTTGGAGGTGTTGGGTGATGAGGAGAAAAAAATGCACTTACCCAATATATGTATCGTGCAGCAAGTTTGTATATTCTGTCTCGATAATGACAATATATCCGTCCCATGCGCTCATTGTGGAATACGTGAATATGTGCTCAAAAAAGAGCCGGTGAAACAACTGGCCGAACTTGCGCTGGAGCCTAGACAACACTTCAAAAATGTTATGTGCATTGCACATAACTTGCAAAGCTTTGATGCACAATTTATATTCAAGTATATCGTTGAAAAATACGAAAAACAACGTGTCACCCCGTCAGTGGTGATGAACGGTTCAAAAATAATTTTATTAGAGATTTTGCAGGCCAAATTTATAGACAGTCTAAATTATTTTCACATGCCTTTGAGTAGCTTACCAAAAGCGTATGCTTTGCATGAGATAGAGAAAGGTATTTTTCTTGATGCCCTGGTGGAAAGTACGTGGTTTCGCCATTGTTTTCGATGGCGAAAGAAGGACATTTAACCAATGATTCTGAGTTGGTAACTAGGCAACTGTAGACTTTATTAATAGATTGTTTTAGAGGTTTTGTCAACATATTCAAAGTCATTAACCTATATTTACAACAAAAACTATCATTTCTGATCATCAAGGTACACCCGATGGACATTGATTCTAGCAATGCATGTCCCGTTAGTGGCACTCATACATAACCTTTTGAATGTTCATATCATTTTCGAGGTATGTTAACGATTTAAATATTATGTGTGACAGTCACTAACGGGGTATCCATTGTCAGAATCAATGCGGCTCATCGGGTATACAAGTGATTTATATTGCTTTAATTTGTGAAATGGATAAAAGATTGTTCGTTAATAATGTCGCACTTTTTGTGAGAATTTCTTCTTGAGTGATTATTTATTTTTTCAGATACAAATAAAGTAGTTGACTTTGTTGCTGTAAATGGAGCAAAAGTACCGCATGTTTAATAATTGTACGTGTAACAATTGTAACAATTGCACGTAAAATAAAAATATTTTACATGATCTTCAGTAAAATTCACTTATTAAAATTATGCACGTGGTGTTTTCGATGCCCGCCCCCCCGACCAGCAGCACTCGCTGCGCTCGTGCCGCAAATGTTGGGGGCGGGCATCGAACGCAATGCTCTTGAGCCCGTCGGGTGCGTTATCATTATCAGTGGCAAACGTACTTTCCACCGGACATCAAGAAAATAGTATACGGTACACGAGACGAAATTTCAAGGCCCGCCACTGCGTGATATGGCGCCCTCGGCTTCGCCTCGGGCGCCAACTTCACGCAGTGGCGGAACTTCAACTTTCGTCACTTGTACCGTAATGTACTATTTCCACATTTATTCAATACAACTCAAAATCAGACATACGTGGGGCCGTTACCATCTTTGGACTTTTATTCACCAGACTCTATGAATAGCAAGGAAAGGCAACGTTTTTTAGATTGGTACAATGAGCAGACATTACGTAGATACTTATTCGATTTTCAACAAGAAATTGAAAAATATTGTAGGTAAGATGTTACGATTCTAAGATTGTCATGTTTAGCTTTTCTGAAAAATTTCATAAAATACAATGTCGATCCTTTTGTCGAGTGTACAACTATAGCTTCTTCATGCATGCGTGTTTTCAGAAAAAATTTTTTAAAAAAGAATTAGATAGGTATCATACCGCCTGGTGGTTACAGATGGACCGATAATCAATCCACGAAGACCGTATACTGGCTGTCTTGGATGGAGAAAAAGATTCTAAAACGACCGGTCGAACACGCCGGACGATGTCGCGAAAGGCGGTTACGGGAAGGTATCATCGTCGATGGTTACAGCTCACCGCAAAATGAAGAAAATCACAGAGGCTTAGTACTACAATTTCACGGTTGTTTTTGGCACGGATGTCCACGATGTTACAGAATAAATAGAGATGCGACGTTGATAACTGGTGACACAATGGATAGCAGATTTGAGAGAACTTTAGCTATAAGTAAAAAAATAAAAGATCACAGTTACGAATTAATCGAAAAATGGGAGTGTGATTTTCAAAATGAAATCACACAAAACGAAGAGCTCCATTGCTTTATTCAAGAAAGTGTCGATGACGAGAATCAAAAATCAATGGACTCTAGAGATGCGTTTTTCGGTGGTCGCACAGGCAACGCAGTCAAAATGTTTGAATGTGAAGAAAGAGAAAAGATCAGATACGTAGATGTGTGTTCGTTGTATCCATATATTTGCAAACATGGTAAATACCCAATTGGAAACCCCAAAGTATACGTCGGCCGAGAGGAATGTGCTCACATTATGGGTCAAAACAACGATATTTCACGAGTAAATGGAATAATTAAGTGTGAAGTACTGCCACCACAAAACCTATATCACCCTTTATTACCTGTAAGAATGCACGGTAAGTTGATATTTCCTCTGTGCCGCAAATGTTGTGAAGACACGATCCAAGAACCTTGCCCACATCAAGATCCAAACGACCGTATTTTACGTGGAACATGGGTTTCGGAAGAGGTGAAGGAAGCCGTAAAATGGGGCTATGTTATTAAACGCGTTTACGAAATTTGGCAGTATGAAATGACTCAGTATATCCAAGAAGAACGTAAAGGCGGCATATTTGCAGAATATATTAATACGTTTTTCGAGCAAAAAACTATGGCTTCAGGGTTTCCGCCAGGCTGCGTAACGGATCGAGATAAAGACGAATATATAAGAAAACTAGAACTTGTGGAGGATATAAGTTTAGATAGGAATGCAATACAGTACAATGCAGGCTTGCAAAACTATGCTTGAACTCATTATGGGGCAAGTTTGGACAACGCGAAAATCTAACAAAGACGGAAATGATAACAAAACCGGAAAGATTAACGGAATTGCTTACCAGTCCAGAGATAGACGTCAATGGGGTTTTACCGGTCAAAGACGAAACACTTTACGTAAATTGGTGTTACAAAACCGAAGCTCTATTACCATCACCAACGACGAGTGTTGTGCTTGCGGCTTTTACAACGGCGCAGGCTCGTTTGGAACTGTTCAGGTACCTTAACGCTTTGGGTGCACGTGCACTCTACTACGATACAGACTCTGTTTTTTACGTTAGCAGAGATGGTGAACAAGATCTACCGACGGGTACGGCTCTAGGCGAATTAACGGATGAGTTAGCAGCCAGTGGTGTAGGCACGTACATAACCTCTTTTTTATCCGGAGGACCAAAATTTTACGCGTACAAATATAAAAAACCTGATGGGGACGAGGGCTGTGTATGCAAAGTAAAGCGTATAAGACTAAATTATGCTAATGCCCAAAAAATCAGTTTCAACACAATCCGCGAAATGATCACAGCACAGAACGACGAAATAGTTGTGCATAACACAACTATTCGACGCACGGCATTTCAAGACGTTATAACTCAAAACGAAATAAAAACCTGCAAACCCGTTTACGGGAAGAGGAGATTTGTTGGTTTCAAAAAAAGTTATCCGTACGGCTTCATCGAAGGGCCGACCACGACTGACGCTACCTGAGAAAGCACTGACGTGACACCAAAAAGCTAATTGGTGACGTCGACACAGAACTCATTCATCATTTTAGAATCACTATAATATTGTACAGACGCACTCAAAAGATATTAATGGGGCTATTATATCGAAACATATTATTATAAGTTCTATTTTATTAATGAATTTGTATCAACTTTACCTGTCTAATGTATTTCGACTTCTCCTACCGAAAGTGTCGTATCTCAGCGTTTTATTTTAAAAAGATCATATCTGAGCATTTCAGTCTAAAAAGTCGTATCTCATCATTCTATTCTAAAGTATCGTATTTCAGCATGCTATTCTAAACAATCGTATTTCAAAATTGTGTTCTAAAGAGTCGTATTTCGTTCTTAGTTCTATAAAGTCGTATTTCAGATTTTAATAGAAACTAGTAATGAAAATGTTATCTATATCAGACATTATTTTTTAATAAATATTAAAAGGACTGAGATTTTATAGCTAATACCGTTCTTTATAGCTTCAAATAAATAATATTTTAATTATACTAACTTTCCTTTTATTTCAATCTTTCCTTCCTTTACTCCTAAAATTGATTTGGAATGAAAATTTCTTCACCAACCTCCAGGACACCGCGAACGAGTATGAACTATTTATGATTACAATGGAGCTTCAAGTCTTGATTTTATTGACTTATTTAAATATTCAAGAATTATAAAAATACAACGGTTTATCAGATAGTCTCTACTATTTGCATCTATTACCGCGATTCCGTGAACCATATGATCGGTTTGACGGTAGCATCGTAGTAAAGCAGCTCGACACAGCGGGGCGGTGGTCGCACCAACACACGCACGTGGCAGCTTGTGAAATTGCGAGCCGTGTGGTGGGGCATTCTCCGCGCCAATCATCTCTTTTGGCCGGCGCAATGGTGACCAATGAGCTGATTGACCAATGAATCTGCGCACGTTAAAATCAGCTTGTTGGGGGCGCTGCCAATGAGCTTTTTTCTGGTACGCCAACTACCGCCAATCACAACGATAGAGATACAGCGGTAGCCAATGAGCTGATTTTACACTGTGTCGTCACCGATGACGAGTGCGTTATTTGCGCTGCTACCCCAGCGCCACTAGCTTTCCAGGGGTCCTCTGATGCGTCAGTAGTAGACGGACCGCACATGTAGCCGTATGGCTAACTGAAAAAGTATTTGAAACAGCTACTTCCAACAGACGACAGCCGCCTTTCATCGCCCAACAGCCAACTTCCAGCAGTGGACATTCGACTTCCAACAGCCGACTTCCCGCTGGTAATCCGCTCCTCGAAAAAGATTTGAAAAGACCTTGCAATGCTTACTCTATCAGCGAGTCGAAAAACAAACAAGTATAAAGATTGTGACCAAATACGAACGAAAAGTTGTGGCTGAATTCGAGAGTGATTATGATGTATTTATGGCAAAAAAAAAGTTTTGGAAGCTAGCAATCACGTGATAGTATTTAGAGCCTTTTTTTTAGAAAGCGCAGCTTGTAGAAATTTAAAGACGAATGTATGACGTATCCTGCTTGCTATTACCTGTTTTGTTGCGGTAGCATCCGTGCAGCGGCGCTTGAGAAAGTAAAAGATGAGTGTATGATTCATACACTGTCCGGCGCTCAATTATCTGATTTGCGGTGTCAGCAGTCGCGCAGCTGCAAAAGTGTCGCCTCGATGTTAAAATAAGCTTGTTGGGGGCGCTGCCAATGAGCTTTTTTCTGGTACGCCAACTACCGCCAATCAAACGATAGAGATACAGCGGTAGCCAATGAGCTGATTTTACACTGTGTCGTCACCGATGACGAGTGCGTTCTTTGCGCTGCTACCCCAGCGTCACTAGCTTTCCAGGGGTCCTCTGATGCGTCAGTAGTAGACGGGCCGCACATGTAGCCGTATGGCTAACTGAAAAAGTATTTGAAACAGCTACTTCCAAGAGACGACAGCTGCCTTTCATCGCCCAACAGCCAACTTCCAGCAGTGGACATTCGACTTCCAATAGCCGACTTCCAGCAGTTAACATCCGACTTCCAACAGCCGACTTCCCACTGGTAATCCGCTCCTCGAAAAAGATTTGAGAAGACCTTGCAATGCTTACTCTATCAGCGAGTCGAAAAACAAACAAGTATAAAGGTTGTGGCTACCAAATACGAACGGAAAGTTGTGGCTGAATTCGAGAGTGATTATGATGTATTTATGGCAAAAAAAAAGTTTTCACGTGATAGTATTTAGAGCCTTTCTTTTAGAAAGCGCAGCTTGTAGAAATTTAAAGACGAATGTATGACGTATCCTGCTTGCTATTACCTGTTTTGTTGCGGTAGCATCCGTGCAGCGGCGCTTGAGAAAGTAAAAGATGAGTGTATGATTCATACACTGTCCGGCGCTCAATTATCTGATTTGCGGTGTCAGCAGTCGCGCAGCTGCAAAAGTGTCGCCTCGATGATCTCATTGTCATACGCTTCATGATGCTCTCATGTTTGCTGTTTTCTTCCATTTAAAAATGCTGACTCGCAATTTAAACGGCACGTGCACGATCTGCTGGCTACCGGATACATCATCGCGGCGTACACTCGTCAGTTGCCGTTTAGCTCTCTGTGTGGCCACAACACCTTTCGTCAGTATTCGTTTACTGGTGCCATGACGGGAAAAACTTTTATTTAAAATACATCGGTTCATCAGATGGACTTTATTACTCGTACCTCTTACCACGAGCCCGTGAGCCGTGCGATCGAATTGACACTAGTATCGCGGAGAGTCAGCTCTTTTACCGACATAGCGGAGCGGTGGTCGCGCAAGCGCCCGCGCGCAGCCGCTCGCTAATAAATGCTCGCAAAAGCAACTCTTTTGCCGGTGCAGCCGTAACCAATAAGATCTTCTCACGCTGCGTTTCTCGCGGCCGCTAAATCAGCTTGGTGGGGCACACCAACAGCCAATGAGGTGTTTTCTGGTGCGCTGGCTACCGCCAATCACAACGATGGAGATACAGCGGTAGCCAATGAGCTGATTTTACACTGTGTCATCACCGATCACGAGTACATTCTTTGCGTTGCTACACCAGCGCCACTAGTTTTTCAGGGTGTGGTCCTCTGACGCGTCAGTAGCAGACGGACCGTGGCTGTAGTCGCACGGATAACTGAAACAATATTTTAAACAGCTACTTCCAGCAGACGGCAGCCGACCTCCAGCAGCCAACAGCCGACTTCCAGCAGTTGTCATTCGGCTTCCAGCAGCCAGCGGCCGACTTCCAACAGCCTACTTCCCGCTGGTCAACCGCTCCCCGAAAAGTGTTCATCAGTAGCCATTTAGCTCTCCGTGTGGTCACATTTTTTTTTAACGTCGGATTTCGTTTGCAGACATTTGTTACTTACAATGTCTTTATTCCTTTCTGTGTCTGGTATGGAGTTTCGTTATACTACAACTCGTTGTGCTTTCGGTACATGACATTTAAAAAAAAAAAAAAAATAACATATCTGCAGTTCGGTGTCTGATGTTACACCCTATCTGGTTTACGCTGAAAATGAAACGTCTGCAGAGTGTCGGCCGTGAACGCGACCGTCGATGAAAAGATGTCACAGTCAGGAGTTTTTTGCACATGAGTGTAATTCAAGAAATTGAAAACGTGGGACACATGGCAAGATACAATTTCGACGACTGCAAGTTCTGACTAATTCGAGGTAAGATGATATAGTTCAACAGCAAAGAGTCCGCGTGTGATGAGAGCCCACGTGCGATGAGATCATCCGTGGCAAAGACGAATGTTCGATCGGCTGTCAGTCATGAAATGCTATCTTGTCTCATGAACATCTCCGTCGCAAAGTACCACGAGTGTGCTGTGTGCGGATTATGGCCAATGCAAATGTTGTGGGCGAGTACTTTATGTAGATAGTGATTCAATGCAGAAATTTTGGCTTACAGTTCCACAAGAGTATGACAGAAGTATAATATATGATGAAGTGGTCTTATGGGATGTGCATGAGCTTTTTCCATTTTTTTCAAACCGTGCGTGCGTGATTGCATACTGCGCGTGGGATGTTGGGCGCTCGCTGCACGGTGCAGAGACTGTACATAAAAGTTGTAAAAACCATATAAAAACCCATGAATCTGAAAAATTTTTTATGTAGGTACACTTGTCATGATGCAGAGAGGCTATACACAAAAGTTGTAAAATACACCATATAAAACCCCATAGACACACCATAAGACTACATGTTCACGAATCATATACCATTAGCTTCCAAAATCCGATAAAATATCGAAAACCCCGTAAAACACCATGAATCTGAAAATTTTCTATGTAGGTACATTTGCCATGATGATACAGAGAGACTACGCACAAAAGTTACTCTCTCTCTCTCTTTTTCTCTCTCTTTCTCGATCTTTCTCTCGCTTTCTCAAAAATGTATGTGTGGGGAAGTGTGTATGTTGCGAGCTAGTGTGTGTGTGTTTTTTGGATGTATATGTGTGAGCGTTCCAGTGAGTGAGTGCGTGTTCGGAAGTGTGTATGGGGCATGGGCGAGCATGTGAGCGAGTGTGTGTGTGTGTGATTTCGTGGGCAAAGAATGGTGTGTATGTTCGAATGTGTATGTGTGAGCTTGCACAATTGCTTGATGCACATGCGCGTCTCTCTCTCTCTCTCTCTCTCTCTCGCTCGCTCCTTTTTCGCTCTCTCTTCTCTCTCTCTCGCTTACTTCTTTCTCTCTCTTCTCCTCTTTTTTTTCTCCTCTCTCCTTAGAATATATTTGTGCGCGCGTGTGTATGTGCGCACCACACAAACGTCCACACACACGCACACACGTCTGCGCCACTCATATACACAAACTTTGCTAACGCGGCACTATGGTGGTGGCCCGACAAACATTGACCTCGGCTGGCGTCGATGAGTCATTGTTTGGGTGCTCCATAGTGTCGCAATAACTACTCGTGCCTCTAAAGAAAACAGCTGTCCCTTCAGCAGTCACAGATTTTTGCCCGATCGCTTTATTGTCATTTCTTTCCAAGGTACTGGAGAAAATAGTACACACACAGATTACGGAATACTTAACAGACAGCAAAATCCTTAACCCTCACCAGACTGGATTCAGACAAAATCACAGTGCTCAGACTGCTTTACTGAAACTGACTGAGGACATTAGAGCTGGTATTGATGAACGTTCAGAGAAAAAACTCATAACAATATTATCAATTTTTAGAAAAATAAAAATACCAAGCAAGAATGTGCTGCTGATGTTGTCAGCTGCTATTTTCTTGCTCCGTCGATAATTGAATTAAAAGCCGAGTGGAACGCCATAGAACGAGAGAACCGTGACTGTGTTGAAACAGTAACAGTGCAGTTTTTAATGCAATACTGCGTCTTAATTTTATTTGTTAAGGTAGTTATATCCCAAGATACAAACCTTGTAGAAAATAATTATTCTTTTACTTATGTAAAATCTGATAGTGTGATGGATTATAGATGTTAAAGAAGAATAGTTAATAAACTATAAAAGATTTTTAAACCCAAAATTATATTATTGCAAATGTAGATATCGTTCATTAAAGAAGTATTCATACAATGTTTCGAATTTTTTTTAATTTTAATTTTATTTCAATATTATTTCAAGCTTAATCTGTTCCTTGAATGATTACCTAAAGATCCACCGTTAACAAATTTTGAAATAATTAATTAACAACAAGTAAAATCTAATTGTTTATAGGTCCCAGCCAATTGTATTAAATAACAATGAATTTTTTCTCCTTACAATTAATTATTTCAAAGTTTTTTAACGGTGGATCTTTAGGTAATCATTCAAGGAACAGATTAAGCTTTTGAACATTAAAATTAAATTAAAATAAAAAAAAATTCGAAACATTGTATGAATATTTCTTTAATGGACGATATTTGCATTTGCAATAATATAATTTTGGGTTTAAAAATCGTTTACAATTTATTAACTCTTCTTCTTTAATATCTATAATCCATCACACTATCAGATTTTATATAAGTAAAATAATAAATATTTTCTACAAGGTTTGTATCTTGAGATATAACTACCTTAATGATTTATGTGGCGTTTAATTACAATAGCAAGATCGTAAAAACATTAAGAGGGTTGTCGTGATTTTATAATGGGTTTACTATTTAATTTCTATGCGATAAAATATTAAAATATAATAATGTAAATACACACGGATATGAAAGGAAAATATTTTCTGAACCACAAAAAACTATTGTGAGAAAAAATTGTTAATCGAACATGTAGATATTATTCAATAAGGAAAAAAGTTAACATTTAACATAAGTTAACATTTGTTTAAGACCTATCGAGACTTCTATTATGAAATAATTAATATTTACAGAACAACATATAATTGTTTACAGTTTAAATCTAATAAACTTCAAGTTAGACACTATCAGACTGTAAACAATTACATGTTTCTTCGTATATATTAATGATTTCATAATATAAGCCTGGATGATTTGTAGAAAAATGTTTAAGAACCAAAATGAGACGTTAAACATTAAAATCTAACGAAAAATAAAAATTTGTAAAATTTGTAACATTTTAACTTATTGCATAATATCTACATGTGCGATTCACAATTATTTCTCACAATAGTTTTTTTGCATCAGAAAATATTAAGATAAAAAGAAGCAAAAATCCACGCGACAAATACAGGATATGCAACTTGTGGGTGAGTCTCGGCTACGCCGCTCGACTAGTTCACTTCAGTCCATAGGAATGTTCCAGTGATTCCGGAACATTCGTACATCAGGTTTGAATGAGCTACAAGTCGCTGCAGTCCGATCTGTCCGACGAGATTCGTGAACTTTCGAAATGGGTCCTTTACGTGAAAAATCTCGTCTTCAGATATGACCGGGGCTGTCCTAAAGCACCTGGAGTATGCCGATGACAGTGTACTCGAAGCAGACATGGCGAACGGGTGTTCCTGCTCAGCGGGAACATTCCTACGCATGAGAAAAAGAAGCAAAAATCCACGCTACAAATACAGGATATGCACTTTGTGGCCGAGTCTCGGCTACGCCGCTCGACAAGTAAACTCGGGTGCATACGAATGTTCCGGTTATTCCGGAGAAGACGGCTCGGCGGCTTGGTGCTCGTGCACTGAACGTGTGTTCACTCGAGCCGCGCGCTTGCCGGCTCTGTTTACTTCTCCCAATAACCCGACAATGGCCTGGCAATCGCCGCTCGGTCGAACATTAATGAATTAACGAAATTTTTAACTAAAAACTACCAAACCCAAATTCTAAATCATAACCTAAGCCCGAAGGGGGGAAGATAGACATTAACGATTTTAGTGTTAGTCATCAATGTCGTACCGGTAGCCGTGGCGGCTAAGGCACGCAGCTACTCTTGCCCTAGTCTTTTGGATCCCAGTTCGATCCTCGCTCGCAATTTTTTTTCCTTTTTTCTTTAATATAAGTACGTAAAATTTCTTTTATTCAAAAACTTTTACATAGAAGCTGTCAGAACTTATAATTCCTTGTCAAATGATCTAGAGAACTTAGTATGAAGTAGAATTAACATTAGAAAAATGTATAAAAATTGGATTAGTAAATATATACCGGGTTCCCAAACTAAGACGTACACGAGATTTTCTCTCAGCCAAATTGATAAATTCGTCAAAATCTGGGTGCCCTTGGGGTTTTCGGACCCAAGGAATCGAATGGCGCTGTCAAAAAATTCATAAAATGCCAAACACAAAAAGTAAAAAAATTATATTTTCGAAAAATATTTGCGGTACGGCTTTTATGATAGTTTCTTGTAGTTTGTTCAATTTGGAGGCTATACCACCTTTACCCGATAGCATTTCATGTAATAATATTTATTTAACGCATTTTTGAAAATTGTATATTTTACTTTGGCTTGGACCGCAAACTCGCGTTCGAGAACGCGGAATTGCGGAACTCGGAAAACGCCAGACTTTCCAAACTGTGACTCTAGCAAAGAAGCGGCAACTTCAACACGCAATATCTGAGCACAACTAAATAAAGCCAACAAACTATCTTAATCATTGATACAACATAATAGCATGATATTCATGATGTTTTCATCAATAGCTATTGTTTCCAAGTACATATTATTACTGTAGCGTACAACGCTACATAATTTGTAGGCTAGAGAGCAATGTTTATAAATGGTGAACATCTGCGACGGCGTCCAGAGATGGCGCCAGTGTGGCTTACGTCGCACCGTATGAACGCAGCGCACGGAGTCACGGCCGTAAATGAGCTCGTGGTGTCGCGCGTATATGCGTATCTCTGCAGTACTTATTTTCAAAGAAACTAAGCTAAAGAATCATAGTTTTGTTACTGAAAAGTAATAATACCCAATTTGTCTTGCGCTTCCTTACTTCCTGTTAATACGAGATATGTTCTTGTTTACACGAGATATGGACTGTCCAAGTTTTTTCCTCCCTAGGTGCGTAATATACTATTTATGAAAAAAGTAACGAAGCTTTCCAAATCAGATATACTTTTATACTGTTACGAGTGAGAAATCGCAAATAAATTAATAAATAATACACAAAATCATATTTATCCATATAACATCAGACAGTAACGTTACTATTCATAGTGATTAATAATTAATTTATTGTTATTCTTAGAATTTATTATTCATAACTTTTTCTTGAAATTACTATTACTCTGAGTTTATAATTTTTTCGTAATTATTTATTCATAGTGTTAAATAATTAAACATAAACCTCCCAGCGTGAAAAAAGTTACTAAGGCCTAAATATTTCACATAGTATTAGCCAAGTATGGGCAAGATGTGGCCTATAAAAAACAATATATGGGCGAAATATTGGCTTTATAATGCCACAGCGCCGGAGCCACATACTGTCTATCTTTAGATATATCTTGGGCAGCTATTGCCCATATATTGCTTATACAAATCAAATGTTTCGAAGAAATCCTAACTCGTAAAATCGAACTTATACCCCGACAGTTTTTTCAGAGCTTCTTCCAGATTATTAAGCAAACCTAGAAAAATATTACAAGCAAACTTTTACTGGGTGATAGAACCTTCAAAACTGCAGCGAAGTGTTCTCTTGATTTTTTGTGATTTTATGTATTTTATTTTTAATAAGCTTAAAACTCTACCAATTTCTTGGTCGGTAATGGTAGGACTATGCCACCCCGTTAAGGTATGGCTGAAAATATGGGCTAAAGAATTGCTGGTAGTATGGCTGAAAGTATAATGGTTAAAAGTATGGCTTAAAGAAGGTCGAAAATATTGGCAATATATTGAGTATATATTGGCAATATATTGGGAATATATTGGCAACAAATTGGCAATATATTGGGAATATATTGGCAACAAATTGGCAACAAATTGGCAATCTCACAATCGTTACATACAAAATTATACACAGTTTGTACAAAGTTCAAATTTAGATAAAGTTTAGATAAAGTTTATATAGAGTTTAGACCAAGTTTATACATACAACGGTTATAGAGTATAACTGAAGTCTAGATAACGTTTGAACAAAGTTTGTACCTCGTTTAGATCAAGTTTATAGAATGTCTCGCTCGAAGTCTCGCTTGAAGTCTCGCTCGAAATCTGGTTAAAAGTCTCGTTCGAAGTCTCGCTAAAAGTCTGGCTAAAAGTCACGCACGAAGTCTCGCTCGAAGTCTCGCTAAAATTCTCTCTCGAAGTCTCGCTAAAAGTCCGGCTAAAAGTCCCGCTCGAAGTCTCGCTAAAAGTCTGGTTAAAAGTCTCGCTCGAAGTCTCGCCAAAAGTCTCGCTAAAAGTCCCGCACGAAGTCTCGCTCGAAGTCTCGCTAAAAGTCTCTCTCAAAGTCTCGCTAAAAGTCCCACTCGAAGTCTTGCTAAAAGTCTCGCTCGAAGTCTCGCCAAAAGTCTCGCTAAAAGTCACGCACGAAGTCTCGCTCGAAGTCTCGCCAAAAGTCTCGCTCAAAGTCTCGCCAAAAGTCTCGCCAAAAGTCTCGCTCTAAGTCTCGCTAAAAGTCTTGCTCGAAGTCCGGCTCAAACTTTGACTTGAAGACTTTGAGACTTTCTATCAACTTCGTCAAAACATGTTGTAAACTATGTTTGAACTTTATCCAAACTATATCTCAACTTTATGTAAACTGTGTATAAACTTTGAATGCAACGCTTTAAGCGAAACTTTTTATAAATTTTGTCTAAACTTGCTCTAAACTTTACCCAAACTTTATCTAAATTATATCTAAACCTAATTTAAACTCTGTATAAACTTGGTCTAAACTCTGTATAAACTTTATCTAAACTTTATCTAAACTTTATCTACACTCTGTACAAACTTTGCCTGAACTTTTCCTGAACTTTGTTTAAACTTCATATAAACGTACGTTGTATGCGACACTTTAAGCGAGATTTTCATTAAGACTTGGAGACTTTCTATAACCTTGCTCTGAACTTGGTCTAAACTTTGTTTAAACTTTATCTAAATTTGAACTTTGTACAAATTGTGTATAATTTTGTATGTAACGATTGTGAGATTGCCAATTTGTTGCCAATTTGTTGCCAATATATTCCCAATATATTGCCAATACATATACATACTCAATATATTGCCAATATTTTCGACCTTCTTTAAGCCATACTTTTAACCATATCTTCCAGCCATATTACCAGCCATTCTTTAGCCTATACTTTCAGCCATACCTTAACGGGGTGGCATAGTCCTACCATTACCGATCAAGCAATTGGCACAGTTTTAAGCTTATTAAAAATAAAATACATAAAATAAAAAAAAATCAAGAAAACACTTCGCTGCAGTTCATTCATATACACAGTACATATACACAGTGCATATACACAGTAAATGAAAATAGGATGAAAATATATTGATATTAAGTTATTTTTTGTCTCAAAGTTACCATTTATTCATGCGTGAACGATTGTAATAGAAAATAATATAATTTTCCTTTAAAAGGTAAAAGAAAAGAAAAATTTAAATAAGACCTTGCTTGTGTGTATTTTTCTACGCGTATCGGCAGTTAAGACAATACTTGCATTAATTTTACTAGAAAGTAAGAAATCTTATATCAGGTTTGGGAAAAATTTTTAAAAAGAAATACATGCTTAACTTAAGCCATGAAATGTATGTTAATTACTAGTCCAGAAAGGCAGTAGTATTAGAACATGTTTCAGTATGCGGTTAATTTCAATGGGAACATAACTGAAGTAAGGAAGCGCAAAACAAATTGGATATTATTACTTTTCAGTAACGAAACTATGATTCTTTAGTTTAGTTTCTTTGAAAATAAGTACTGCAGAGATACGCATATACACGCGACACCACGAGCTCATTTACAGCCGTGACTCTGCGCGTTGCGTTCATACGGTGCGACGTAAGTCGTACTGGCGCCATCTCTGGACGCCGTCGCAAATGTTCACCATTTGTAAACATTGCTCGTTAGCCTACAAATTACGTATTACGTTGTGCGCTACAGTAATAATATGTACTTGGAAACAATAGCTATTGATGAAAACATCATGAATATCATGCTATTATGTTGTATCAATGATTAAGATAGTTTGTTGGCTTTATTTAGTTGTGCTCAGATATTGCGTGTTGAAGTTGCCGCTTCTTTGCTAGAGTCACAGTTTGGAAAGTCTGGCGTTTTCCGAGTTCCGCAATTCCGCGTTCTCGAACGCGAGTTTGCGGTCCAAGCCAAAGTAAAATATACAATTTTCAAAAATGCGTTAAATAAATATTATTACATGAAATGCTGTCGGGTAAAGGTGGTATAGCCTCCAAATTGAACAAACTACAAGAAACTATCATAAAAGCCGTACCGCAAATATTTTTCGAAAATATAATTTTTTTACTTTTTGTGTTTGGCATTTTATGAATTTTTTGATAGCGTCATTCGATTCCTTGGGTCCGAAAACCCCTAGGGCCCTCAGACTTTGACGAATTGATCAATTTGGATGAGAGAACATCTCGTGTACGTCTTAGTTTGGGAACCCGGTATAATTATGTTATCTTACTGTTTTGATAACAAATTTGAGAAATTTGATATAAGACTACACAGCTTAACCTGTTAACTATGTTCACAGGACCTAAGCGATTAAACTAAAAGAATCAAAATTGTCTAATATTATAAGAACATGTTAAAGTAATATCATATTTACAAAAAAAAACTTGTGTAATGTATGTGCTATAGATTTTGTAACATGGTAAATTTCAATGTATAAAGAATGCAATCTAGCTGACTGTCAGTCTTACAGTGTGGTAGAAAACTATTAAATAGGCAAGTCTCACTGAGAAGTCTGCGAAATACATAATGATGTATTTTAATACAACAGACACCCTGAGGCGAGTTGTTACACCCTGATCAAACTTAGAAATTAACCAGACGAGCTAATATTACCAGCGACAACTACCTACCCGTATCAGATTTAACCACACACCCAGCACTTTTATGATATCTCCCAGTTCCTTATTACCTATACCTATCCCCTCACACTCTAGAGCACTAACACTCGAAGGTCACTGATAGAGCTGCAGAAGTAGCAAAATATGGCTGGATGGTTTAGGCTGGCACTACTCCACGGCCAGTCTGCTGAGAATCATCTAACTAACAGCCATCCACTATATCAGTAACTCCACCATCTGGGAGGAAAGTAATGACAGAGACCGTCAATTGTGTCTCAATGTCAGGGACTGCCTCAGCCTACGAAGCACATTAATAGCAGATCAGCCACTACTCTGGAAGGCAAGTGAGAAGAGTTGGCACCTAAAAACCACATATGACTAGTAAATAGATGACACATTACCATAAAAGATTACCATAAAAAAGAAACGTTTGCAGCAATGGTTGTAGTTTACTCGCTGCACCAGCTATCTGTAACAACCAGAGAGGAAGGACTAGTGGAAACCTTCACTCGGGTCACTGCTGGAAATAGCTCCAGCCTGAGTCGCTGAAGACACAAGCAGTAAATTCACTGTACACATAGTCATCCGAATCAAAGCCAAACATGGAAAGTTGAGCACCTAAAAACCACATATAGCTAATAAATAGATGAACCAGATAACATTTCCACACCCAAGAAATAGTCTGTAGCAGTGCTCGTTGTTTATACTCCTCCTGCTGCCAGATATCTGCAACAAGAGAAAGCACTATCAGCTCACCCATCAGAGAGGTTAGGAACGAGAAAAGGCTTACTAATAAATCTGCTCTGGCTGTTGACACACTGCCTTCCTGTCTCCGACAAATTATCACTAACCGGCGATTGGCGACCATGATGAAAGGGACGAAATTCACCAGGGCGGCATACTACAGCAGCCGCTGTCAGCGCTGGGAACGCCGGGAGCTAGACGACGCGATTGTTGACATCACACGCACGTAACACGGACACACGCACGCACACGGCTCGTCTCAGTCCGCACTTCTTACTATAGGGCTAGAGCAGTAGCAGAAAGCGCGCGCGATTCATTATATAGGTATAGATATGTCAATATATATCTTAAGTATACACAGGGAGCGCTCGCGGTCAAGCGGGTCGCATGCGTTTTTCCAATGTCGCGCAGCCTATATAATATAGTCGCGACTCGCGGTAGCCGTTATGGCTGTTGCAATAGTATTCATGCACGCAGCGCTATATGACAGACTGCCGTTGCCGAGTGCATGAGTGTTGAGCTTTTTTCTTCTGTTTTTCTCCTTTCCGCGGTATTAGTGTATGTGTACATGATGTAACATGAGTATTTTTTCGTAATTGAGATTGTAAAGGTATATGCAGTTAGGAACACCCGCGAGCAGCTACAAGAGTCCCCACCTTTCGTAAGAACTGTATGAAATTCAACTTTAATGTTTTTTTATTAATCGAGAGCAATAAAAAAATCAACGCCTCCTGTTCATATAATTCTAACTCACGGAAGAGTGCAACATAATTCTAACTCAAAATTCTATGCAAGATAATTCCAACTCGAAATATCGTGCAATATAATTCTAACTCGAAACTCCGTGCATTAAAATTCCAATTCGAAACTCCGTGCATTAAAATTCAATTCGGGCCAATACAATATGATTCCTATTCAAACTGACAGTGCAATATGATGCTAACTCGTGCGGCAAAATAATATAAATCTAATTCAAATAATCCTGGACATTATTTCTTATGACAAACAATTCTGTACTCAAGCACTTCTAATAACACGGGAGAGATAGAGTAGCACCTTATTTATCAATTAATCTGATGTTTTACATATATTGATATCCATACATAATCATGAAACGGAGGCATAAACGCAAAAAGCACGATTTTTCACAGAAAATAGGAGTTACTAATTAAATAAGCTTTACTCGAACATAAAGAAACCACCTTTAAAAGTTGAAATAGATTAGATGCACGAGGAAACGGGCTCTCGAAAATTAAAAAAAATTACTGGTTAAATTAAAAGTAACTTAAGCCTACCAAATTTTGTTGTCAAGTGACTCGTAAATTTTTATATATAGTAGTACAATACCATGTACTATATATATCAACCTATTATATTTTATGATACATAAACATAACCACAATACATGCGATATATATGCGTGTAAAAAAAGCACGATTTGCGGTTTTTATGAAATTAAATTTTTATTTTTCTGGGGACTTGATTTTTCTTCACAGAAAAAGATTTCACAGCTGAAATTCTATACTCTCTAGGTGGTTTTATGAACAAATTATCGATTTTCATTAAATCACGAGGAAAAACGTTTTTCTCTCCATAACAGCCTATCGGAGGGGAGTACAAAGAGTACATACGAGAGTACAAAGAGTACCAAGAGTACATACGAGAGTGCAAAGAGTACAAAGAGTACAAAGAGTACATACGAGAGTACAAAAAGTATATACGTAAAAGTGCGACACGATTATTTAAATAATTTTTAAACCCAAGCAGCCGGGGGATACGAGGTCCACGCATATATGAGAATTACGAAGACGAGCAATACAATTATTTAAATAATTTTTTGTAACACATGCACTATTTTCGCCCTTTTCGGCGTAAAAAGTGACTTTTTTTGACCGATTGGATACAAAAATGCTATATTAGCCCGGCGGGCGCATAAGTATCTTTTGCAGATACTTTTGCGATCGCTACTCTAAAATTCCGTAAAACCGCAAAAATTAAACTAAATCCACTATAAATTTGTGAATGCATACTTTTTATGACTTTTCATATTCAGAGATAAATCCAGTATACTGTTTTCATTTGAAAATAAACATATTCACATTCGCACAAATTTGTGGCAGATTTTTGATTATTTTTAACAAGTTTTTTATTATTTATTTCTTCAAGTATTTTATTGTCGTATAAAGCAAAAATTAATTTAGCCTTGCTTTTTAGGCTCAAAACCCCGAAAATCAATACATGAGTCACTAAAAATATGGTGTGCACCTTGGGCTTAGTGGGCCTTTTGACCTCGTGTGTTTGTAGTACTCGTCTTCGGTTCGCAAAACGCACTCGCCTTCGGCTCTTGCTGGCTCACCTACGACTCATACTTCACACTCCACATTCGGTCTATAAAAGCCCACTTTGCGCCCTAGGTACACAATATAATATCTAAACCTAAGTAGCCGGGAGATACGAGATCCACGCATATTAGGGTACAACGTAGAAATGCAACAAAACGATTATTTAAATAATTTTTAAACCCAAGCAGCTGGGGGATACGAAGTCCACGCGTATTAGGGAATTACGTACACGGAAAAAAAGTAAATCTTGCTGTTTTACAAGTTAAATCAACTAGATAAGGAAAAAGTAGAAACTGCTTTAAAAAAAGTAGAATTCACTTTTTTTTTATTTTAAAAGTAAACACTACTTTTTATTTGAAATGCATATCAAAGCATAATGCCAATCTTACTTTACTAAAAAGTGAATTCTACGTTTCTTTAAAGCAGTTTCTACTGATTCTTATGAAAGTAAAATAAACTTGCTTTTATAAGTTCAATCAACTGTGTAAAAAGTAGAATTTACTTTTTCTCCGTGTAGACGTACAACAGTAAGCAAGAAAATAATTTAAATAATTTTTAAGCCCAAGCAGCCGGGGGATACGAGGTCCACGCGTATATGAGAATTACGTAGACGTGCAATACGATTATTTAAATAATTTTTAAACCCAAGTAGCCGGGGAATACGAGGTCCACGCATATATGGAAATTACGTAGACGTGCAACAATACGTAAAACAATTATTTAAATAATTTTTGAACCCAAGTAGGCAGGGGATAAGAGGCTCACACATATTAGGGAATTACGTCGAATAACAACAATCAGTAATACGATTATTTAAATAAATTTAAACCTACATCGCCGGAGGATAAGAGTTCCATGCATATTAGGGAATAGCGCAGAAGTGCAACAATAAGCAAAACAATTATTCAAATAATTTTTAAACCAAACTAGACGGGGGATATGACGTCCACGTATGAAAGGGAATTACAAAAATGACGTCCTATCCCCCGGCTACTTGGGTTTAAAAATTATTTAAATAATCGTATTGCACGTCTAAGTAATTCTCATATACGCGTGGACCTCGTATCCCCCGTCTACTTGGGTTTCAAAATTATTCAAATAATTGTCTCTCTTATTGTTGTACGTCTATGAATTCCCTTACATGAGTGGACCTCGTATCCCCCGGCTGCTTGGGTTTAAAATTATTTAAATAATCGTATTGCACTTTTACGTATATACTCTTTGTACTCTTATATGTACTCTTTGTACTCTCGTATGTACTCTTTGTACTCTTATATGTACTGTTTATACTCTCTATATTTTCTTTTTTTAAGGGAGTAACGAGAGCACAAGATAGTATAAGAGAGTACATCAGAGTACAAGAGATTATTTTAAGAGTATTTTTTGTGCACATTGAAGTGCTTATTATGCCCCCTTGATAGGCTCTTATGGAGAAAAAAGCATTTTTCCTCGTCATTTAATGAAAATCGATAATTTGTTCATAAAACCACCTAGAGAGTATAGCATTTGAGCTGCGAAATCTTTTTCTGTGAAGAAAATATGAAGTCACCAGGAAAATTAAAATTTAATTTCATAAAAACCGCAAATCATTTTTTTTTTACATGCATATGTATCGCATGTATTGTGGTTATTTTTATGTATCATAACATATAATAGGTCCATATATATACTACATGATATTGTACTATACTTAAATAAAAATTTACTGCTCATTTCACAAAAAAATATTGGTGCCCCCTCCCCCTCGGGTCACTCATAGATACGGCCCAGCCTGACGGAGCCCACTGTTAAAAATTTTCTGAAATTTAAGATAAATTTTGTAATAAAACTTCTAAATTTTTATTAAATTTCAGTTAAATTTAACTGAAACTTCAAAAGTTTTATTAAATTTCAATTAAATTTAACTGAAACTTTAAAAGTTTTATTAAATTTAATTAAAATTTAAAAAAAAATTTCAACATTTTTAACAGTGCACTTTAGGCGAAAGCACGTGATCGAAGCTCGTCTTCGTGAGCCCGCTTCCTGGTAAGTTTAAGCTACTTTTATTTGGATCAGTAATTTCGCTTTAAATATAAGCAAAAGCACGCGTAAGTAGCTCGTTTTCGAGAGCCCATCTCCTCATGCACCCAATCTATTTCAACTTTTAAAGGTGGTTTATTTATGTTCTAGTAAAGCTTGTTTAATTAGTAACCCTTATTTTCTGTGAAAAATCGTGTTTTTTGCGTTTATGCCTCCGTTTCATGATTATGTATGGATATCAATATATGTAAAACATCAGATTAATTGATAAATAAGGTGCTACTCTGTCTCTCCCGTGTTATTAGAAGTGCTTGAGTACAGAATTGTTTGTCATAAGAAATAATGTCCAGGATTATTTGAATTAGATTTATATTGTTTTGCCGCACAAGTTAGCATCATATTGCACTGTGACTTTGAATAGGAATCATATTGTATTGGCTCGAATTGGATTTTAATGTACGGAGTTGCGAGTTAGAATTATATTGCACGAAATTTCGAGTTGGAATTATCTTGCATAGAATTTTGAGTTAGAATTATGTTGCACTCTTCCGTGAGTTAGAATTATATGAACAGGAGGCGTCGAAATAGTTTTCCTCATATAATTCAACAGGATTTGACTATACACAAAAATTTCAAATACATAAGTTGGGAATAACATTGAACAAAACTTTTTTTCTATTTAACGTTTTCATAAATAAAAATAAAAAGAATTTTATAATTTCGATATAAATTATGAAAACCATGTTTTTTTAATTTTAAATATACATGCAATTATGATACTTATATTCAATATTTCTATGTATACTTTAATCATATCAATTAGAACATATTAAATTTATATACATCATAGACTATATTTAAAAATTTATCTAAATATACTTATACATACAGAATTAAAACGCAAACCTTCTACAAAATAGAAGAAATAAATGTGTAAAAGTAAATGGACAATTTTTATTTATTTAGACTTTACTGTAGATGTATTTATGTTTATTTTAATGATGAAAATGATAAATAAAATATTACAATTTTTGCAATAATGAAAGTATAAGATTCTTCTGAGCACTGCGGTCGTGCCTATTATGTAAAAACGAAGTTTTTACATAGGGGGGGGGGGGGGGGGGCGAGGAGCGAAGCGAGGAGCAGGTGTGTGGGGGCGGGGGGGATGGAGTGCCAAAGGCACGCTGGGGGGCGCAGCCCCCCTAGTCCCGATGTTGCGTATACGATTTTTCATCATACCCGGGCTGAAAATATCACATTCGCGTTTCGGAGCCGGGAGCGAAAGTGGTACTTTACTAAAAAATTTTGTTTTTTTAACGTGGTACTGACCATTTACGGTCATAAATACCGTTATAATACCGTTTTATTGCAATATTACGTTATGATATTGATAAATGATATAAATAAATCTAGATATTTTTTAAAACTATCCAAAATGAAGACATTATTGCCCTCCGAAATTACATAATCTACCATCCTGTAAAGTTTCAAGTTGATATTCGAAGGCGTTTAAAAATCGTACTTAAACAAAATTTACATATCTCGTCTTCAGTGATTTCCGCACGTAATTTCCGCACGAGCGGAGTTTGTCGCCCGAGCAAAGCAAAAGCGACAAAAAAGCGAGTGCGGGTACACATAAGCAACGCATGAGTATCGTATACTATTTTTACTATCAAGTTGTGCAATGTTCGAGACTGAACACGAACGGCGCGCTCAAACCACCACTGTCTGCCGCTCCAAGTTGCAGGCGAAAGCGACACCTCACCCCAGGGGCGCGACGCCACGGCATCTACGATGGTGGTACAAGCCCCGAACGGCTCGAGCTTTCCGGAAGCTTTCGAGCCTCGCTGCGCGCCGCGCTCCCGAGAAAAAGTCACACTGCAATGATATTTTCGAATTTCGTAAATACTCGCGTACGTCAATTTATTAATAATTGAAAATTTGCACGTTGAATAAAATAAACGCTCCTGCTATTTGTACATCAGATTTATGTGTACAAAGTATATACATATATAACGGAATATAATTTCTCTAGTCAGATGTTAAAGCAAAACCAACATCACAGCAAGGTGTTTTGAAACTTATTCTCTGAATCAATGTACTTTACATCCGACGTACGAATAGCAAGAGCCTAAAATAAATTAAGAAATAAAAATTAATTTAATTAAATTTATAAAAATATTTAAATTAAATTGATTCAATAATTTTACACATACTAATATGAAAAATATTAATTTAGAACTTTACTATTTATTTAGTACGAAAAACTTACTCGTTCTTTTCTTGAGAGAGTACTAATAAGGTAGGAATCGCGAGGTAGAATAAAAGACAAAATAACCGAAAGCTGCACGGTAATGGCTACACCGGCGTCGATTATATTAGGGCAAACAGAGACCACATGCCTCAGTTGGCATTTTTGTAGAATTGCATCTAATCTTGTGTCGAATTTTGTATCGAAAAGAGGAGTACGAGAGACGCTATGTCATATATCGCGCTCCCACTGCGTTTGTTTCTTTACATTAACATTATCTCTGAACTTTCATTTGATACAAGCCATTTTGCCATAGACTAAGCCGTTCTCGACGTATAAGCAAATAAAACTTTCAAATGCTGTTTTCGCATAGAACCCCTGGGAAGCTCAGGAAGCTGCAAATTTCAAAATCGGATTTTTCGTCTTTGATTTATCTAATAACCAAAATGCAGCCATTTCTGTCACAATTTGATTTCAGAGCTTTTTTAGTGGTCTATATAACAAAATATTGCAAAACATTGCGATGGCAGAGGGAGCGTTGCGATTTTCTTTTGTTTTTGCAATTTGCGACATTTCATATTCATCGCAGCATTTTGTTTGCGCCTTTCTCATATCGCGTGATCATGAAAGGGCAACCAGCACGAAATTTTGGTTATACCAACCAAGAGTATGCCGATATGCTGTTGGTTTACGGTGCTTGTGATGAAGTTAGACGAAGAGCAGCAGTAGAATATCGGCGTCGCTTTTCCAACAGAAGACAACCTGATGCGGCCACATTTACACGCGTGATTCAACGCCTGGCTGAGACGGGCAGTGCCCAGGTGGTGAATCTCGATGGTGGCCGTCGAAGAGGCGCAAGGGCGGAGAATGATGAAGCTATTTTAGATTGCTTTGCGGAAGATCCTACTACAAGTTTGCGTCGGACAGCTCGAGCCCTTGACACGTCGTATTCGACGTGCCAACGCGTCATGAAGGAAGATCTCCAACATCCCTACAAATACAGACGTGTTCACGAAATACGTAAGTTACGGATTATTTTTGCTTCCTCCTAGACGAAGCTTTGTAATAGTAAAATTTTAAGTTTCTTTAAATTGCTCTAGAAACATGACTAGATTCATTTTCGAAAAATTTATTTTTGAATTTTTTTAATGATTGGATTTAAATTTTAGAATCGGATGGGTAGCGTTCGAAAGAGAATAAAAGAACTTATATTTTGAACAAAAAAAAATTCTCTAGCTATCACGGTTATTTTGTTATTAACAAAAACGTAAAACATGAAAAATGAAAAAAATGGGTTTAGTATGTCCAACGATTCTGGAGGGAAAATTGTCGTGATTTCTACAAAATTCCTTGTGGAGGTATATTTTGGATAGCTCTTGGTCAGGTTCTTTGGGCAAAATAATTCGTTCATAAATTTCAGAGATATTTAAGAGATAGACAGTAGGGCCGTGCACCGAGCGAACCGCCTTACGTTCCGGGGGGTTCGCCTTCCGCTGGCGTTAATAAACACGTGACTCCCTCTGTGCTGGCTTTTCCCCCGGTCGGCGTGTGCAGCGGGGCCTTGAGAGTCGCGTAGTCGAGTCGTTTCCTCGACTCCGCGGTCCTCGGAGCGCTTCGGATGTGGACGGGCTCGCTCGCCTGCAGGGCATTTCGAGCCACACAGGACTTCTGCTCGGTCGTGCTGGTCCGCTGCCGTGCTGGCTCTCGATGATGGCGATCGGACGTTCGCTTGCGTACTTTTAACTGTGCGCCTCGGCTCACACTGCTATCCTCAATTTGTTGCTCCGCTTTCTCTCTCTCTCAAAATCGCGAGATCATCCTTTTCCTTTGACGCGCTTTTCTCTCTCTCTCTCTCTTTCTCTTCTTCTCTTTACCTGTACGTGTCTCTATCTTGTGATTGTTTCTCCCTGCTTGTCGCGTGTCGCTCGCGCGTGCAGGCTCCTGCCGCCTTGCTTGCGACTTCACCTAGCCATACGCGTATGTGTGTGTGTGTGTGTCTGTGTGTGTGTCTGTGTGTCTTTGTGCGAACTTCTGAGGAGCCGTAGCTCCGTCACAGGGGTATGACGCTTAGATCGTCGAGGTCTCGCGCCTCGACACTATATCGAACTATTTCGTCTCTATTATTGACGTTAAATCTGCCAATCTTGTACTGCTATCACCTCGATGATTATATGGAATACTTTTTATCCAAAGATCTCCAATTAAATTCCCTCAAATTTTCTCTCCGTGTTGGGACAAACTTAATTTATGTTATAAATTTTGTCACATAAATCTATTTTGCAAATATTGATTTCAATACAATATTGTAAATACTAATCGAACATAAAAGAAATTTTTAATCTAGACGCGATTGTTTACTTAAAACTTTATATGAACTATCCCTGAACATAAGTGGCTATTTATTGGTACAGTTAGCTTACAATTTTTTTTTTCAAATTATAGATTAGCTATTAAAAAAATTAACAAAGATATAGAAAATGAAAAAAGTCACGTGCCCGAAGGGCTTGTAGGGTGCTTTAAATGCCGCCAAATTCATACATTTTCATTGTCCTTTACTTTACAGAGGGAGGAGATTCCGAAAATCGGCTTGTATTTAGCCATATGATTGTTAATGAGCATGAGCAGGATCCTACGATATTGGATCGAATCCTCTGGACGGATGAGGCGACGTACGTCCGAACAGGCATGATAAATGCTCATAATGAGCATTACTGGGCTCACGAGAATCCGTTCCTGGCCCGAGAAGGTAATGGAACAAATAAAATATTCATTAAATAAATATAATAAAACATTTTAATAAGCTAGTTACATTAATCCGCTTATATATTAATTATTTAATATTATATGAAATTGATTTTTATTAATAAAATTGAGTTTCTATACAAAATTTATACTGAGAAAAAAACTGTTAGTACTACTAACTATATTGAATAGTAAATCTGAATATTATTGCTTAAACAATGTTTTTTATAAAATGAACTATAATATGTTAATGATAAATATATTCATATGATTCAAACGACTATAAAGTATAGTAATTCAATTATTGTACTTTTAACTACATTTTTAGTAAACTTTACTCTATTATTCTGTATAATATAAAATGTCCTTTTGAATTTCTTCGATGTTTCAAATTTTACTATATAATATAGTACCTAATAACATATTCATAATTATCTATACTTTTGTTATTTATATCAATAAAATATAGTTGTAGACCAATACCACTTTATCTTATAGTACTTTTATGTGAAAATATCATATTTTTTTTCTCAGTCGATTTTACAAATATTACAAGTACAATGTTTTAGTACTTCATAATTTATTATTACTTTTCTAGATCGCTTCCAACAAAGATTTTCTGTAAATATATGGGCAGGAATGATAGGGGACCGAATTATAGGACCGTGCTTAATCCCAGAGAGACTGGATGGTCAAAATTATCTAACATTCCTGCAAGATATTCTACCTAGACTTTTGGATGATTTTTTAAATCAAGAGGAACAGGAGAATATTATTTTTATGCACGACGGAGCACCGGCTCATTTCATGGTCGATGTCAGGAACCATCTAGACGAAGTCTTTCCAGACAGATGGATTGGGCGCGGAGGGCCAACACCATGGCCAGCTCGATCACCAGACTTTAATCCTCTGGATTACTTTTTTTGGGGACACTCTAAAGAAACTGTTTATCACAACGGGACCCCAGAAAATGTTGATGAGTTGACTGACAGAATTCGCGAGCATGCGAACAATGTACCGAATGCTATGGTGAGAAGAGCCACGCAAGACAGAGCTAGAGACTATTTATAGCTCACTATTGTTATTTTAAATTATATTTATCTTAATGTTTTGTAAATAATAAATAAGAAATTTTATTTATTTTTAGTAAAATTTTATTAACGCAACAAGGTATTTTTCTGCCCAATACATGATTTACGACCCCCAAACTACCCCTTTAGCACGAAAAAATCGCAAAAAAATTTAATTCCGCCGTTTTTGAGATCCCCGATAATTTTATTAGCGGAATACAATTATGAGCATGCAAGATAGCTACAAGAAAATTGACAACCCCAGAGCACTGCGGAAGGAAGACCCCCTAACTACACCTTTCGCACAAACAATCACAAAAAAAAATCTAATTCCGCCATTTTGAAGGCCCCGATAATTTTATTATCGGAATACAATTTTTACCATGCACAATATCTACAAAAAAATTGGCAACTCTCAAAGCACCGCGGAACACCCCTAAACTATCCCTTTAGTCCGAAAAAGCGCAAAAAAATGTAATTCCGCCGTTTTTAAGATCACCGATAATTTTATTTCCGTAATACAATTCTGAGCATGCAAGATAGCTACAAAAGAATTGGTTACCCCTACAGTACCGCGGAAGACCCCCAAACTACCCCTAAAAGACGAACAAATCGCAAAAAAATTGAATTCCCACATTTTTGAAATCCCCGATAATTTTATTATAGGAATACGATTTCAACCATGCAGAATATCTACAAAAATAATGGCAACCCCCAGAGCACCGCGAAAGACCGCCAAGGTACCCCTAAAGCACGAAAAAATCACAAAAAATCTAATTCCGCCGTTTTTGAGATCCCGGATAATTTTATTCCGGGAATACAATTTTCAGCATACAAGATAGCAACAAAAAAGTTGACAACCTCCAAAGTACCGCGGAAGACGCCCAAACTATCCCTTAAGCACGGAAAAATCGCAAAAAAATTCTTTGGGGGTGTACTGCGATGCTTTGGGGATTGCCAATTTTCTTTAGCTATCTTGCATGCTCAAAATTATATTCCGATACTAAAATTATCGGGAAACTCAAAAACGGCGGAATTAGATTTATTTTTGCGGTTTTTTGTGCTTTAGACGTAGTTCGGGAGTCTTCCACGGTGCTATGGGGGTAGCCAATTTTTTTGTAGCTATCTTGCATCCGCAGAATTGTATTACGGGAATAAAGATATCGGGGATCTCAAAAGCGGCGGAATTAGATTTTTTTGCGATCTTTCGGACTAAAGTGGCAGTTGGTGGTCTTCCGCGGTGCTTTGGGGGTTGCCAAATTTTTTTTATATTCTGGATTGCGAAAATTGAATTCCCATAATAAAATTATCGGGGATCTCAAAAACGGCGGAATTAGATTTTTATTGTCATTTTTTCGGACTAAAGTGGGCTCTTCCGCGGTGCTTTGGAGGTTGACAATTTTTTGGCAGCTATCTTGCATGCTAAAAATTGTATTCCGAAAATAAGATTATCGGGGAACTCAAAAACGGTGGGATTAGATTTTTTTGTAGATATTCTGCATTGTCAAAATTGAATTCCGATAATAAAATTATCGGACATCTCAAAAACGGCGGAATTAGAATTTTATTGTTCGTGTAAAAATACGAATCTTACACTCGCTTTAGGAAATACTTCATATGTTTATATACACTTCGCCTCAGTTCATCTTTTTTAAAGTTTGGAAAACCAAATTGAAATCTTACGATTAACTTACGTAAAACTTCATACAACGTTAATGTTAAGTTTCACCAAAGTTTGGGAAAAGAATGATAAATACGACCTACTTACTCGAAACTTAATTCAAAGTTCAGGTGAATTTCAGTCAAGGTTGTGGAAAAAATTCGAATCCTACGTTCTCCTTACGAAATCCAAACGATAACGTTCAGCCATACTTTCAGCAATACTTTAAGCCATACTTTAAATACTTTCAGCAATACTTTCATCCATACTTTCATCCGTATTTTAAGCCATACTTTAAGCCATACTTTAAGCCATACATTCATCCATACTTCAAGCCATACTTTCAGCCATACTTTAAGCCATACTTTAAGCCATACTTTCATCCATACTTTAAGCCATACTTTATGCCATACTTTGAGCCATACTTTCATCCATACTTCAAGCCATACTTCAGCCATACTTTCAGCCATACTTTAAGCCATACCTTCAGCCATACTTTAGAAAAAGCATGTCACAACTATCGAAAGGAAACTTAATATGAACTTCAGATAAGTTTCCGTCAATGTTCATGTAAATATAGGAATCTTACACTCGCCTTAGGAAATACTTCATATGTTTATATTAACTTTGGCTCAGTTCATCTCTTATAATGTTTGGAAAACCGAATTGAAATCTTATGATTAACTTACGTAAAACATCATACAAAGTTAATGTTAAGTTTCGGTAAAGTTTGGGAAAAGAACTTTCAATTACGCTCTACTTACGGGAAACTTAATACAAAATTTAGGTGTATATCAGTCAAGGTTGTGGAGATAATTCGACCCCTACGATCTCCTTACGGAATCTAAACGATAACTTTCAGCTATACTTTGAGCAATACTTTCATCCATACCTTAATCCATACTTCAAGCCATACTTTCAGCCATACTTTAAGCCATACTTTAAGCCATACTTTCAGCCATACTTTAAGCCATACTTTCATCCATACTTTAAGCCATACTTTAAGCCATACTTTCAGCCATACTTTCATCCATACTTTAAGCCATACTTTATGCCATACTTTGAGCCACAATTTCATCCATACTTCAAGCCATACTTCAGCCATACTTTCAGCCATACTTTAAGCCATACCTTCAGCCATACTTTAGAAAAAGCTTGTCACAACTATCGATAGGAAACTTAATATGAACTTCAGGGTAGTTTCCGTCAATGTTCGTGTAAAAATAGGAATCTTACACTCGCCTTCGGAAATACTTCAATTGTTTATATTAATTTTGGCTTAGTTCATCTCTTATAATCTTTGGAAAACCGAATTGAAATCTTATGATTAACTTACGTAAAACATTATACAAAGTTAATGTTAAGTTTCGGTAAAGTTTGGGAATAGAAAGATCAAATACGTTCTACTCACGGGAAACTAATACAAAATTTATGTGAATTTCCGTCAATGTTGTGGAAATAATTAGAATCCTACGATCTCCTTACGGAATCTAAACGTTAACATTCAGCCATACCTTAAGCCATACTTTAAGCCATACTTTCGAAAAGCTTGTCACGATCATCGACAGGAAACTTAATATGAACTTCAGATTTGTTTCCGTTAATGTTCGTGGAAAAATAGGAATCTTACACACGTCTTAGGAAATACTTCATATGTTTATATTAACTTTGGCTCATTTCATCTATTTTAAAGTTTGGAAAACCGAATTGAAATCTTACGATTAAATTTCGTAAAACAACACACAAGGTTAATATTAAGTTTCGGTAAAGTTTGGGAAAAGAACTTTCAATTACGTTCTACTTACGGGAAACTTAATATAAAATTTAGGTGAATTTCCGTCAAGGTTGTGGAAATAATTAGAATCCTACGATCTCCTTACGAAATCTAAACGTTAACTTTCAGCCATACTTTAAGCCATACTATAAGCCATACTTTCAGCCATACTTTAAGCCATACTTCAAGTCATACTTTCATCCATACTTCAAGCCTTACGTTAAGCCATACTTTAAGCCATACTTTCAACCATACTTTAAGCCATACTTTCATCCATACTTCAAGCCATACTTTCAGCCATACTTTAAGCCATACTTTCAGCCATACTTTAAGCCATACTTTCAGCCATACTTTAGAAAAAGCTGGTTACAACCATCGATGGAATACTTAATATGAACTTCAGATTAGTTTCCGCCAATGTTCGTGTAAAAATACGAATCTGACACTCGCGTTATGAAATACTTCATATGTTTATATTCACTTTGCCTCAGTTCATCTCTTCGAAAGTTTGAAAAACCAAATTGAAATCTTATGATTAAGGTACGTAAAACTTCATACAAAGTTAATGTTAAGTTTCACCTATGTTTGGGAAAAGAGTGATAAATACGCTCTACTTACGGGAAAGTTTGTATTAAATTTAGGTGAATTTCAGTCAATGTTGTGCGAAAAATTCGAACCCAACGCTTTCCGTACGGGATCCTTTATACTTTCAGCCATACCTGCGTAGAAATCAAAACTATTGGATTTACATTGGTAATATATTGGCAATAGATATGGTAAGTATATTGGCACTATATTGCAAAACCTATTTCCAATATATTGCAATTATTGTGCCAAACAGGTATCTCACACATATCGCCAATAGGTTTGGCAATATAGTTCTCATATGCTACCCAATATATTTCCAATATACTAGCATTATATTGTCAATTTTTTAACTTAATATATCGATATCGCGGTCGGTCAAAGGCGGTATCGTCTTTAAACTTAATGAACTTCGATAAATGCACATAAAAACCAAACCTTAAATATTTTTCGAAAAAATAATTTTGCTATCTTTTTTATTTTTGTGCTACGTCAATTTTGACTGCACCATTGTGTTCCTCGGTCGTCAAAACCCTCAGACTCACCGCTTTTCCAACCTTTTCACAATTTTCCAGGGAGAAAATCCAATGTCAGGATAATTTGGTTACGCGGTATACATATGTAGAATGAAAATTTAAAATATATTAAAAAAAGAAAAATGAATCAAAAAAAATAGTACAAATCAATATTATCTATACAAAGGGAAAATAGTACATTACAATTTTTAGTACAATTTTTTATAACACTGCATGCCTTAAGTTCGCTGTCACGCCTATCCGTGCGCTAAGCAGTCCATTAGGGCACCGTGAGGTTAGTGCACGAGCGTAGCGAGTGCGATAAACTCGGTGAAATAATGGACTACTTATCGCACGGATATGCGTGACATAAGTGCGGACTTATAATTATAAGTGACGCAGTCCTATAAATGTAATTTACACAAAAAGCAAATAGAAAGCTTTATCAATGTTTTGTGTATATTCTGAAAAGAAAAATGGATAATGCTTTAAAACAATTTGGGACATATTGTACAAGTATTTTTTAGTGAAATATGTAATAAAAAAATTGATTTTTCGTCATTTTAAAGGTCTCTGAACCCCCTTAATGAATGTTTTTAGGTCTCGTCGGGGGAAAAATACAAAATCAGTTATTATTCAGAATATTATAACCATGGCCGTGGTTGTTCATAGATTCGTGAAAATGGTAAAAGAAATGTATTTTTTAAATTTGCTTTAACTTCGAAGGTTTTGGATAATTATGAAATTTTTCTTCGGCAAGTAACAATGAAATAAATTAAGAAACAAAATCTTATCTTGAAAAATGAAATCGGTAGTTAATGAAAAAAGATCCCTGTGTTTTATCAATAATTGTTTGTACTGACGAAATCTGTTCCTGAAATATCGACATTTTGTTAAAAAATGTTTTTTTAGTTATGTTAAATAGACTTTTTTTATAACAGATTAACTATTTATATTATTGGAAATGGCTTAATTACATTACAACTATTGCTCTTACATATTTTAGACAACCTCTTGATTTAACACTGCTTTAATTTGGGCGTCGCGCATGAACCTCGTTAACTAGAAATACGATTATTGTTACTATTAATAGAAGTTTTCCTTTCAATTCACATTCTGATTATCTATTTACGTTACAGTTTATTGAAGATTATAGGTAGCTAGATCTGCTTTTTTGTATGAACTTTTAATGTTCAAAGCGCGAGAACTTTTAATGTAAGGCTGCGAAACGAGAGCATCTCCAATTTTGCAATTTTTTCAACAAACAATACTCTTGGGCATCATAGGGTTGAGTGTTGTGCTACTCTAGATGTTTTAGCGAAGCCGATAGATTTATTTAAGCACGAGAACTCTTTACGTAAGGATACGAGGTGCCTGTGTACGCGATTTCTTGATTTCTAATAGAAAAACGCTTGTGTTTAAAAGGGTAATGTGCAGTTACCAGCCACCTGAGCTTATAGTGGGGTTAAAATAATATTTTAAGCCAGAAAATCCTTTACATAAATTTTGACAACGGTCGTGTAACTGTTTTATCGTTTTTTTATTGAATGATCCATTGATGATTAGAAGGATAACGCGCTTGCGAGAATGAGAAATTCATTTTAGCGCAAGAACTTTTGTCGTAATACTGCAAGGCGGCATCGTCCGTAATTTTTCGAGTAAGCTTGTCGCTGCATGGCTGTACAGCTGTTTACGAGTCTGAAAATAAAAGTTGAACTGGTGACGAAACGAAACGAACGCTTCCCGGGTTTTCATCAAGAAATTCCATGGTTAACATGATTTAAACTAAAGAACTTTTCATGTAACGCTCTAAAATAGCAGTGCCGTCGATTTCTCGTTTTTTGTAAAGACTAATGACAAAATCAAAGTATAAAATAAAAGTATTTTATCATGCTTTAATTCTGAATACGTAAAATGATAGGATAATCAGATAATTTTTTTTAAACGAAAAATTATTTTCATATTTTATGTTAATTTATTTATTTAGTTTAAAATACCTAAAGTATAGAAATTCAATATAAAAATTCAAATGTAACGGGTATAGCAAATCTTCACGCCTATTCTTTATGACCAATCTAAATCAATTTTCAAATGTTGCACAACATCGGGCCTAGGTTTTTTAAGAAAGAAAATACATGACTCGCTCTGCATTTATCAACAAGAGGTATTAACTATGATGCATTCATAGTTTCGCTAGCTTTTGGCCGATCAAACGAAAGCTTTCCTCGCCAGCTGTCTTGAAAATGAGCCCAGTACTGAAATCGATTTGTCACAGAAATGGCTGAATTCTGTTTATAAGGTAAATCGAAGTCGACAAAAACAGATTTTGAAATTTGCAGCTCTCTCAGTTTCCCAGGGCTTCTATACGAAAACAACGTTCGTAAGTTTTATTTGATTATAGTCAACAATAAAATGGCTTGCATCAAACAAAAGAGCTTAAAATTTTGCATCGAAAACGATTTTGAACTCGATTCCGTCGAGTGCAAAGTTCCGAGATAATTAATCGAAAAGAAATAAACGCTGTGGGAGCGAGAGACACGGGAAGCATACCGCAGCGCGAGAGGAAAGTCGGTGGCATGTTCATTTCTTTTCGATTAATTATCTCGGAACTTTGCACTCATCGGAATCGAGTAAAAAATCGTTTCCGATTCAAAATTTTGCGCTCTTTCGTTTGGTGTAAGCCATTTTGTTGTAGACTAAGCGGTTCTCGAGATATAAGTAAATAAAACTTTCCAACGCTGTTTTCGGATAGAACCCTTGGACCTAGGAATCTGCAAATTTCAAAATCGGTTTTTGCGACCTCGATTTACCTTATAACCAATATGCAGTCATTTCTGTGACAAGTCGATTTCACAGCGATTTTTACTGCGGACTAAATCGTTGCCCTCCTCGATTGCTCCGCTTCCCCCTTATCTCCCGCTTCCGTAGACGTACTTCGTAGCAACGGTTGCCCCCCACTCTTTGCCGCGGCGGCCGCCGCTCGGCTCGCGCCGTCGCTCTGCCAGGGCCAACGCTATGCGGGAAATTCCCCTGTGCTTAACAGAGGTGTGGAAAACTTGCCGGAAAATTTTCGGGACCAAGTGATCAGTTTTTCACGCTGATCACGTTGGTATATAAATGTTGTATTGTTTCAGAATCCCCATGTATACTGTCATTGGCTGCCGCTCATATTTACGTTCCCGCCATGGGAAATGGTTTCTGATCAATAGTTTATATGTATTTGCTAATTTATCGGAATTTTTTAATCATCTAACGTAAGAATTTTTACGATATGTTTGCAATTAGTAGATTTCGATACTAAAGCGAAAAAGTGGTTTTATCCTCGAGTGGACGTTTGCGCTCGAGCGAAGCGAAAGTGAAAAGGCCAGACGAAGATCAAATTACTTTATCCCTTGTGTATCGAATAGTATTCTTTTAAACAACGTGCGGAAAGTTTGATTTAGCGCGTGCTTTAATATTCTATTGCGTGTCAAAAAAAATAATTTCTAAAAGCTGATGACAGCATTTACTGTCGATATATAGCTTCTCATAACACATACGAGCTTAAATGCGGTGAAAGCTAAGACAAGCCAAAACCCTTTTTGGGCTCCTCTACGGCGCCCTGATTAGATACGAGCTCATTGGATGTTGGGCTTGCGCTGCGTGCGTTTTCCGTATTTTAATAAGATCAACTTTCGTGTAGTTAATTTTTAAGTAGGAAATTTTTTTCAAATTAGTAATTAGTGTGCTCATCATTGGACGGTGATTTTTTTATATATATCATTAACTTAGGAAATAATCTCTGAATGATATGTTTGAAAGTCCTTCGATACCAATGTCACAATTATAAAAGAAGTGCCCGACAAAAGGGTGGTAATGTGACACATAGGAAATCTTAGTTGTCTTAGGAACGATACACATTTCAAGTGTCTCAAGGGTAATTTTTACTCGAGCTGGTAGATGTTATACAGAACAGCAAGATCTTATGATCCGGGCAGCGACCCACGCAGTATATCTTGCCTATCCGTAAACTCTACCTAGCCCAAGTTATCTAGGGTATTGCATTTTAAAGTGATAATCATATTAAATCCAAAGTCTATGCAAAAATCATTAGGTAACGCATTTGTATATAATTATATATCATAATGCTTTTCTATAGTACTTAAATGGTTTTTATATAATTTGTTTTACAATTAATCGCGTATTGTGCCGACGTAACTTGTTGAACTATACCGACTTACAGTCTTCAATTACACTCACACGCATGCGCGCACGCACGCACAAGCACGATAATATATTATATTAATTTCTGTTTAATTTTTCTACAGTAATCTGCCACTGATGATCATAATTCTAATATTTTTTTGGAGTGCTTTCGGATATAATGGCCGAGGTCACAGCGCTTATTATCAGAGTTGTGCTTATCGAAGCTGCAAAACGCTTTATATCTTCCCAAAACCAAACTGTGTCATGAATCATTAGGTAACGCATTTTTCAAAATTTATATATATATATATATATATATATATATATATATATATATATATATATAACAATCCGGAAGTTTGAGGATAATTTATAGATAATTTAAAAACTGATATATTTGATATATAGCTAACTTAACACGATATATGTATATAGATATAACAATTATCTGTGACTATAAAATTTCATTTATATATATCATATTTTATCGTACATATCAGGGAAAAACATAGGACCGGATGATTGAAGAGAATCAGCATCAAACGGGACATTTGAGGAGGTGCAACTAAGGATTATCCTCAAACTTCCAGCGATGTGCTTTGAAGCTCTTCAAACTTCCCTATTAATTGAATTTACATCATATTATGTGTTTTAGTTTTATTATCAACACATATTGCATGATTTTATTGCGTATTAGTTTTATGTTTTCAGATACTTTATTACTAGTCCGGCACTGGTGACACTTGAGGATAAATTTGTAGCTCCCCTCAGTAACTTTGGGTTTTCTGATGTTTTTCGGTGCACTGAATCGAAATCATTTTGTTACGAAGCTCGAAACCCGTTAGTTTTTTTTGTTATAAACAAATTACTGATTTGCAATAAACAAAAAATTGCGTTAGGTTTTCTAGGTATTTTTGAATCGAACGTGATCATAGAAGTTTTTTCGTAAAACGCATACTTTTTGAGTTAAAAATTATTGAATTTTCATATTCCATGAGAATGGACGGGATAAAAGCTCAAACAATCGTATTTTGTGAAAACTATCAATTTTTAACTCAAAAAGTATGCGTTTTACGGAAAAACTTCTAAGAACACTTTCGATTCAAAAATACATGGAATGTGTAACGCCATTTTTTTAATTGCAAAAAACAATTTTTTGTATATTGCAAATCAGTAATTTTGTTTATAACAAAAAAACTGACAACAAATTTCGATTCAGTGCACCGAAAAACATCAGAATACTCCAAGTTACTGAGGGGAGTTAAAAATTTATGCTTAAATGTCACCAGCGCCCGGACTATACTTTGACTTCGAAAAATCTAAAATAGATTATAGTTATTGATAAATTTCTGAGTTTAATATCTATAAAGTTCATTCGAGTTCCATCCTCAAACTTCCGGTAATATGCAAAAAGTATCTCTTCAAACTTCCGTATCGGCAAATTATTTATCCCAATTTCATCCTGAAACTTCCGATATATGCTTCACAAATCCCTTCAAACTTCCGTTTCAACACATCTTGCATTATACCCGATTTAGTTTGATTCCATCCTCAATATTCCGGTAATATGCAAAAAAATCTCTTCAAACTTCCGTATCGACGCATTGTTTATCCCAATTTCATCCTCAAACTTCCGATATATGCTTAAGAAACACCTTCAAACTTCCGTTTTAACACATCTAGCATTGTACCTGATTTAGTTTGAATTTCATCCTCAATTTTCCAATAGTATGATAAAAAAACCTCTTCAAAATTCCGTATAAATACAATGTTTATCCGAATTTCAGCCTCAAACTTGTGATTTAACACTTACAGTATGTAATCTTGCATATGTAAAAATTATCAACTGATAAGAATTTTTCCATCGGTCTTACAGTCTTACAAATTAAATTAAAATAATTAATATTTATGGCAGTCAGATTGCCCTTGTTTATAATCACCCCCGCAGAATCTGAAATAAAAACTTAATTAAAACCTGGAAAAAACTTCGTTAGCAAAGGACGATCTGACTGTCCCCCCACCACATTGTCCAACGTTTCGAGCCCGCTCCGGCTCCTCCTCAGGGACTGAAATGAAACCCGCGATACACCTCCTTATATACCCCCATACCTCCTTCTTTTCTCTTAATCCCACCCCCATCCACTTTCCCTCTCCAACTTTCCATTCTCACTTAAATTAATAAAGAATGATAAATGTTATCTAATTTACGTGACTCTATCATTAAATTTACATTATTCCGATTTCTTAGAATGTGAATACTTTCAAGGCTTTCCCTCTTATATTTTTTCTTAATCCCCTGTTCCAAAATATCCAAACTCCCAAAATCGAAAGAATGCAAACTATTTAAACAATGTTCTTCAAACCCGATGTACAACTTGAGCTGCGTAAACTATATTGATGTTCATATATTCTCTTTTTCAAATATCTACCCGTTTGACCAATATAACAACCATTAAAATCCCTACAATTAATTTTGTAAACTACTCCCGATTTTTTAAATTTAAAAAGAGAATATATGAACATCAATATAGTTTACGCAGGTCAAGTTGTACATCGGGTTTGAAAGAACATTGTTTAAACAGTTTGCATTCTTTCTATTTTGGAAGTGTCGATATTTTAGAACAGGGGATTAAGAATAAATATAACAGGGAAAGCCTTGAAAGTATTCAGATTCTAAGCAATTGGAATAATGTAAATTTGATGATAGAGTCAAGTAAATTGGATAACATTTATCATTCTTTATTAATTTAAGTGAGAATGGAAAGTTGGAGAGGGGAAAGTGGATGGCGATCGGGGTAAGAGAAAAGAAGGGTATGGGGTATATAAGGAAGTGTATCGCGGGTTTTATTTCAGTCCCTGAGGAGGAGCCGGAGCGGGCTCAAAACATTGGACAATGTGGTGGTGGGGGGCAGTCAGATCGTCCTTGGCTAAAAAAAGTTTTTTCCAGGTTTTAATTAAGTTTTTATTTCAGATTCTGCGGGGGTGATGATAAACAAGGGCAATCTGACTATCATAAATATTAATTATTTTAATTTAATGTGTAAGACTGTAAGACCGATGGAAAAATTCTTATCAGTTGATAGTAAATTGCAGTCGACATAAGTAATATTTTTAATGATAAAAAATTATCATATTATATTAAAAATAGATGAAACATTTTTAATCACTTATCTGTTATTAACGTATATTGATTACAATTTTCAATTCCTTGTTATCCAGAACCTCTTCAAAATTCCGTATTCAAACGTTGTTTATCCCAATTTCATCCTCAAACTTCCGATATATGTTTAAGAAACCCTTCAAACTTCAGTTCACACATCTTGCATTATACTTGATTAAGTTCGAATTCCATGCAGAATCTTCACGATAATATGCAAAAAGTATCTCTTCATACTTCCGTATTGACATATTGTTTATCCCAATTGCATCCTAAAACTTCTGATACTATGCTTAAGAAACCCTTCAAACTTCCGTTTTAACACTCCTTGCATTATACTTGATTTAGTTCGAATTCCATGCAAAATCTCCCGATAATATGCTTAAAAATCTGTTCAAACTTCGATATTGACATATTGTACATAATTTTTTTGCGTATTTAACCTCATATTCCCACAAATAACTAGTTTAACGTTAAGTTTATTGAAACAGATCATCATAGATTGTGATTAATTTGTTTGTTGCTAATGTACCCCTACAGAAAATAATTATAGTCTTACGTATAATAATGAATATAATTTGAACTATAGTTGGAGTATAGTCAAACAGTAATTATAACTATAGTATTTTCGCGCTACTATACGTGACAACTATGGTATCTGACTCTAACTAAAATTGACGAATATAATCACTACTATATAGTTACAATCATATACTATAGCCTGCTACTATATCCCCGAAAACGAACTATAAGGGCCTTCGTGCGCTAAAAGAATAGCGATATGGAAATAAGAAATAGCATTGAAAATATATCTATATGTATGAGGAATAAGAGACTTATTCCTTTTATTCTTCATATATATAGATATATTTTCAATGCTATTTCTTATTTCGATATCGCTATTCTTTTTGCGTGCGAAGGCCCTAATCGTCACTACAAGATTGTAGTACTTACTACACCTCGTGATTATAATATAATATCGTAGAGTAAATAATCGGTAGACTTAATCCGGCACTTTTACCCGGATCTTCCCGTGTACAAATAGTTAGCTGTTTTTTCATTTTTTTTGTAATATTTTCATGTATCTTTCCTATCGAAAGAATTGTAAAAATATTTTAAATCCTTTTTTTAAAGGGATGTAAAAAGCAAGGCAAGCCTTGTTGACTCTCCAAGAAGAGCCATTCGAACAGTCGAATCTCACGGCCTTATATATACTCTCGGCATTCCCACGTGTTCAAGGGGGTCTTCATCGATGCGACGCTATGCGGCGATCGCGAGAAATTTATGAATGGCGGCTTCCAATCACCTCCTAGTACCGTCGCTTTCCGTGCGGCGCAATGGTGGAAACTCCTCCGAACACATGGGAACGCCAAGAGTATGTAAGACCGTAAGATTCGACCGTCCAAATGTCTCTTCTGGGAGAGTCAAATTAACAAGGCTGCCTTGCTTTTGACATCCCTTTAAAAAAGGAATTAAAAATATTTTTGAAATTCTTTCGATAGGGATGATAGACGAAAGTATTACAAAAAAATGAAAAAGCAACTATTTGTACGCGGGAAGGTCCGGGGGTGTAGTCATGATTATACTGTACTACATTAGGTTATAATCATGAAGTGTACTAAGTACTATAGTCATGTAGTGATAATTTTAGTGAATTTTCCGAATATAGTAGCAGCCTATAGTATATGATTGTAACTATCCCTAATAAAACAGAACGTTTAAAAACGTTTCTAAGACGTGGTTTGAAACACTTTATAATGTTTTTGCAAAAACGATTTTAAATCGTTTTTAAAACGCGGATAATGTCCGCCTTTTGAAGCATTCGAATATTTTTAAAACGTTTTAAGAACGTCTAAAAAATGTCTTTAAAACATTTTAAAAGTTTATTTGATGTAGCTAATTCTATAGGATATCCCCAAATTCTCGAACTTAACAGTATATAATGATATTGAAGGTTTATTCTAAATAAAATACGGCATTCGCATCAAAGTGGAATACTGTATGAAAACTTCCTTGTGAAACTGCAAGTAAAAAGATCTAAACAAAGCTTTACCATTACCGTATGGGAAACTAGCCAGGTGACGATTACTGATTTTATAAATTAGTTGCAAATATTTAAATAGTCCTTGTTTCCCAAAAACTTATATTATTTGTCATATTTCTTATCAATATAATTACTGATTAAACGAGTGTATATTGGAAGTTGTTGTTTAACGAGTCCAATGGCCATACTACCAGTAGTGGAGGGTTAATAAAAAACAACAAGATTTTTTATTTCCGCCAACGTTTCGAGAGCTTATATTGGAAGTATTCGGGGAAAAACCAGAAAACACACATATTTCACGAATCTCGAGGATATCCCCCAATTCTCGAAGGTACATAACGCACTTTAGAAAAAGTAACATTTCACAATAATTATTAAAAATGTTTTATAAATAAAATACGGCGTTCGCATCAAAGTGGAATACTGTATGAAAACTTCCTTGAGAAATCTGAAGTATAAATATCTAAATAAAGCTTTTCTGTTACCGTACTGGGAAAACCCAGATAACGATTCATGATTTTGTAAATTAGTTGCAACTCTAGGCCGTTTGAAGAGATTGACCTTATACTCTCGGAAGTATAAGAAGTTTTCGGTTCACTCTAGGAAGTTTAAGGATTTTTACGGTACATCCTGGGAAGTTTGAGGAGGTTTGCACTACGCTTTTAGAAGTTTGAGGTGTTTTGCAGTATATTTTTGAATATTTGAGTTGGCTTACTCGGTGCACCCTTGAAAATGATATGTCTTGGTTATTTAGTAGTATTTTGAGGCGTGAATCGAGTGACACGGCAGTCTTATTCTGAACTGTGAGACGCCATGATACTCTAAGCAGTTTAAGGAGTTTTCCGTACACTCTATTCGGTTTGAAGAGTTGTACTGTACACTCTAGGAAGATTAAGAGTGGACTGTCAACCTCCTCAAACTCCCAAGGGTGTACTGTAAGCCTCCTCAAATTTCCTAGGGTGTACTGCAAATCTCCTCAAACGTCCTAATATATACCATAAAACTGCTTAAACTATCACGGGTGTCAGATAAACCTCTTCTAACATCCAAGACTATACCGCAGACTACCTTAGAATTGCAAAAGTGTATTGCAAACCTCCTGAAACTTACAAGAGAATACCGTAAACCTCCACAAACATTCAAGAAGGTACTGTAAAGTTTATCAAACTTCTAAGACTCTACTGCAAACCTCCTCAACCTTCCTAGGGTATACCTTCAAACTTTTCAAACGTCCAAGAATATAATGCTAATATCTTCAAACTTCCTAGGGTGTACAGTAAACCTCCTCAAGTTTCCTAGGGTATACTGTAAAACTCCTCAAACATCTAAGAGTGTACTGTCAAGCTTCTCAAACTTCCTAGGGAGTACTGTAAACCTCCCCAAAGATCCTAGGGTGTACCGTAAGCCGCCTCCAACATCCTAGGGTGTTCTGTAAACCGCGTCAAACTTCATACGCTGTACTGTAAACCTCCTCAAACGTCCCAAGATATACCCTAAATCTGCTTAAACTGTCAAGGATGCAAGATAAATCTCTTCAAATGTCCAAGAATATACCACAGACTACATTAGACTTGGAAAAGTGTATTTTAAATTATTCTTATATTTATCATGATACATACAATTTTTTTGCGCTGCAGTGAGAGAGTAAAGAAGTTGAAAATTTCCCCGACGTAGTGAAATATATACGTTCTAGGACGTTCCGCGTTTTATTCGAATTATTTGTAACAGGCTTCATACAGTATTCCATTTTTATCAGAGTATAGCGTATTACTTGTGAAAAAGTTCTTACAGATATCGCGATACATACAATTTTTTTGAGACAGGCTTCTTGCAGTATTCCGTTTTTATCAGAGCATAGCGTTTTACTTGTCAAATAGTTCTTATGTTGTTCACCATACATACAATCTTTTTACGCTGCACTGAGAGAGTAAAGAAGTTGAAAATTTTTCCGACGTAGTGAAATATGTACGTTCTAAGACATTCCGCGTTTTATTCGAATTACTTGTAACAGGCTTCGTACAGTATTCCGTTTTTATCAGAGCATAGCGTTTTACTTGTGAAATAATTCTTGTATTTATCCTGATAGATAGAATTTTTTTGAGACAGGCCTCATGCAGTATTCCGTTTTTATCAGAGCATAGCGTCTTACTTGTCAAATAACTCTTATGTTGATCACCATACATACAATCTTTTTACGCTGTGGTAAAAGAGTAAAGAAGTTGAAAAATTTCCGCGACGTAATGAATTTGGTACGTTCTAAGACATTCCGCCTTTTATTCGAATTATTTGTAACAGGCTTCATACAGTATTCCATTTTTATCTGAGCGCAGCCTTGTACTTGTGAAAAAATTCTTACATTTATCGCGATAGATACAATTTGTTTGACACAGGCCTCATACAGTATTCCGTTTCTATCAGACCGTAGCCTGGTACTTCTGAAAAACTTCTTACATTTATCGCGATACATAGAATTTTTTTGAGACATGCTTCATACAGTATTCCGTTTTCATCTGAGCGTAGTGTTTTACTTGTAAAATAATTCTTATATTTATCATGATACATACAATTTTTTTACGCTGTGGTAAGAGAGTCAAGAAGTTGAAAAATTTCCTCAACGTAGTGAAATATGTACGTTCTAAGACATTCCGCGTTTTATTCGAATTACTTGTAACAGGCTTCATACAGTATTCCATTTTTATCAGATCGTAGCGTTTTACTGGTGAAATAATTCTTATATTTATCATCATACATACAATTTTATTACGCTGCGGTAAGAGAGTCAAGAAGTTGAAAAATTTCCCAATACGGTACACTATTGGAAGTTTGAAGAGGTTGGCACTACACTATTGTATCTTTGAGATTCTCAAATTGTATAAAGGATAGTCGAAGTCTTCTGTAGTGTAGTGCGCCTGTTTGTTGATTGCATGTTTCAACAATTAAACGTTAGATATAATATTGGTGAAATTTGACAGAATGTTGAAATTTTGAATACGGAAGTTTGAAGAGGTTTACGGTATACTCTTGGATATTTGAGGAGGTTTACGGTACACTTTTGGAAGTTTGAGGAGGTTTGCAGTACACTCTTGAATGTTTGAGCAGGTTTACGGTATACTCTTGAAGGTTTAAGGAGTTTTATTGTAATTTTTAAGGATACATCTCAAATATCCGTAATAGTGATTGACGAGCTCCTCAAATTTCCGGATTTGTTCCTGAGGACCTCTCCAAACTTCCAGGCGAGTGACGATGAAGTTTGAGGATGCTCCTCAATCTTCCATACAAGTCACGAAAAAACTCATCAAACTTCCGGATTAATATATATATATCACGATTCATACAATTTTTTACACAGGCTTCATGCAGTATTCCGTTTTTATCAGAGGATAGCGTTTTACTTGTGAAATAATTCGTATATTTATCACGAATCATACAATTTTTTTATGCTGCGGTAAAGGTGTAAAGAAGTTGAAAAATTTCACCGACGTAGTGAAATATGTACGTTCTAAGACATTCCGCGTTTTATTCGAATTATTTGTAACAGGCTTCCTAAAGTATTCCATTTTCATCAGAGCGCGCCCTTGTACTTGTGAGAAAATTCTTACATTTATCGCGCTACATACTATTTTTTTGACACAGGTTTCATACAGTATTCCGTTTTGATCAGAGCATAGCCATATACTTGTGAAAAAATTCTTACATTTATCGCGATACATACAATATTTTTGACACAGGCATCATACGGTATGCCGTTTTTATTAGAGGATATCGTTTTACTTGTGAAATGATTCGTATATTTATCATGAATAATACAATTTTTTTACGCTGCGGTAAGAGAGTCAAGAAGTTGAAAATATTCCCCAACGTAGTGCAATATGTACGTTGTAAGACATTCCGCATTTTATTCGAATTATTTGTAACAGGCTTCATACAGTATTCCATTTTCATCAGAGTGTAGCCTTGTACTTGTGAGAAAATTCTTACATTTATCGCGATACGTACAATTTTTTTGACACAGGTTTCATACAGTATTCCGCTTTCAACAGAGCGTAGCGTTTTAATTGTGAAATAATTCTTATATTTATCACGATACATACCATATTTTTACACAGGCCTCATACAGTATTCCGTTGTTATCAGAGCGAAGCGTTGTACTTGTGAAGTAAATCTTATATTTATCACGATACATACAATGTTTTTAAGCTACAGTAAGAGGGTCCAGAAGTTAAAAAGTATCCCCAACGTAATGAAATATGTACGCTCTGAGACATTTCGCGTTTTATTCGAATAATTTGTAACAGGCTTCCTAAAGTATTCCATTTTTATCACAGTGTAGCGTATTACTTGTGAAAAATTTCTTACATTTATCGCGATACGTACAATTTTTTTGAGACAGGCTTCATACAGTATTCCGTTTTCATCAGAGCGTAGCGTTTTACTTGTGAAATAATTCTTACATTTATCGTGCTACATACTATTTTTTGGCACAGGTTTCATACAGTATTCCGTTTTTATCACAGCATAGCGTTTTACTTGTGAAATAATTCTTATATTTATCACGATACATACAATATTTTTGACACAGGCCTCATACAGTATTCCGTTTTTATCAGAGCATAGCCATTTACTTGTCAAATAATTCTTATGTTGATCACCATACATACAATCTTTTTACGCTGCACTGAGAGAGTAAAGAAGTTGAAAATTTTTCCGACGTAGTGAAATATGTACGTTCTAAGACATTTCGCGTTTTATTCGAATTACTTGTAACAGGCTTCATATAGAATTCCGTTTTTATCAGAGCATAGCGTTTTACTTGTGAAATAATTCTTGTATTTATCATGATAGATAGAATTTTTTTACGCCGCGGTAAGCGAGTCAAGAAGTTTGAAAATTTCCACGGTGTAGTCAAATATGTACGTTCTAAGTCATTCCGCATTTTATTCGAATTATTTGTAACAGGCTTCATACAGTATTCCATTTTTATCAGAGCGTAGCGTTTACTGGTGACATAATTCTGATATTTATCATCATACATACAATTTTATTACGCTGCGGTAAGAGAGTCAAGAAGTTGAAAAATTTCCCAAACTTAGTGAAATATGTACGTTCTAAGACATTCCGCATTTTATTCGAATTATTTATAGCAGGCTTTATACAGTATTCCATTTTCATCAGAGCGTGCCCTTGTACTTGTGAAAAAATTCTTGCATTTATCGCGATAGATACAATTTGTTTGACACAGGCCTCATACAGTATTCCGTTTTTATCAGACCGTAGCCTGATACTTCTGAAAAAATTCTTATATTTATTGCGATACATAATATTTTTTTGAGACAGGTTTCATACAGTATTCCGTATTCATCTGAGGGTAGCGTTTTAATTGTGAAATAATAATATATTTATCACGATACATACAATTTTTTACACAGGCATCATACGGTATGCCGTTTTTATTAGAGGATATCGTTTTACTTGTGAAATGATTCGTATATTTATCATGAATAATACAATTTTTTCACGCTGCGGTAAGAGAGTCAAGAAGTTGAAAATATTCCCCAACGTAGTGCAATATGTACGTTGTAAGACATTCCGCATTTTATTCGAATTATTTATAACAGGCTTCATACAGTATTCCATTTTCATCAGAGTGTAGCCTTGTACTTGTGAAAAATTCTTTCATTTATCGCGATACGTACAATTTTTTTGACACAGGTTTCATACAGTATTCCGCTTTCAACAGAGCGTAGCGTTTTAATTGTGAAATAATTCTTATATTTATCACGATACATACCATATTTTTACACAGGCCTCATACAGTATACCGTTGTTATCAGAGCGAAGCGTTGTACTTGTGAAGTAAATCTTATATTTATCACGATACATACAATGTTTTTAAGCTACGGTAAGAGGGTCAAGAAGTTAAAAAGTATCCCCAATGTAGTGAAATATGTACGCTCTGAGACATTTCGCGTTTTATTAGAATAATTTGTAACAGGCTTCCTAAAGTATTCCATTTTTATCACAGTGTAGCGTATTACTTGTGAAATAATTCTTACATTTATCGCGCTACATACTATTTTCTTGACACAGGTTTCATACAGTATTCCGTTTTTATCAGAGCATAGCGTTTTACTTGTGAAAAAATTCTGACATTTATCGCGATAGATACAATTTGTTTGACACAGGCCTCATACAGTATTCCGTTTCTATCAGACCGTAGCCTGGTACTTCTGAAAAACTTCTTACATTTATCGCGATACATACAATTTTTTTGACACAGGCGCTTCATACAGTATTCCGTTATCTTCAGAGCGTAGCGTTTTACTTGTGAAATTATTCTTATATTTATCATGATACATACAATTTTTTTGCGCTGCAGTGAGAGAGTAAAGAATTTGAAAATTTCCCCGACGTAGTGAAATATATACGTTCTAGGACGTTCCGCGTTTTATTCGAATTATTTGTAACAGGCTTCATACAGTATTCCATTTTTATCAGAGTATAGCGTCTTACTTGTGAAAAAGTTCTTACAGATATCGCGATACATACAATTTTTTTGAGACAGGCTTCATGCAGTATTCCGTTTTTATCAGATCATAGCGTTTTACTTGTCAAATAGTTCTTATGTTGTTCACCATACATACAATCTTTTTACGCTGCACTGAGAGAGTAAAGAAGTTGAAAATTTTTCCGACGTAGTGAAATATGTACGTTCTAAGACATTCCGCGTTTTATTCGAATTACTTGTAACAGGCTTCGTACAGTATTCCGTTTTTATCAGAGCATAGCGTTTTACTTGTGAAATAATTCTTGTATTTATCATGATAGATAGAATTTTTTTGAGACAGGCCTCATGCAGTATTCCGTTTTTATCAGAGCATAGCGTTTTACTTGTCAAATAATTCTTATGTTGATCACCATACATACAATTTTATTACGCTGCGGTAAGAGAGTCAAGAAGTTGAAAAATTTCCCAAACTTAGTGAAATATGTACGTTCTAAGACATTCCGCATTTTATTCGAATTATTTATAGCAGGCTTCATACAGTATTCCATTTTCATCAGAGTGTAGCCTTCTACTTGTGAGAAAATTCTTACATTTATCGCGATACGTACAATTTTTTTGACACAGGTTTCATACAGTATTCCGCTTTCAACAGAGCGTAGCGTTTTAATTGTGAAATAATTCTTATATTTATCACGATACATACCATATTTTTACACAGGCCTCATACAGTATTCCGTTGTTATCAGAGCGAAGCGTTGTACTTGTGAAGTAAATCTTATATTTATCACGATACATACAATGTTTTTAAGCTACGGTAAGAGGGTCAAGAATCTAAAAAGTATCCCCAACGTAGTGAAATATGTACGCTCTGAGACATTTCGCGTTTTATTCGAATAATTTGTAACAGGCTTCCTAAAGTATTCCATTTTTATCACAGTGTAGCGTATTACTTGTGAAAAACTTCTTACATTTATCATCATACATACAATTTTATTACGCTGCGGTAAGAGAGTCAAGAAGTTGAAAAATTTCCCAATACGGTACACTATTGGAAGTTTGAAGAGGTTGGCACTACACTATTGTATCTTTGAGATTCTCAAATTGTATAAAGGATAGTCGAAGTCTTCTGTAGTGTAGTGCGCCTGTTTGTTGATTGCATGTTTCAACAATTAAACGTTATATATAATATTGGTGAAATTTGACAGAATGTTGAAATTTCGAATACGGAAGTTTGAAGAGGTTTACGGTATACTCTTGGATATTTGAGGAGGTTTACGGTACACTTTTGGAAGTTTGAGGAGGTTTGCAGTACACTCTTGAATGTTTGAGGAGGTTTACGGTACACTCTTGAAGGTTTAAGGAGTTTTATTGTAATTTTTAAGGATACATCTCAAATTTCCGTAATAGTGATTGACGAGCTCCTCAAATTTCCGGATTTGTTCCTGAGGACCTCTCCAAACTTCCAGGCGAGTGACGATGAAGTTTGAGGATGCTCCTCAATCTTCCACACAAGTCACGAAAAAACTCATCAAACTTCCGGATTAATATATATATATATCACGATTCATACAATGTTTTACACAGGCTTCATGCAGTATTCCGTTTTTATCAGAGGATAGCGTTTTACTTGTGAAATAATTCGTATATTTATCACGAATCATACAATTTTTTTATGCTGCGGTAAAGGTGTAAAGAAGTTGAAAAATTTCACCGACGTAGTGAAATATGTACGTTCTAAGACATTCCGCGTTTTATTCGAATTATTTGTAACAGGCTTCCTAAAGTATTCCATTTTCATCAGAGCGCGCCCTTGTACTTGTGAGAAAATTCTTACATTTATCGCGCTACATACTATTTTTTTGACACAGGTTTCATACAGTATTCCGTTTTGATCAGAGCATAGCCATATACTTGTGAAAAAATTCTTACATTTATCGCGATACATACAATATTTTTGACACAGGCCTCATACAGTATTCCGTTTTTATCAGAGAATAGCGTTTTACTTGTGAAGTAATTCTTATATTTATCACGATACATACAATTTTTTTACGCTGCGGTAAGAGAGTCAAGAAGTTGAAAATATTCCCCAACGTAGTGCTATATGTACGTTGTAAGACATTCCGCATTTTATTCGAATTATTCGTAACAGGCTTCATACAGTATTCCGTTTTCATATGAGCGTAGCGTTTTAATTGTGAAATAATTCTTATATTTATCACGATACATACAATTTTTTACACAGGCATCATACGGTATGCCGTTTTTATTAGAGGATATCGTTTTACTTGTGAAATGATTCGTATATTTATCATGAATAATACAATTTTTTTACGTTGCGGTAAGAGAGTCAAGAAGTTGAAAATATTCCCCAACGTAGTGCAATATGTACGTTGTAAGACATTCCGCATTTTATTCGAATTATTTGTAACAGGCTTCATACAGTATTCCATTTTCATCAGAGTGTAGCCTTGTACTTGTGAGAAAATTCTTACATTTATCGCGATACGTACAATTTTTTTGACACAGGTTTCATACAGTATTCCGCTTTCAACAGAGCGTAGCGTTTTAATTGTGAAATAATTCTTATATTTATCACGATACATACCATATTTTTACACAGGCCTCATACAGTATACCGTTGTTATCAGAGCGAAGCGTTGTACTTGTGAAGTAAATCTTATATTTATCACGATACATACAATGTTTTTAAGCTACGGTAAGAGGGTCAAGAAGTTAAAAAGTATCCCCAACGTAGTGAAATATGTACGCTCTGAGACATTTCGCGTTTTATTCGAATAATTTGTAACAGGCTTCCTAAAGTATTCCATTTTTATCACAGTGTAGCGTATTACTTGTGAAAAACTTCTTACATTTATCGCGATACGTACAATTTTTTTGAGACAGGCTTCATACAGTATTCCGTTTTCATCAGAGCGTAGCGTTTTACTTGTGAAATAATTCTTACATTTATCGCGCTACATACTATTTTTTTGACACAGGTTTCATACAGTATTCCGTTTTTATCAGAGCATAGCCTTTTACTTGTCAAATAATTCTTATGTTGATCACCATACATACAATCTTTTTACGCTGCACTGAGAGTGTAAAGAAGTTGAAAATTTTTCCGACGTAGTGAAATATGTACGTTCTAAGACATTTCGCGTTTTATTCGAATTACTTGTAACAGGCTTCATACAGTATTCCGTTTTTATCAGAGCATAGCGTTTTACTTGTGAAATAATTCTTGTATTTATCATGATAGATAGAATTTTTTTACGCTGCGGTAAGCGAGTCAAGAAGTTTGAAAATTTCCACGGTGTAGTCAAATATGTACGTTCTAAGTCATTCCGCATTTTATTCGAATTATTTGTAACAGGCTTCATACAGTATTCCATTTTTATCAGAGCGTGCCCTTGTACTTGTGAAAAAATTCTTACATTTATCGCGATAGAGACAATTTGTTTGACACAGGCCTCATACAGTATTCCGTTTTTATCAGACCGTAGCCTGATACTTCTGAAAAAATTCTTATATTTATTGCTTTACATACTATTTTTTTGAGACAGGCTTCATACAGAATTCCGTTTTTATCAGTGCATAGCATTTTACTTGTGAAATACTTCTTATATTTATCATGATAGATAGAAATTTTTTACGCGATGGTAAGAGAGTCAAGAAGTTGACAAATATCCCCGACGTAGTGAAATATGTACGTTCTAAGACATTCCGCGTTTTATTGGATTTATTTGTAACAGGCTTCATACAGTATTCTATTTCCATCAGACCGTAGCCTGGTACTTGTGAAAAAATTCTTACATTTATCGCGATACATACAATTTTTTTGAAACAGGTTTCATACAGTATTCCGTATTCATCAGAGGGTAGCGTTTTAATTGTGAAATAATAATATATTTATCACGATACATACAATTTTTTTGCGCTGCAGTGAGAGAGTAATGAAGTTGAAAATTTCCCCGACGTAGTGAAATATATACGTTCTAGGACGTTCCGCGTTTTATTCGAATTATTTGTAACAGGCTTCATACAGTATTCCATTTTTATCAGAGTATAGCGTCTTACTTGTGAAAAACTTTTTACATTTATCGCGATACATACAATTTTTTTGAGACAGGCTTCATACAGTATTCCGTTTTGATCAAAGCATAGCCATTTACTTGTGAAAAAATTCTTACATTTATCGCGATACATACAATTTTTTTGAAACAGGTTTCATACAGTATTCCGTATTCATCTGAGAGTAGCGTTTTAATTGAGAAATAATAATATATTTATCACGATACATACAATTTTTTTACGCTGTGGTAAGAGGGTCAATAAGTTGAAAAATTTCCCAAACTTAGTGAAATATGTACGTTCTAAGACGTTCCGCATTTTATTCGAATTATTTATAACAGGCTTCATACGGTATTCCATTTTCATCAGAGCGCAGCCTTGTACTTGAGAAAAACTTCTTACATTTATCGCGAAACATACAATTTTTTTGACACAGGCGCTTCATACAGTATTCCGTTATCTTCAGAGCGTTGCGTTTTACTTGTGAAATTATTCTTATATTTATCATGATACATACAATTTTTTTGCGCTGCAGTGAGAGAGTCAAGAAGTTGACAAATTTCCCCGACGTAGTGGAGTATGTACGCTTTAAGACGTTCCGCATTTTATTCGAATTATTTATAACAGGCTTCATACAGTATTCCATTTTCATCAGAGCGCCGCCTTGTACTTGTGAAAAAATTCTTACATTTATCGCGATAGATACAATTTGTTTGACACTGGCCTCATACAGTATTCCGTTTTTATCAGACCGTAGCCTAGTACTTCTGAAAAACTTCTTACATTTATCGCGATACATACAATTTTTTTGAAACAGGTTTCATACAGTATTCCGTATTCATCTGAGAGTAGCGTTTTAATTGTGAAATAATAATATATTTATCACGATACATACAATTTTTTTAGAGAGGCTTCAGAAAGACTTCCGTTTTTATCAGAGCATAGCGTTTTACTTGTGAAATAATTCTTATATTTATCATCATACATACAATTTTATTACGCTGCGGTAAGAGAGTCAAGAAGTTGAAAAATTTCCCAAACTTAGTAAAATATGTACGTTCTAAGACATTCCGCATTTTATTCGAATTATTTATAGCAGGCTTCATACAGTATTCCATTTTTATCTGAGCGCAGCCTTGCACTTGTGAAAAACTTCTTACATTTATCGCGATAGATACAATTTGTTTGAAACAGGTTTCATACAGTATTCCGTATTCATCTGAGGGTAGCGTTTTAATTGTGAAATAATAATATATTTATCACGATACATACAATTTTTTTAGAGTGGCTTCAGACAGACTTCCGTTTTTATCAGAGCATAGCGTTTTACTTGTGAAATAATTCTTATATTGATCATGATACATACAATCTTATTTGGCTGCAGTGAGAGAGTCAAGAAGTTGACAAATTTCCACGACGTAGTGGAGTATGTACGTTCTAAGACGTTCCGCATTTTATTCGAATTATTTATAACAGGCTTCATACAGTATTCCATTTTCATCAGAGCGCAGCCTTGTACTTGTGAAAAAATTCTTACATTTATCGCGATACATACAATTTTTTTGAAACAGGTTTCATACAGTATTCCGTATTCATCTGAGAGTAGCGTTTTAATTGTGAAATAATAATATATTTATCACGATACATACAATTTTTTTACGCTGTGGTAAGAGGGTCAATAAGTTGAAAAATTTCCCAAACTTAGTGAAATATGTACGTTCTAAGACGTTCCGCATTTTATTCGAATTATTTATAACAGGCTTCATACGGTATTCCATTTTCATCAGAGCGCAGCCTTGTACTTGAGAAAAACTTCTTACATTTATCGCGATACATACAATTTTTTTGACACAGGCGCTTCATACAGTATTCCGTTATCTTCAGAGCGTAGCGTTTTACTTGTGAAATTATTCTTATATTTATCATGATACATACAATTTTTTTGCGCTGCAGTGAGAGAGTCAAGAAGTTGACAAATTTCCCCGACGTAGTGGAGTATGTACGATCTAAGACGTTCCGCATTTTATTCGAATTATTTATAACAGGCTTCATACAGTATTCCATTTTTATCTGAGCGCAGCCTTGTACTTGTGAAAAAATTCTTACATTTATCGCGATAGATTCAATTTGTTTGACACAGGCCTCATACAGTATCCCATATTCATCAGAGGGTAGCGTTTTAATTGTGAAATAATAATATATTTATCACGATACATACAATTTTTTTGCGCTGCAGTGAGAGAGTAATGAAGTTGAAAATTTCCCCGACGTAGTGAAATATATACGTTCTAGGACGTTTCGCGTTTTATTCGAATTATTTGTAACAGGCTTCATACAGTATTCCATTTTTATCAGAGTATAGCGTCTTACTTGTGAAAAACTTCTTACATTTATCGCGATACATACAATTTTTTTGAGACAGGCTTCATACAGTATTCCGTTTTGATCAAAGCATAGCCATTTACTTGTGAAAAAATTCTTACATTTATCGCGATACATACAATTTTTTTGAAACAGGTTTCATACATTATTCCGTATTCATCTGAGAGTAGCGTTTTAATTGTGAAATAATAATATATTTATCACGATACATACAATTTTTTTGCGCTGCAGTGAGAGAGTCAAGAAGTTGACAAATTTCCCCGACGTAGTGGAGTATGTACGTTCTAAGACGTTCCGCGTTTTATTCGAATTATTTGTAACAGGCTTCATACAGTATTCCATTTTTATCAGAGTATAGCGTCTTACTTGTGAAATCTTCTTACATTTATCGCGATACATACAATTTTTTTGAGACAGGCTTCATACAGTATTCCGTTTTGATCAAAGCATAGCCATTTACTTGTGAAAAACTTCTTACATTTATCGCGATACATACAATTTTTTTGAAACAGGTTTCATACAGTATTCCGTATTCATCTGAGAGTAGCGTTTTAATTGTGAAATAATAATATATTTATCACGATACATACAATTTTTTTAGAGAGGCTTCAGAAAGACTTCCGTTTTTATCAGAGCATAGCGTTTTACTTGTGAAATAATTCTTATATTTATCATCATACATACAATTTTATTACGCTGCGGTAAGAGAGTCAAGAAGTTGAAAAATTTCCCAAACTTAGTGAAATATGTACGTTCTAAGACATTCCGCCTTTTATTCGATTTATTTGTAACAGGCTTCATACAGTATTCCATTTCCATCAGACCGTAGCCTGGTACTTGAGAAAAACTTCTTACATATATCGCGATACATACAATTTTTTTAAACAGGTTTCATACAGTATTCCGTATTCATCAGAGGGTAGCGTTTTAATTGTGAAATAATAATATATTTATCACGATACATACAATTTTTTTACGCTGTGGTAAGAGGGTCAATAAGTTGAAAAATTTCCCAAACTTAGTGAAATATGTACGTTCTAAGACGTTCCGCATTTTATTGGAATTATTTATAACAGGCTTCATACGGTATTCCATTTTCATCAGAGCGCAGCCTTGTACTTGAGAAAAACTTCTTACATTTATCGCGATACATACAATTTTTTTGACACAGGTGCTTCATACAGTATTCCGTTATCTTCAGAGCGTAGCGTTTTACTTGTGAAATTATTCTTATATTTATCATGATACATACAATTTTTTTGCGCTGCAGTGAGAGAGTCAAGAAGTTGACAAATTTCCCCGACGTAGTGAAATATGTACGTTCTAAGACATTCCACGTTTTATTCGAATTATTTGTAACAGGCTTCCTAAAGTATTCCATTTTCATCAGAGCGCGCCCTTGTACTTGTGAGAAAATTCTTACATTTATCGCGCTACATACTATTTTTTTGACACAGGTTTCATACAGTATTCCGTTTTGATCAGAGCATAGCCATATACTTGTGAAAAAATTCTTACATTTATCGCGATACATACAATATTTTTGACACAGGCCTCATACAGTATTCCGTTTTTATCATAGAATAGCGTTTTACTTGTGAAGTAATTCTTATATTTATCACGATACATACAATTTTTTTACGCTGCGGTAAGAGAGTCAAGAAGTTGAAAATATTCCCCAACGTAGTGCTATATGTACGTTGTAAGACATTCCGCATTTTATTCGAATTATTCGTAACAGGCTTCATACAGTATTCCGTTTTCATGTGAGCGTAGCTTTTTAATTGTGAAATAATTCTTATATTTATCACGATACATACAATTTTTTACACAGGCATCATACGGTATGCCGTTTTTATTAGAGGATATCGTTTTACTTGTGAAATGATTCGTATATTTATCATGAATAATACAATTTTTTTACGCTGCGGTAAGAGGGTCAAGAAGTTGAAAATATTCCCCAACGTAGTGCAATATGTACGTTGTAAGACATTCCGCATTTTATTCGAATTATTTGTAACAGGCTTCATACAGTATTCCATTTTCATCAGAGTGTAGCCTTGTACTTGTGAGAAAATTCTTACATTTATCGCGATACGTACAATTTTTTTGACACAGGTTTCATACAGTATTCCGCTTTCCACAGAGCGTAGCGTTTTAATTGTGAAATAATTCTTATATTTATCACGATACATACCATATTTTTACACAGGCCTCATACAGTATTCCGTTGTTATCAGAGCGAAGCGTTGTACTTGTGAAGTAAATCTTATATTTATCACGATACATACAATGTTTTTAAGCTACGGTAAGAGGGTCAAGAAGTTAAAAAGTATCCCCAACGTAGTGAAATATGTACGCTCTGAGACATTTCGCGTTTTATTCGAATAATTTGTAACAGGCTTCCTAAAGTATTCCATTTTTATCACAGTGTAGCGTATTACTTGTGAAAAACTTCTTACATTTATCGCGATACGTACAATTTTTTTGAGACAGGCTTCATACAGTATTCCGTTTTCATCAGAGCGTAGCGTTTTACTTGTGAAATAATTCTTACATTTATCGCGCTACATACTATTTTTTGACACAGGTTTCATACAGTATTCCGTTTTTATCAGAGCATAGCGTTTTACTTGTGAAATAATTCTTATATTTATCACGATACATACAATATTTTTGACACAGGCCTCATACAGTATTCCGTTTTTATCAGAGCATAGCCTTTTACTTGTCAAATAATTCTTATGTTGATCACCATACATACAATCTTTTTACGCTGCACTGAGAGAGTAAAGAAGTTGAAAATTTTTCCGACGTAGTGAAATATGTACGTTCTAAGACATTTCGCGTTTTATTCGAATTATTTGTAACAGGCTTCATACAGTATTCCGTTTTTATCAGAGCATAGCGTTTTACTTGTGAAATAATTCTTGTATTTATCATCATACATACAATTTTATTACGCTGCGGTAAGAGAGTCAAGAAGTTTGAAAATTTCCACGGTGTAGTCAAATATGTACGTTCTAAGTCATTCCGCATTTTATTCGAATTATTTGTAACAGGCTTCATACAGTATTCCATTTTTATCAGAGCGTGCCCTTGTACTTGTGAGAAAATTCTTACATTTATCGCGCTACATACTATTTTTTTGACACAGGTTTCATACAGTATTCCGTTTTGATCAGAGCATAGCCATATACTTGTGAAAAAATTCTTACATTTATCGCGATACATACAATATTTTTGACACAGGCCTCATACAGTATTCCGTTTTTATCATAGAATAGCGTTTTACTTGTGATGTAATTCTTATATTTATCACGATACATACAATTTTTTTACGCTGCGGTAAGAGAGTCAAGAAGTTGAAAATATTCCCCAACGTAGTGCTATATGTACGTTGTAAGACATTCCGCATTTTATTCGAATTATTCGTAACAGGCTTCATACAGTATTCCGTTTTCATGTGAGCGTAGCTTTTTAATTGTGAAATAATTCTTATATTTATCACGATACATACAATTTTTTACACAGGCATCATACGGTATGCCGTTTTTATTAGAGGATATCGTTTTACTTGTGAAATGATTCGTATATTTATCATGAATAATACAATTTTTTTACGCTGCGGTAAGAGGGTCAAGAAGTTGAAAATATTCCCCAACGTAGTGCAATATGTACGTTGTAAGACATTCCGCATTTTATTCGAATTATTTGTAACAGGCTTCATACAGTATTCCATTTTCATCAGAGTGTAGCCTTGTACTTGTGAGAAAATTCTTACATTTATCGCGATACGTACAATTTTTTTGACACAGGTTTCATACAGTATTCCGCTTTCCACAGAGCGTAGCGTTTTAATTGTGAAATAATTCTTATATTTATCACGATACATACCATATTTTTACACAGGCCTCATACAGTATTCCGTTGTTATCAGAGCGAAGCGTTGTACTTGTGAAGTAAATCTAATATTTATCACGATACATACAATGTTTTTAAGCTACGGTAAGAGGGTCAAGAAGTTAAAAAGTATCCCCAACGTAGTGAAATATGTACGCTCTGAGACATTTCGCGTTTTATTCGAATAATTTGTAACAGGCTTCCTAAAGTATTCCATTTTTATCACAGTGTAGCGTATTACTTGTGAAAAACTTCTTACATTTATCGCGATACGTACAATTTTTTTGAGACAGGCTTCATACAGTATTCCGTTTTCATCAGAGCGTAGCGTTTTACTTGTGAAATAATTCTTACATTTATCGCGCTACATACTATTTTTTGACACAGGTTTCATACAGTATTCCGTTTTTATCAGAGCATAGCGTTTTACTTGTGAAATAATTCTTATATTTATCACGATACATACAATATTTTTGACACAGGCCTCATACAGTATTCCGTTTTTATCAGAGCATAGCCTTTTACTTGTCAAATAATTCTTATGTTGATCACCATACATACAATCTTTTTACGCTGCACTGAGAGAGTAAAGAAGTTGAAAATTTTTCCGACGTAGTGAAATATGTACGTTCTAAGACATTTCGCGTTTTATTCGAATTACTTGTAACAGGCTTCATACAGTATTCCGTTTTTATCAGAGCATAGCGCTTTACTTGTGAAATAATTCTTGTATTTATCATCATACATACAATTTTATTACGCTGCGGTAAGAGAGTCAAGAAGTTTGAAAATTTCCACGGTGTAGTCAAATATGTACGTTCTAAGTCATTCCGCATTTTATTCGAATTATTTGTAACAGGCTTCATACAGTATTCCATTTTTATCAGAGCGTGCCCTTGTACTTGTGAGAAAATTCTTACATTTATCGCGCTACATACTATTTTTTTGACACAGGTTTCATACAGTATTCCGTTTTGATCAGAGCATAGCCATATACTTGTGAAAAAATTCTTACATTTATCGCGATACATACAATATTTTTGACACAGGCCTCATACAGTATTCCGTTTTTATCATAGAATAGCGTTTTACTTGTGAAGTAATTCTTATATTTATCACGATACATACAATTTTTTTACGCTGCGGTAAGAGAGTCAAGAAGTTGAAAATATTCCCCAACGTAGTGCTATATGTACGTTGTAAGACATTCCGCATTTTATTCGAATTATTCGTAACAGGCTTCATACAGTATTCCGTTTTCATGTGAGCGTAGCTTTTTAATTGTGAAATAATTCTTATATTTATCACGATACATACAATTTTTTACACAGGCATCATACGGTATGCCGTTTTTATTAGAGGATATCGTTTTACTTGTGAAATGATTCGTATATTTATCATGAATAATACAATTTTTTTACGCTGCGGTAAGAGGGTCAAGAAGTTGAAAATATTCCCCAACGTAGTGCAATATGTACGTTGTAAGACATTCCGCATTTTATTCGAATTATTTGTAACAGGCTTCATACAGTATTCCATTTTCATCAGAGTGTAGCCTTGTACTTGTGAGAAAATTCTTACATTTATCGCGATACGTACAATTTTTTTGACACAGGTTTCATACAGTATTCCGCTTTCCACAGAGCGTAGCGTTTTAATTGTGAAATAATTCTTATATTTATCACGATACATACCATATTTTTACACAGGCCTCATACAGTATTCCGTTGTTATCAGAGCGAAGCGTTGTACTTGTGAAGTAAATCTTATATATATCACGATACATACAATGTTTTTAAGCTACGGTAAGAGGGTCAAGAAGTTAAAAAGTATCCCCAACGTAGTGAAATACGTACGCTCTGAGACATTTCGCGTTTTATTCGAATAATTTGTAACAGGCTTCCTAAAGTATTCCATTTTTATCACAGTGTAGCGTATTACTTGTGAAAAACTTCTTACATTTATCGCGATACGTACAATTTTTTTGAGACAGGCTTCATACAGTATTCCGTTTTCATCAGAGCGTAGCGTTTTACTTGTGAAATAATTCTTACATTTATCGTGCTACATACTATTTTTTGGCACAGGTTTCATACAGTATTCCGTTTTTATCACAGCATAGCGTTTTACTTGTGAAATAATTCTTATATTTATCACGATACATACAATATTTTTGACACAGGCCTCATACAGTATTCCGTTTTTATCAGAGCATAGCCTTTTACTTGTCAAATAATTCTTATGTTGATCACCATACATACAATCTTTTTACGCTGCACCGAGAGAGTAAAGAAGTTGAAAATTTTTCCGACGTAGTGAAATATGTACGTTCTAAGACATTTCGCGTTTTATTCGAATTACTTGTAACAGGCTTCATACAGTATTCCGTTTTTATCAGAGCATAGCGTTTTACTTGTGAAATAATTCTTGTATTTATCATGATAGATAGAATTTTTTTACGCCGCGGTAAGCGAGTCAAGAAGTTTGAAAATTTCCACGGTGTAGTCAAATATGTACGTTCTAAGTCATTCCGCATTTTATTCGAATTATTTGTAACAGGCTTCATACAGTATTCCATTTTTATCAGAGCGTAGCGTTTTACTGGTGAGATAATTCTTATATTTATCATCATACATACCATTTTATTACGCTGCGGTAAGAGAGTCAAGAAGTTGAAAAATTTCCCAAACTTAGTGAAATATGTACGTTCTAAGACATTCCGCATTTTATTCGAATTATTTATAGCAGGCTTTATACAGTATTCCATTTTCATCAGAGCGTGCCCTTGTACTTGTGAAAACATTCTTGCATTTATCGCGATAGATACAATTTGTTTGACACAGGCCTCATACAGTATTCCGTTTTTATCAGACCGTAGCCTGATACTTCTGAAAAAATTCTTATATTTATTGCGATAGATACTATTTTTTTGGGACAGGTTTCATACAGTATTCCGTATTCATCTGAGGTTAGCGTTTTAATTGTGAAATAATAATATATTTATCACGATACATACAATTTTTTACACAGGCATCATACGGTATGCCGTTTTTATTAGAGGATATCGTTTTACTTGTGAAATGATTCGTATATTTATCATGAATAATTCAATTTTTTCACGCTGCGGTAAGAGAGTCAAGAAGTTGAAAATATTCCCCAACGTAGTGCAATATGTACGTTGTAAGACATTCCGCATTTTATTCGAATTATTTATAGCAGGCTTCATACAGTATTCCATTTTCATCAGAGTGTAGCCTTCTACTTGTGAGAAAATTCTTACATTTATCGCGATACGTACAATTTTTTTGACACAGGTTTCATACAGTATTCCGCTTTCAACAGAGCGTAGCGTTTTAATTGTGAAATAATTCTTATATTTATCACGATACATACCATATTTTTACACAGGCCTCATACAGTATTCCGTTGTTATCAGAGCGAAGCGTTTTACTTGTGAAGTAATTCTTATATTTATCACGATACATACAATGTTTTTAAGCTACGGTAAGAGGGTCAAGAAGTTAAAAATTATCCCCAACGTAGTGAAATATGTACGCTCTCAGACATTTCGCGTTTGATTCGAATAATTTGTAACAGGCTTCCTAAAGTATTCCATTTTTATCACAGTGTAGCGTATTACTTGTGAAAAACTTCTTACATTTATCGCGATACGTACAATTGTTTTGAGACAGGCTTCATACAGTATTCCGTTTTTATCAGTGCATAGCGTTTTACTTGTGAAATACTTCTTATATTTATCATGATAGATAGAAATTTTTTACGCGATGGTAAGAGAGTCAAGAAGTTGACAAATATCCCCGACGTAGTGAAATATGTACGTTCTAAGACATTCCGCGTTTTATTGGATTTATTTGTTACAGGCTTCATACAGTATTCCATTTCCATCAGACCGTAGCCTTTTACTTGTCAAATAATTCTTATGTTGATCACCATACATACAATCTTTTTACGCTGCACTGAGAGAGTAAAGAAGTTGAAAATTTTTCCGACGTAGTGAAATATGTACGTTCTAAGACATTTCGCGTTTTATTCGAATTACTTGTAACAGGCTTCATACAGTATTCCGTTTTTATAAGAGCATAGCGTTTTACTTGTGAAATAATTCTTGTATTTATCATGATAGATAGAATTTTTTTACGCCGCGGTAAGCGAGTCAAGAAGTTTGAAAATTTCCACGGTGTAGTCAAATATGTACGTTCGAAGTCATTCCGCATTTTATTCGAATTATTTGTAACAGGCTTCATACAGTATTCCATTTTTATCAGAGCGTAGCGTTTTACTGGTGCGATAATTCTTATATTTATCATCATACATACAATTTTATTACGCTGCGGTAAGAGAGTCAAGAAGTTGAAAAATTTCCCAAACTTAGTGAAATATGTACGTTCTAAGACATTCCGCATTTTATTCGAATTATTTATAGCAGGCTTCATACAGTATTCCATTTTCATCAGAGTGTAGCCTCCTACTTGTGAGAAAATTCTTACATTTATCGCGATACGTACAATTTTTTTGACACAGGTTTCATACAGTATTCCGTTTTTATCAGACCGTAGCCTGATACTTCTGAAAAAATTCTTATATTTATTGCGATATATACTATTGTTTTAGACAGGTTTCATACAGTATTCCGTATTCATCTGAGGGTAGCGTTTTAATTGTGAAATAATAATATATTTATCACGATACATACAATTTTTTTAGAGAGGCTTCAGACAGACTTCCGTTTTTATCAGAGCATAGCGTTTTACTTGTGAAATAATTCTCATATTGATCATGATACATACAATCTTATTAGGCTGCAGTGAGAGAGTCAAGAAGTTGACAAATTTCCCTGACGTAGTGAAGTATGTACGTTCTAAGACATTCCGCCTTTTATTCGATTTATTTGTAACAGGCTTCATACAGTATTCCATTTCCATCAGACCGTAGCCTGGTACTTGTGAAAAAATTCTTACATTTATCGCGATACATACAATTTTTTTGAAACAGGTTTCATACACTATTCCGTTTTTATCAGACCGTAGCCTGATACTTCTGAAAAAATTCTTATATTTATTGCTTTACATACTATTTTTTTGAGACAGGCTTCATACAGTATTCCGTTTTGATCAGTGCATAGCGTTTTACTTGTGAAATACTTATTATATTTATCATGATAGATAGAAATTTTTTACGCGATGGTAAGAGAGTCAAGAAGTTGACAAATATCCCCGACGTAGTGAAATATGTACGTTCTAAGACATTCCGCGTTTTATTGGATTTATTTGTAACAGGCTTCATACAGTATTCCATTTCCATCAGACCGTAGCCTGGTACTTGTCAAAAAAATCTTCATTTATCGCGATACACACAATTTTTTTTGACACAGGCTTCCTACAGTATTCCGTTTTGATCAGAGCGTAGCCATTTACTTGTGAAAAAATTCGTATATTTATCACGAATAATACAATTTTGTTAAGCTGCGGTAAAAGAGTGTGGAAGTTGAAAAATTTACCCGATCTAGTGAATTAAGTACGTTCTAAGACATTCCGCATTTTATTCGATTTATTTGTAACAGGCTTCATACAGTATTCCATTTTTATCTGAGCGCAGCCTTGTACTTGTGAGAAAATTCTTACATCACGATACATACAATATTTTTGACACAGGCCTCATACAGTATTCCGTTTTTATTAGAGCATAGCCTTTTACTTGTCAAATAATTCTTATGTTGATCACCATACATACAATCTTTTTACGCTGCACTGAGAGAGTAAAGAAGTTGAAAATTTTTCCGACGTAGTGAAATATGTACGTTCTAAGACATTTCGCGTTTTATTCGAATTACTTGTAACATGCTTCATACAGTATTCCATTTTTATCAGAGCGTAGCGTTTTACTGGTGAAATAATTCTTATATTTATCATCATACATACAATTTTATTACGCTGCGGTAAGCGAGTCAAGAAGTTGAAAAATTTCCCAAACTTAGTGAAATATGTACGTTCTAAGACATTCCGCGTATTATTCGAATTACTTGTAACAGGCTTCATACAGTATTCCATTTTCATCAGAGCGCAGCCTTGTACTTGTGAAAAAATTCTTACATTTATCGCGATAGATACAATTTGTTTGACACAGGCCTCATACAGTATTCCGTTTTTATCAGACCGTAGCCTGATACTTCTGAAAAAATTCTTATATTTATTGCTTTACATACTATTTTTTTGAGACAGGCTTCATACAGTATTCCGTTTTGATCAGTGCATAGCGTTTTACTTGTGAAATACTTCTTATATTTATCATGATAGATAGAAATTTTTTACGCGATGGTAAGAGAGTCAAAAAGTTGACAAATATCCCCGACGTAGTGAAATATGTACGTTCTAAGACATTCCGCGTTTTATTGGATTTATTTGTAACAGGCTTCATACAGTATTCCATTTCCATCAGACCGTAGCCTGGTACTTGTCAAAAAAATCTTCATTTATCGCGATACACACAATTTTTTTTGACACAGGCTTCCTACAGTATTCCGTTTTGATCAGAGCGTAGCCATTTACTTGTGAAAAAATTCGTATATTTATCACGAATAATACAATTTTGTTAAGCTGCGGTAAAAGAGTGTAGAAGTTGAAAAATTTACCCGATCTAGTGAATTAAGTACGTTCTAAGACATTCCGCATTTTATTCGATTTATTTGTAACAGGCTTCATACAGTATTCCATTTTTATCTGAGCGCAGCCTTGTACTTGTGAGAAAATTCTTACATCACGATACATACAATATTTTTGACACAGGCCTCATACAGTATTCCGTTTTTATTAGAGCATAGCCTTTTACTTGTCAAATAATTCTTATGTTGATCACCATACATACAATCTTTTTACGCTGCACTGAGAGAGTAAAGAAGTTGAAAATTTTTCCGACGTAGTGAAATATGTACGTTCTAAGACATTTCGCGTTTTATTCGAATTACTTGTAACATGCTTCATACAGTATTCCATTTTTATCAGAGCGTAGCGTTTTACTGGTGAAATAATTCTTATATTTATCATCATACATACAATTTTATTACGCTGCGGTAAGAGAGTCAAGAAGTTGAAAAATTTCCCAAACTTAGTGAAATATGTACGTTCTAAGACATTCCGCGTATTATTCGAATTACTTGTAACAGGCTTCATACAGTATTCCATTTTCATCAGAGCGCAGCCTTGTACTTGTGAAAAAATTCTTACATTTATCGCGATAGATACAATTTGTTTGACACAGGCCTCATACAGTATTCCGTTTTTATCAGACCGTAGCCTGATACTTCTGAAAAAATTCTTATATTTATTGCTTTACATACTATTTTTTTTGAGACAGGCTTCATACAGTATTCCGTTTTGATCAGTGCATAGCGTTTTACTTGTGAAATACTTCTTATATTTATCATGATAGATAGAAATTTTTTACGCGATGGTAAGAGAGTCAAAAAGTTGACAAATATCCCCGACGTAGTGAAATATGTACGTTCTAAGACATTCCGCGTTTTATTGGATTTATTTGTAACAGGCTTCATACAGTATTCCATTTCCATCAGACCGTAGCCTGGTACTTGTCAAAAAATCTTCATTTATCGCGATACACACAATTTTTTTTGACACAGGCTTCCTACAGTATTCCGTTTTGATCAGAGCGTAGCCATTTACTTGTGAAAAAATTCGTATATTTATCACGAATAATACAATTTTGTTAAGCTGCGGTAAAAGAGTGTAGAAGTTGAAAAATTTACCCGATCTAGTGAATTAAGTACGTTCTAAGACATTCCGCATTTTATTCGATTTATTTGTAACAGGCTTCATACAGTATTCCATTTTTATCTGAGCGCAGCCTTGTACTTGTGAGAAAATTCTTACATCACGATACATACAATATTTTTGACACAGGCCTCATACAGTATTCCGTTTTTATTAGAGCATAGCCTTTTACTTGTCAAATAATTCTTATGTTGATCACCATACATACAATCTTTTTACGCTGCACTGAGAGAGTAAAGAAGTTGAAAATTTTTCCGACGTAGTGAAATATGTACGTTCTAAGACATTTCGCGTTTTATTCGAATTACTTGTAACATGCTTCATACAGTATTCCATTTTTATCAGAGCGTAGCGTTTTACTGGTGAAATAATTCTTATATTTATCATCATACATACAATTTTATTACGCTGCGGTAAGAGAGTCAAGAAGTTGAAAAATTTCCCAAACTTAGTGAAATATGTACGTTCTAAGACATTCCGCATTTTATACGAATTATTTATAGCAGGGTTTATACAGTATTCCATTTTCATCAATGGAGCGTGCCCTTGTACTTGTGAAAAAATTCTTACATTTATCGCGATAGATACAATTTGTTTGACACAGGCGTCATACAGTATTCCGTTTTTATCAGACCGTAGCCTGATACTTCTGAAAAAATTCTTATATTTATTGCGATACATACTATTTTTTTGAGACAGGTTTCATACAGTATTCCGTATTCATCTGAGGATAGCGTTTTAATTGTGAAATAATAATATATTTATCACGATACATACAATTTTTTAGAGAGGCTTCAGACAGACTTCCGTTTTTATCAGAGCATAGCGTTTTACTTGTGAAATAATTCTTATATTGATCATGATACATACAATCTTATTAGGCTGCAGTGAGAGAGTCAAGAAGTTGACAAATTTCCCTGACGTAGTGAAGTATGTACGTTCTAAGACGTTCCGCCTTTTATTCGAATTATTTATAACAGGCTTCATACGGTATTCCATTTTCATCAGAGCGCAGCCTTGTACTTGTGAAAAAATTCTTACATTTATCGCGATAGATACAATTTGTTTGACACAGGCCTCATGCAGTATTCCGTTTTTATCAGAGTATAGCGTTTTACTTGTCAAATAATTCTTATGTTGATCACCATACGTACAATCTTTTTACGCTGTGGTAAAAGAGTAAAGAAGTTGAAAAATTTCCCCGACGTAATGAATTTGGTACGTTCTAAGACATTCCGCCTTTTATTCGAATTATTTGTAACAGGCTTCATACAGTATTCCATTTTTATCAGAGCGCAGCCTTGTACTTGTGAAAAAATTCTTACATTTATCGCGATAGATACAATTTGTTTGACACAGGCCTCATACAGTATTCCGTTTCTATCAGACCGTAGCCTGGTACTTCTGAAAAACTTCTTACATTTATCGCGATACATACAATTTTTTTGAGATATGCTTCATACAGTATTCCGTTTTAATCAGAGCGTAGTGTTTTAATTGTGAAATAATAATATATTTATCACGATACATACCATTTTTTTAGAGAGGCTTCATACAGTATTCCATTTTTATCAGAGCGCAGCCTTGTACTTGTGAAAAAATTCTTACATTTATGGCGATAGATACAATTTGTTTGACACAGGCCTCATACAGTATTCCGTTTCTATCAGACCGTAGCCTGATACTTCTGAAAAAATTCTTACATTTATCGCGATACATACAATTTTTTTGAAACAGGTTTCATACAGTATTCCGTATTCATCAGAGGGTAGTGTTTTAATTGTGAAATAATAATATATTTATCACGATACATACAATTTTTTTAGAGAGGCTTCATACAGTATTCCATTTTCATCAGAGCGCAGCCTTGTACTTGTGAAAAAATTCTTACATTTATCGCGATAGATACAATTTGTTTGACACAGGCCTCATACAGTATTCCGTTTTTATCAGACCGTAGCCTGATACTTCTGAAAAAATTCTTATATTTATTGCTTTACATACTATTTTTTTGAGACAGGCTTCATACAGTATTCCGTTTTTATCAGTGCATAGCGTTTTACTTGTGAAATACTTCTTATATTTATCATGATAGATAGAAATTTTTTACGCGATGGTAAGAGAGTCAAGAAGTTGACAAATATCCCCGACGTAGTGAAATATGTACGTTCTAAGACATTCCGCGTTTTATTGGATTTATTTGTAACAGGCTTCATACAGTATTCCATTTCCATCAGACCGTAGCCTGGTCCTTGTGAAAAAAATCTTCATTTATCGCGATACACACAATTTTTTTTGACACAGGGTTCCTACAGTATTCCGTTTTGATCAGAGCGTAGCCATTTACTTGTGAAAAAATTCGTATATTTATCACGAATAACACAATTTTGTTATGCTGCGGTAAAAGAGTGTAGAAGTTGAAAAATTCACCCGATCTAGTGAATTAAGTACGTTCTAAGACATTCCGCATTTTATTCGATTTATTTGTAACAGGCTTCATACAGTATTCCATTTCCATCAGACCGTAGCCTGGTACTTGAGAAAAACTTCTTACATATATCGCGATACATACAATTTTTTTGAAACAGGTTTCATACAGTATTCCGTATTCATCAGAGGTTAGCGTTTTAAATGTGAAATAATAATATATTTATCACGATACATACAATTTTTTTGAAACAGGTTTCATACAGTATTCCGTTATCTTCAGAGCGTAGCGTTTTACTTGTTGTATAATTCTTATATTTATCATCATTCATACAATTTTATTACGGTGCGATAAGAGAGTCAAGAAGTTGAAAAATTTCCCAAACTCAGTGAAATATGTACGTTCTAAGACATTCCGCATTTTATTCGAATTATTTGTAACAGGCTTCATACAGTATTCCATTTTCATCAGAGCGCAGCCTTGTACTTGTGAAAAAATTCTTACATTTATCGCGATAGATACAATTTGTTTGACACAGGCCTCATGCAGTATTCCGTTTTTATCAGAGCATAGCGTTTTGCTTGTCAAATAATTCTTATGTTGATCACCATACGTACAATCTTTTTACGCTGTGGTAAAAGAGTAAAGAAGTTGAAAAATTTCCCCGACGTAATGAATTTGGTACGTTCTAAGACATTCCGCCTTTTATTCGAATTATTTGTAACAGGCTTCATACAGTATTCCATTTTTATCAGATCGTAGCGTTTTACTGGTGAAATAATTCTTATATTTATCATCATACATACTATTTTATTACGTTGCGGTAAGAGAGTCAAGAAGTTGAAAAATTTCCCAATACGGGACACTATTGGAAGTTTGAAGAGGTTGGCACTACACTATTGTATCTTTGAGATTCTCAAATTGTATAAAGGATAGTCGAAGTCTTCTGTAGTGTAGTGCGTCTGTTTGTTGATTGCATGTTTCAACAATTGAACGTTATATATAATATTGGTGAAATTTGACAGAATGTTGAAATTTCGAATACGGAAGTTTGAAGAGGTTTACGGTATACTCTTGGATATTTGAGGAGGTTTACGGTACACTTTTGGAAGTTTGAGGAGGTTTGCAGTACACTCTTGAATGTTTGAGGAGGTTTACGGTACCCTCTTGAAGGTTTAAGGAGTTTTATTGTAATTTTTAAGGATACATCTCAAATTTCCGTAATAGTGATTGACGAGCTCCTCAAATTTCCGGATTTGTTCCTGAGGACCTCTCCAAACTTCCAGGCGAGTGAAGAGGAAGTTTGAGGATGCTCCTCAATCTTCCACACAAGTCACGAAAAAACTCATCAAACTTCCGGATTAATATATATATATCACGATTCATACAATTTTTTACACAGGCTTCATGCAGTATTCCGTTTTTATCAGAGGATAGCGTTTTACTTGTGAAATAATTCGTATATTTATCACGAATCATACAATTTTTTTATGCTGCGGTAAAGGTGTAAAGAAGTTGAAAAATTTCACCGACGTAGTGAAATATGTACGTTCTAAGACATTCAGCGTTTTATTCGAATTATTTGTAACAGGCTTCCTAAAGTATTCCATTTTCATCAGAGCGCGCCCTTGTACTTGTGAGAAAATTCTTACATTTATCGCGCTACATACTATTTTTTTGACACAGGCCTCATACAGTATTCCGTTGCTATCAGACCGTAGCCTGGTACTTCTGAAAAACTTCGTGCATTTATCGCGATACATACAATTTTTTTGAGATATGCTTCATACAGTATTCCGTTTTCATCAGATCGTAGTGTTTTACTTGTAAAATAATTCTTATATTTATCATGATACATACAATTTTTTTACGCTGCGGTAAGAGAGTCAAGGAGTTGAAAAATTTCCTCAACGTAGTGAAATATGTACGTTCTAAGACATTCTGCATTTTTTTCGAATTATTTATAACAGGCTTCATACAGTATTCCATTTTCATCAGAGCGCAGCCTTGTACTTGTGAAAAAATTCTTACATTTATCGCGATAGATACAATTTGTTTGACACAGGCCTCATACAGTATTCCGTTTTTATCAGACCGTAGCCTGATACTTCTGAAAAAATTCTTATATTTATTGCTTTACATACTATTTTTTTGAGACAGGCTTCATACAGTATTCCATTTTTATCAGTGCATAGCGTTTTACTTGTGAAATACTTCTTATATTTATCATGATAGATAGAAATTTTTTACGCGATGGTAAGAGAGTCAAGAAGTTGACAAATATCCCCGACGTAGTGAAATATGTACGTTCTAAGACATTCCGCGTTTTATTGGATTTATTTGTAACAGGCTTCATACAGTATTCCATTTCCATCAGACCGTAGCCTGGTACTTGTGAAAAAAATCTTCATTTATCGCGATACATACAATTTTTTTTGACACAGGCTTCCTACAGTATTCCGATTTGATCAGAGCGTAGCCATTTACTTGTGAAGAAATTCGTATTTTTATCACGAATAATACAATTTTGTTAAGCTGCGGTAAAAGAGTGTAGAAGTTGAAAAATTTCCCCGATCTAGTGAATTAAGTACGTCCTAAGACGTTCCGCATTTTATTCGAATTATTTATAACAGGCTTCATACGGTATTCCATTTTCATCAGAGCGCAGCCGTGTACTTGAGAAAAACTTCTTACATTTATCGCGATACATACAATTTTTTTGACACAGACGCTTCATACAGTATTCCGTTATCTTCAGAGCTTAGCGTTTTACTTGTGAAATTATTCTTATATTTATCATGATACATACAATTTTTTTGCGCTGCAGTGAGAGAGTAAAGAAGTTGAAAATTTCCCCGACGTAGTGAAATATATACGTTCTAGGACGTTCCGCGTTTTATTCGAATGATTTGTAACAGGCTTCATACAGTATTCCATTTTTATCAGAGTATAGCGTCTTACTTGTGAAAAAGTTCTTACAGATATCGCGATACATACAATTTTTTTGAGACAGGCTTCATGCAGTATTCCGTTTTTATCAGAGCATAGCGTTTTACTTGTCAAATAATTCTTATGTTGATCACCATACATACAATCTTTTTACGCTGCACTGAGAGAGTAAAGAAGTTGAAAATTTTTCCGATGTAGTGAAATATGTACGTTATAAGACATTCCGCATTTTATTCGAATTATTTGTAACAGGCTTCCTACAGTATTCCATTTTCAGCAGAGCGCAGCCTTGTACTTGTGAAAATATTCTTACATTTATTGCGATACATACTATTTTTTTGAGGCAGGCTTCATACAGTATTCCATTTTCATCAGAGCGTAGCGTTTTACTTGTGAAATAATTTTTATATTTATCATGAAACATACAATTTTTTTCGCTGCGGTAAGAGAGTCAAGAAGTTGAAAAATTTCCCGAACTTAGTGAAATATGTACGTTCTAAGACATTCCGCGTTTTATTCGAATTACTTGTAACAGGCTTCATACAGTATTCCATTTTTATCAGAGCGTAGCGTTTTACTGGTGAGATAATTCTTATATTTATCATCATACATACAATTTTATTACGCTGCGGTAAGAGAGTCACGAAGTTGAAAAATTTCCCAAACTTAGTGAAATATGTACGTTCTAAGACATTCCGCATTTTATTCGAATTATTTATAGCAGGCTTCATAAAGTATTCCATTTTCATCAGAGCGTAGCGTTGTACTTGTGAAATAATTCGTATATTTATCACGAATAATACAATTTTTTTACGCTGCAGTGAGAGAGTAAAGAAGTTGAAAATTTCCCCTACGTATTGAAATATATACGTTCTAGGACATTCCGCGTTTTATTCGAATTATTTGTAACAGGCTTCATACAGTATTACATTTTTATCAGAGTATAGCGTCTTACTTGTGAAAAAGTTCTTACAGTTATCGCGATACATACAATTTTTTTGAGACAGGCTTCATGCAGTATTCCGTTTTTATCAGAGCATAGCCTTTTACTTGTCAAATAATTCTTATGTTGATCACCATACATACAATCTTCTTACGCTGCACTGAGAGAGTAAAGAAGTTGAAAATTTTCCGAGGTAGTGAAATATGTACGTTCTAATACATTCCGCGTTTTATTCGAATTACTTGTAACAGGCTTCATACAGTATTCCGTTTTTATCAGAGCATAGCGTTTTACTTGTGAAATAATTCTTGTATTTATCATGATAGATAGAATTTTTTACGCTGCGGTAAGCGAGTCAAGAAGTTTGAAAATTTCCCCGATGTAGTCAAATATGTACGTTCTAAGTCATTCCGCATTTTATTCGAATTATTTGTAACAGGCTTCCTACAGTATTCCATTTTCAGCAGAGCGCAGCCTTGTACTTGTGAAAATATTCTTACATTTATTGCTATACATACTATTTTTTTGAGGCAGGCTTCATACAGTATTCCATTTTCATCAGAGCGTAGCGTTTTACTTGTGAAATAATTCTTATATTTATCACAATACATACAATCTTTTTACGCTGCGGTAAAAGAGTAAAGAAGTTGAAAAATTTCCCCGACGTAATGAATTTGGTACGTTCTAAGACATTCCGCCTTTTATTCGAATTATTTGTAACAGGCTTCATACAGTATTCCATTTTTATCTGAGCGCAGCCTTGTACTTGTGAAAAAATTCTTACATTTATCGCGATAGATACAATTTGTTTGACACTGGCCTCATACAGTATTCCGTTTTTATCAGACCGTAGCCTGGTACTTCTGAAAAACTTCTTACATTTATCGCGATACATACAATTTTTTTGAAACAGGTTTCATACAGTATTTCGTATTCATCTGAGGGTAGCGTTTTAATTGTGAAATAATAATATATTTATCACGATACATACAATTTTTTTAGAGAGGCTTCAGACAGACTTCCGTTTTTATCAGAGCATAGCGTTTTACTTGTGAAATAATTCTTATATTTATCACGATACATACAATTTTTTGCACAGGTTTCATAAAGTATTCCATTTTTGTCAGAGCGTAGCTTTTTACTTGTGAAATAATTCTTACATTTATCGCGATACATACATTTTTTTTTCACAGGTTTCATACGGTATTCCGTTTTCATCAGAGCGTAGCCATTTACTTGTGAAAAAATTCTTACATTTATCGTGATACATACTATTTTTTGAGACAGGCTTCATACAGTATTCCATTTGCATCATTGTGTTACCTTGTACTTGAGAAAATTCTTACATTTATCACGATACATACTATTTTTTTACGCTGCTATAAGAGGGAGAGAGTGAAGAAGTTAGAAAATTTCCTCATGCAGTTAAATATATGTATGTTTTCAGCCATATTGTAACGAGCCGCGTCGAGCGCTTTTGGAAATCGAATGTACCGTCTACCAATACTATTATGCCCCTGTTCCAAGCGCTTTTCAAAATATGAATTTTGGCATATGATAATCATGTTTATAAAGTTCTTGGAGTACGGACGCAATAGTGTTGGTCGACGGCTCACTGGTTTTTCAATAACACGCGACACGGGTTAATTGTGGCGAGTCTTCTAGTATCATGCACCGTTTATATAAATATTTCCTACGGTTTACGCTGATTTGGATGTTAAAATTATTCAGCAATTATTTAAAGAACAGTGTATGACAAGCGTAAGAAACAACAGAGGGTTGCATTTAAACACTTAGAAGTAAAATTCACCATGTAGGTTTGAAATTGGTTGAGAATCGTTTTGGTGATATGTAATTTTAGAAAAAATCCTTTGTGCTCTGTTCCAATTGTTAATTATATTGATAAACTACGCGAAAAAATTCCTTTTAGATGTTAAAATTAACTTCTAAAAAGATGTTTACATGTGAATTGTACGTTTATCAAAAGACATCTCGCCATTTTTCCTCTACAGAAAAGTCACTACTTTATTTCCATTTTTTCGTTACTAATTGTTTGTAGAATTGTTCATAGAGTATTCAAATTTTTAGTAAACACGGCATTTGGACTTGGTTAGAGGGCGTGAGTGTGTGTGCACGTGCGCGAGACAGCTCTGATCAAAATTAGCGTATTCGATAGGAAAAAGGGTATTTTTGCGTAAAAAAGAATAGAAATAGGTACGGTAGAAGATAAGAATTGTAGGGAAGAATAAGCATTGTGAAAGTAGGGAATAGGAAAGGAGTAATTGAGCAGGAATCTTGGCGAGGCGGTTAGAGGTTAGGTTGTGCGGCGTAGAGTAGGCGTGTGTAAAGTAAAAAGGCAATTGGGTAACTTTAGAATGGAGAAAAGAAATGCGAAAGAGAAGAATAAAAGCGAGGAGAAGACCGGGAAAGGCAATAGTGCGGATAAGAACCAGATGTCAATGGAGGACTCAATCAAAAAGATGGTAAGTTTCAAGGTAGACGACAAGAGGACTACAAGAAAGGCAAAAGAAGACGAGGAAAAGCACAGGAAATGGAAGAATTCAAAGAAAGGGTTATTGTAGAGGTAAGAAAGCTGAGGGTAGAGAGAGTTCAATTAGAAAAGAGCAAGGTAGATATAGATGAGGCAATTAGAGATATGTAGGAAAGGTTAGAAATGCTGGAGAAGAAATTCCAGGAAATGGAGGAGAGGGAAAGAGAGTGGGAGCTACAGTCGGTAAGGTCCGGTGCGTCGGGGTTAGGGCTAAGGAGCGTAGATGGAGACACCGGCTCGGTACGGAGCTGGAAAAGCGGAATGACTGAAATGAGCGGAAGAAGTTGTATATCGTTATCGGAGAGAGAGGTAGTGAGGATGAAAAGAATGGTTAGCAAACAAGACAGAAATGAAAGAAGAAATAATATAGTAATAAGGGGAGTAGAACCAATAGAGGGAAACATAAAAGAATGGGTAGAAAACTTTTTAAGTTCGAAGCTAGAAGTAAATGTAAAAATAGAGTATGCGAGATTAAGTGGTAGAGTTATAATAGCAAAAGTAGAGGGAGAAGGAAAGGGAGAAATAATGAGGAACAAAAGTAAATTAAAAGGCACGAGAATTTTCATAGAAAACGATTTAAACATAGAAGATAGAAAAAGACAGGAAGGATTACATAGATGGGTTAAGGAAAAAAAAGAAGAGGGATGGAATGTGAAATCAGGTACCGGAAGAGTATTTTTTAAAGGAGTCTGGAGAAAATGGGAGGAGAAAGAAGAAATAGAAAAGGAAATGGAAAAAATAAGAGAGAGCCCACAGGGAAATGATTCGAATACAGAAAAAACGGCAAGAGGGAGAGATGGGGAGGAGGTTAGGGGAAATAATATGGAAAAGAATTTTTAAAAAGCCAGAAATGGAGAGATTTAAATATAGGTGGGAATATAGGTAAAGTAAAAATAAGTAGTATTAGTAAGGAAAACGGAAACAAACTTAGAAGAAATGCAAATATAGGTAGGAATAGAGAAGAAGAAAAAATAAGTATTAATAGAGAGAACAATAGAAAAGAATATTTAAATGTAGATAGGAATATAAGTAAGGACATAAGTGTTAATAGTGAGGTCAATAGAAGAAAAAAATTAATTTTTTGGAACATTGCAGGAATCTGGAATAAGGATAAAGATGTGTGGGATTATTTAAAGCAAGGGGATTTTGTTAGTCTGTCGGAAACATGGGTAGAAGAGAAAGATAGGAAAAAATTAGAAAATAAACTACCAAGAAATTTTGTGTGGAAAGTGATACCGGTAAGAAGGGAAGCAAGGAAAGGCAGAGCAAAGGGAGGATTTTTGATAGGTATAACAAAGGACTGGGCAAATGGGGATGACGTCTCAATACAAGAAATAGAGGAAGGGCTAATAGAAACGGTACTAGAAAATAGAGAGGAGAAGCTTGTAATTTGGTCAGTGTACAATACAGGAAATATGGAGAGGTACTATGAGCATTGGGAAAAGAAAAATAGGGACCAAGACGTTAGAATAATTGTAGGAGGGGATTTTAATATTAGAATCGGAGGAGAGGGCAGTCTTGTAGAGGCAGATGGCAAAATAGGAGAAAAGGAGTTTAGGGCTAGTAAGGATAAAGTAGTTAGTAACGGAGGTAATAAACTTACAGAATTCTGCGGTAGAGAAGGATGGTCTATACTAAATGGGAATTTAAAAGGAGATGATGAAGGGGAGTACACTTACATAGGGCCAAGGGGAAGCACGGTTATAGATTATGTTATTGTCAATGAGAAAATGAGGGAACTCGTAGTGGATTTCCAGGTAGAAGAAAGAATTGAGTCTGACCATGCGCCAATCTGTACAAGAGTAATAGTGACAGAAAAGGAGATGAGCAAAGAGTGTAGCAGCGAGGTAAAAGAAAATACAACAAAGTTGGTATATGTTTGGAGTGAGGAGGCGGTGGAGATATTCAGAAGTAAAACAGCAGAATTGGAGATCGAGGAAAGAGAGGAGGATTCAGTGGAAACGAGATGGTATGATACAAAAAGGATAATCGAAGAGGCAGTAACAAAAAAGAGTATAAAAATAAAAAATGGAAGCTAGGTCAGAAAAAATGGTGGGATAGGAGTTGCTCAAAAAAAAGAGGAAGGCTAAGATTGCATACAGAAATTGGAAAATTGGAGCAGAAAGTAAGGAAAGATATTTAGGGAAAGAAAGGAATGGAGAGAATTGTGCAAAACAAAGGAGAAAGAACAAAAAGACTACGAAGAAGAAGAGTTGAGGCAGATCAGTAATGAAAGCGATGTATGGAAATTCCTCAATAGGACCAGAAAGAAAAGGGAAAAAATAGAAGGTAATGTTAAAAAGGAAGAATGGAAAAATCATTTTATGACGCTGCTAGAAGGATCGCAAGACAGAAAATTAGGTAAGAGTAGGGAACAATTAGCAGAGGTCGAAGAAAGGGAAAAAGAAAAAATAACAGCGAGGGAAATCAGGGGAGCATGGAGCATGTTAAAGAAAAGAAAGCCGCAGGCCCGGACGAGATACCAAATGAAGTGTGGATGTATGGAGGAGAAGGTCTAGTAAATAAGTTAGTTTGTATTTTAGGGAAAGTATGGGACGGTCAAGGATTGCCAGAAGATTGGAAGTCAGGAGTGATAGTAACAATCTATAAGAAAGGAAACCCAGATGAGGCCAACAATTACAGAGGTATTACGCTCATGGCAACAGCCTATAAGTTATACACTGAAATCATCAGAAGCAGACTTGTAAAAGAAGTGGAAGAAAAAAGGATTCTACCAGAAGGGCAAGCAGGTTTTAGGAAAGGGAGGTCCACATTAGACAACGTATATGTACTTAACCATTTAATTCAGAGAGCAAAAGGGAAAAGAGAAAAGTTATATTCAATGTTTGTCGATCTTAAGGCTGCATTCGATACGGTAGATAGAGATTTGTTATGGGAAATTATGGAAAAGGTAGGAATAAGTAAATATTTAATAGAAAGAGTGAAAGAAATGTATACAGAAACTAAGGTAAAGGTGAGAGATGGGGATGAAACGTCGGAGGAATTTTGGACGATAAAAGGTTTAAAGCAGGGGTGTGTATTAAGCCCAATACTTTTCTGTATTTATATAGCAGGGTTGGAGGAGGAGTTCAGAATAAGAAATGTAGGAGGGGTAAAAATAGGTAAGGTTAGACTATGGTCGCTGGCGTATGACCTGGTGCTTCTTGCAGAAAATAGGGTGGCGTTAAATGACATGATAGGCACGTTAAGAATCTTTTTGAAAAATAGGAAAATGATACTTAGTGAGGAAAAAACGAAAGTTTTAGTATTTAACAGAGGGAGAAATAGTAAAATAGAAAAATGGGTATGGGAAGGGAAAGAATTAGAAGAAGTGAGGACATTTAAGTACTTGGGCTTTACGTTTAACAGAGAGAGAAATTATACTGATCATTTAAAAGAACTGGCAAAGAAAGGAATAACAGCAGCAAAAAAGGTATGGGGATTAGGAGAAAATAGATGTAGAAATGACTTTAAAAGAAGAAAAATGTTATTCAATTATCTGGTTAAAAGTGTAATGGCGTATGAGTGTGAATTATGGGGATGGAATGAAAGGAAAGAGTTAGAAAAAATACAGACTACTACAGATGGGTTTTAAAGTTAGATTTCTGTACCCCGAGGTATATTATTTTTGAAGAAACAAAAGTAGATAAGATGAAAATTGAATGGGGTAGGAGGGCGACGAAATACGAGGAAAAGATAAGCGGGTTAGACGATGATAGACTAGTAAAAATATGTTGGAAAGAAATGCTTAAAGAAAATATGCAAAGCAATTATCTCAAAGAAAGAAAACAGTACTATAATAGTTTAGGGTTGAGCGAGGCCGAAGTGGAGAATATGAAAGCAAGAGAAAAATTAGTGTACGAAGAAACGGTGAGGAGGGATAGAGACATAGAGAAACAGAATATAGCATGTAAAATTAGGGAAGCGAGGTATAATAAAAGATATAAGGAATTAGCGTTGGAAAGGGAACCAAGATATTTAAGAAAATATAGGAAAGAAGTTGACATAGGCATAATAGCGAAACTTAGGTGCGGGAATTTTGAAAATGCAAATAAATATTGGGTAAAGGATGAAGAAAAGCTGTGTAGATTATGTAAAAAGGAAAAGGAAACGTTAGAACACATTGTAGTCAGATGCCAGGATGCGGAGGGTTTTATGGAGAAACTTAGAGAAAATGGTACGATAAGATTAGGAAAGTTGTTAAATGAAACAGGGAACATAGGAGTAGCTAAAGCGTTTAAAGAATTTATAAAAGAAGTAGGCAAAAGGGATAAATGCGTTAATAGAGACATTGTAAATTTATAGGAAATAAAGCAGTAAATCCTGTTAATAGCTACTAATAGTAAGAGCTGTCTTAGGTATGGACGAATGAGTATGGCGTAGTATTAAGTAAAGTTGCGTGTATTGGTTGTAATGGCGTTGTACAATAATGTTATAATATTATATTAAGTTACAGTGTAATGCGGATAGGAAATGTAAAAACAGACATCAAGTGAGTAGTATAAGTATAAGCATAAGTTAATTGTAAATTTAATAGAGAGGCACAATTATGTTCGGGCGTATATCATGGTAGCCAGGGTTTACAAATATTGTAAATGGAATTACGTAGATGTAAAATATAGTAGTTGAAAATAGCACTTATAGTGTATCAAAAATGTTATAAAAAGGATAAAAGGCAAAATAATGCAAGGGAAAGAAAAAAGTGTAAATGTGAAAAAGGTGAAAAGATAAATTTACTCTACTATGGTGTGCGGTCTGAACATATTGTGATTCCTCTCCGTTTTGTGAACCCTCTCAGTGAACCCTCTCAGTGAATCTTCTCAGTGATCAGTGGTGCAGAGGAAAAGAAATTCTCAAAAATTCAAAAAAGCAAAAGTTAAAGACTATTGTGATTATTTATTTAGTGATGTATTTAGTGATAGTTAATTAGTAGAAGTTGTTTACAGATAATAATAATAAAAATGGTAAAATAAAATTAAAGTTTATATCAGAGCAATATCCTGTAATATCCTGTAATATATGTTAAGATTGTATTATAGGTTAAGATTGTATGGAAGAATGAATGAGGTTAAGTTAAGAAATTGTAAACCAAGTCCATTTCTGGGCCAATTTTGGCTGAAATTAAATAAATATATATATATATATATATATAGTAAACACGGCATTTCATTAACAAATTCTTCACTAATAATGAAAATTTTGAATACTTTTTTATAGCGCTTTAAGAATAAATTTATATTATGTGAGGACTCTTAAATCATTGCAGTAATTTTTATGTTCTTGCATAGATTATATTATTTTACAGTAGGTAAGATAAATTCGAAAATTCGAGAATTCTCAGCATTTGTGAAATATGTGTTTTCTGGCATTCTCCTAAATATTTCTAATGCTTCGTCGATAAATGATTGCTAAAACTTCTTGGAAAGGATTAACAGAACAGTGTATGACGAAAGTTAGAAAAAAACGTTGAGTTTAAACTTGGAGAATGAAAATTTATTACGAACATTACAAATCGATGATTTTATCGATAAGTGGTAAATACTTTGATGTTGTTGAATTCAATGGCTAATTAAATGTTCTCCCTGATTTACTATGTTATCATACTTGGTCATTTTCCTAATACGACCAGAGAGTCACTTTATTTAAATACTTGTGTTCAAAATTGTTTGTAGAAGCACCTTGACTTCACATTAGAGGCATTCCAACACTTAATCGCGAAAAATTATGGAGTGCACTAACTAGACTCCATTAACCGCTAGCCCAAGCATCTAAACCACGCATTGATTGCGTTCCAATTCGTAGACTTAATCATCGGCTATCCCGTGCCCCTAGACCTCTCATTGAATGCATTCCGATACCAAGACCTGTGAAACTACGGAGCGCACTACTTAGACTCCATCATCGGCTACCCCGAGCCCCTTGATTTCAGATTATATTCGTTCCGTTACCTAGACCTGGGAAACTGCAGAGTGCACACCACTTACACTCCTTCATCGACTATCCCGGTCATCTAGACCTTGCATTGGATGCGTTTCGAAACCTAGACTCTAGAAACTACGGAGTACACCAACTGGACTCCATCATCGGCTACCCAGAGGATCTAGACCTCGTAATCACTGTTATTGAACACCAAGATGTACCATGGTACTTATTCGAGTATTTCGAATTCTCAAATTTTATAAAGGATAGTCGAAGTCTTCTGTAGAGCACTGTGTCTGTTTGCTGATTGGATATTTTTACAAATAAACGTAATATATAGTATTAGTGAAATTTCATTAAAAATATTACTTATGTCGACTGCTATTTACTATCAACTGATAAGAATTTTTCATCGGTCTTACAGTCTTACAAATTAAATTATAATAATTAATATGTATGGCAGTCAGATTGCCCTTGTTTATAATCACCCCCGTAGAATCTGAAATAAAAACTTAATTAAAACCTAGAAAAACTTTGTTAGCAAAGGACGATCTGACTGCCCACCACCACCACCACCTTGTCCGACGTTTCGAGCCCGCTCCGGCTCCTCCTCAGGGACTGAAATGAAAACCCGCGATAGACCTCCTTATATATTTGTATATACGGGTAGATATTTGAAAAAGAGAATATATGAACATCAATATAGTTTACGCAGCTCAAGTTGTACATCGGGTTTGAAAGAACATTGTTTAAATAGTTTGCATTCTTTCGATTTTGGGAGTGTGGATATTTTGGAACAGGGGATTAAGAATAAATATAAGAGGGAAAGCCTTGAAAGTTTCACATTCTACGAAATCGGAATAATGTAAATTTAATGATAGAGTCAAGTAAATTAGATAACATTTATCATTCTTTATTAATTTAAGGGAGAATGAAAGTTGGAGAGGGGAGGATGGATGGTGGTGGGGGTGAGGGAGAGGAACGGATATATAAGGAGGTCTATCGCGGGTTTTCATTTCAGTCCCTGAGGAGGAGCCGGAGCGGGCTCGAAACGTCGGACAAGGTGGTGGTGGTGGTGGTGGGCAGTCAGATCGTCCTTTGCTAACAAAGTTTTTCTAGGTTTTAATTAAGTTTTTATTTCAGATTCTACGGGGGTGATTATAAACAAGGGCAATCTGACTGCCATACATATTAATTATTATAATTTAATTTGTAAGACTGTAAGACCGATGAAAAATTCTTATCAGTTGATTAGTGAAATTTGACAGAATATTGTTGTAATTTCGACCACGGAAGGCTGAATAGGTTTACAACAGACTCTTGGAAGTTTGAGGAGGTTTGCAGTACACTCTTGGATGTTTGAGGAGGTTTATGGTAAACTCTTGGATATTTGAGAAGGTTGACGGTACGCCCTTGGAAGCTTGAGGAGTTTTATGGTTCACTCTGAAGTGCTGCATGATCTTGCCTCTTAATCTCAATTCAAGAAATCATTTTATTGAAGAGCTCTTTCTCGAATTCTTTCGAGGTTTCGAGATCGATGTTGAGATGCGAGGCCAAAAATAGATTATTTCGAACGCCCAAATTTTATAAGGGACTAGAGTGAATAAGCGCGCTATATGCGTCGTCCTTTATCTTTTTTTGACTCCTTCCGAGATTCGATTTCGTTTTCGAAGCATTCGAGATAGACTTACGAAAACAGATTATCTTGAATTCTCAAATTGTATAAAGAATAATCGAAGTCTTCTGTAGTGTAGTGTGCTTGTTTGTTGATTGCATATTCCTACAATAAAACGTAATAAATAACATTGGTGAAATTTGACAGAATATTGTTGAAATTTCGACCGTGGAAGGTTGAGGAGGTTTACGGTACACTCTTGGAAGTTTGAAGAGGTTTGTAGTGCACTCTTGTATGTTTGACATTCTCAAATTGTATAAAGGATAGTCGAAGTCTTCTATAGTGCAGTGTGCCTGTTTGTTGGTTGCATATTTCTACAATTCAACGTTATATATAATATTGGTGAAATTTGCAGAACGTTGAAATTTCGAATACGCTAGTTTAAGGAGGTTTACGGTATACTCTTGGAAGTTTGAAGAGGTTTCCAGTACACTCTTGGAAGTTTGAGGTGTTTTGCAGTATACTCCTGAAAGTTTGAGGAGGTTTCCAGTTCACTCTTGGAAGTTTGAGGAGGTTTGCAGTACACTCTTGGATCTTTGTGGACGTTTACGGTACACTCTTCGGAGTTTGAGGAGGTTTGCAGGATACTCTTGGATGTTTGAGGAGGTTTACGGTACACTCTTCGGAGTTTAAGGAGGTTTGCAGTACACTCTTGGAAGTTTGAAGAGGTTTACGGTATACTCTTGGAAGTTTGAGGATGTTTCCAGTACCCTCTTGGAAGTTTGAAGAGGTTTCCAGTACACTCTTGGAAGTTTGAGGTGTTTTGCAGTATACTCCTGAAAGTTTGAGGAGGTTTCCAGTACACTCTTGGAAGTTTGAGGAGGTTTGCAATACACTCTTGGATCTTTGAGGACGTTTACGGTACACTCTTCGGAGTTTGAGGAGGTTTGCAGGATACTCTTGGATGTTTGAGGAGGTTTACGGTACACTCTTCGGAGTTTAAGGAGATTTGCAGTACACTCTTGGAAGTTTGAAGAGGTTTACGGTATACTCTTGGAAGTTTGAGGATGTTTCCAGTACCCTTTTGGAAGTTTGAGAAGGTTTGCAGAACACTCATGCATGTTTGAAGATGTTTACGGTACACTTTTGGAAGATTGCGGTGGTTTGCAGTACACTCTTGAATGTTTGAGGACGTTTACGGTACACTCTTGGAGGTTTAAGGAGGTTTATTGTAATTTTTAAGGATACATCTCAAATTTCCGTAATAGTGATTGAGGAGTTCCTCAAATTTCCGGATTTGTTCCTGAGGAGCTCTCCAAACTTCCAGGCGAGTGCCGAGGAAGTTTGAGGAGGCTCCTCAAACTTCCAAAAAATCCTCAAACTTCCACACAAGTCACGAAAAAACTCTTCAAACTTCCGGATTAATATATATATATATATATATATATATATATATATATATATATATCAAAATTTATTTTTCTTCTACTACTAAAACATTTTTCTTTATCTCTTGATTTACAATTAATTGGCGCTCGTTCGCTTTACCTCTCAATATAGTAAATATTGGTGATAATTTTGTGACACATAGGGAATGTTGGTTGGCTTAGTAACGATACACATTTCAAGTGTCTCAAGTGTAATTTTTACTCGAGCACCACGCAGTATATCTTTCATATCCGTAAACTCTACGTAGCCCACGTTATGTACGTTTTTATATTTTTATATTCATTTTGTATTCTAAAATAAAAAATAAACAGGCATTTTAAAGTGATAATCATCTCAAATCTAAAACTAGCAAAAATTTTTTCGAATTAATAATTTGTGTGTTTCTTATAGGGCTGTAATTTTTTTATATGTACCATTAACTTAGGAAATAATCTCTGAATAATATGCTTGAAAGTCCTTCTTATACCAATGTCGCAATTATAAAAAAGTACCCGGCAAAATGGTGGGAACGTAACACATAGGAAACGTTGGTTGTCTTAGTAACGATACACATTTCGAGTGTCTCAAGTATAATTTTTAAGCGAGCTGGTAGATATTATACAGAGAAGCAAGTCATACGATCCGGGCAGTGACCCACGCAGTATATCTTGCCTATTCGTAAACTCTACCAAGCCCAAGTTATGTACGTTTTTATATTTTTATATTCTTTATGTATTCTGAAATAACAAATAAACATGCATTTTAAAGTGATAAGCATCCCAAATCCAAAACTAGCAAAAATTTTTATCCAATTAATAATTTGTGTCTTGCTTATTGGGCTGTAATTTTGTTATATATACCATTAACTTAGGCAACAATCTCTGAATAATATGCTTGTATTATCCTCAAATATGATTATTTCGTTGCTTATATTCATCTGAAAAGATTTGAAAGAGAGCTCGAAAGAAGTACGGAACACCGAATGCTCAAAGTACAAGTATGAATGTTACGTGATCGTACTCAAAGGCATCCTTTCCCCCGAGATTCGTTCGTTCCGTGCCTTTTTATGAATGGTCACCCAGTAAAGCGTTTGATGATGTATAAGATTTTATTTAAAATTAATCTAGTAGAACTTAACTCTTATCTAATATAGAAAGGATGTAAGAATTATCGAATTGAAACAATGAAAACAGTCACATTCTTGTATAGCTGTCTTCGATTGTGACAATTGAGCTTCCTTTACGGAAATTCAAATGTTAGCATGTAATAAGGAACTAATATACACCTACAGAAACGGCAAGACGTCGTATTTTAGGACTCGACCTGATAATAATTGTTTTTATATGACATAACGAAAACCAACTCACCTACTACGTTTGATAAACTTTTACCAGATTATCAACATAAGTTCGTTGGTTACTCGACAGTTATTGAGATAATGACAAGCCTGTTAACCGCTGAGGAGTTTTTCATTTTATATGACACATGTCACAAATGTACGCCATTGATGTTGAAATTGGTTTTCCTGGAGAAAATGCATAATTTTAAACATACGCAACACTCGCTATCCTGACAGCGACTGACGCAGGATAAGTTATGAGCAATGCTTGATCATGTGTAAGTACTTCTTATATATGTTATCAAATATTTTACAAAACATAATAATTATAATATTTTTTGGCAGCATTGTAATAAATACTATCCGGGTCGCGACCTACGCAGTATATCTTGCCTAAAGTCATTGATTAGCATTGCTTTAGTACGTCAATAATGTACACGGCTTGGATTTATTATTGGCCGGAGTGGCAGTGTAATTATAACAAATCACATAATTATATTAAACAAATACGGTGCTGGATTCCACATTCACTAGATAGAGATATCAGCGTACATGGATTTATAATTGAATGGGAGATATTTATACTTGCTGTTCTCCATAATTCTATGCCATCCGCGTTGAAATTGGTTTTCCTGGAGAAAAATGCATAATTACGCAATATTATTACATAATTACGGAACATATGCTACGCTCGCTATCCTGACAGCGACTGACGCAGTATAAATTATGAACAATGCTTGATAATGTGTAAGTACTTCGTATATATGCTATGAAATATTTTATTCAATATAATAATTATAATATTTTTTATTTATTTATTCCCCCTCCCCCCTCCCAACCAGTCAACGCGATAGCTATAGCTTTTTAGCTTGTTCGTAGCCCGGCAATCTCCCTTCTACGGAATCTATCCTTCAACGCTCGCAAATGTCCACTCATGCCCAGCGCTGAGAGCGGCAATCGACGATACTAGTGCTCCGTTCCCGTCATGCCTTTGGAGTCGCGCCGACATTCGCGCTCATCTGTTCGGAGCAGTCGCTGCTACGGTTGACATTACGTGCAGATCTTCGTTTTTTTTTTACTGGCAGTGCTTGTTCACGTCTGGAGCGGCAAATTTTTGTCTTTTTGTCGTATCCTGTGCACCAACCAACAATTGCTACGGCCGCCGCATAAGCTGTTTTTAACAATTGCCACGAACATCATAGGGAATACACTAGTCAGAGGTCACGAATTTCCAATTCTCATTGATATTAACAGGTAATTAGAATAAATAAGCAGATACATCTTAAACTTAACAGAAATGTTCTTTGGACATTAAACTTTCGATCTGTACTAAGAAAATTGTAAGTCAATAACAAAATTATAGAAAAAACTGAGTTCATAAATAGGTACGTTTTTTTTTTCCTCTGCGTCCGCCATGATGAAGAGCCGGCCTTTTACCGTAAACCGAGCGGGTCCTTATGTCTTACGCCGTGACAATATATACGCGCCCCGTTACGCGTGTTAATTCTGGACCTTTTCAAAGGCTAAATGACATTTTTAAGTTTTCTTTTAACGTAATCTAAGTCTAGCAAACTACTCGAGTTTCGGGGATTCCGCGAAATCGCAACGGCTATTTTGTTCCACCTCTCGCTTACCCTCTAAGCACATGCCAAAGACATTGACTCTCATTGGCTGTTGCCCTTCCCTTAGAGTGCGACTTTGCGAACACTTTAGGTTGTGCCGCAATTGTACGAGTGTATTGCCGAAACAGACACCGCGCCCCCTCCGCAGTCGCTCGTGCGATCGGAGTGGCCGCACCTTGCGCCGCAAGACCCGGCGCTGCAGTCCTGCCGGTTGTGACTCGCTCAAGTCCAGAGCACCAGAGACGACGAGACCACAGAATGTAAATGCCAAACCCAGAGCAATTCATAGCACAGGGCACCACAGTACGTGATTATCTGATTTACTTTTAAATAGTGACAAGTGCTACTAGAACCAGCAGCAATAGAGCAACAATCTCCTCGTCAATACATAGGGCTAGGTACAGCTGTTTCATGATAAGGTAGATTTAATATACTTTCTCTCTTTGAAAATTCGCGGTCACATCATGATTTTGCGTCGCTCACCGCCATTTTCTTCCGCTGACTTTGTGTCAGCCTCGTACCTTCCAACCAACTGTAATTCGAGTAGATGGATTTTTAATCTTTGTCGCGTTTTAATAAATCGTTAAATTATTACTGTAAATATACTTTTCTTTTTTATAGCCGAAATGATTTTTATAAAATTTAGTATTCAATAATCATTATCATTTCGCATTTGAATAATATCGAGTTTTATATATTATATTAAACGCGAGCATAACTTGTGTATATTGCCGGTGTAAATGTACTTTGAGTTTGCTATATTCGATTTTAGCAGTCGACATTATCAGCAATGAGATTAAGAGCGCATGTCCGTTTTAAAACTTTCGAAAAGTCGAACGCCTCAAGTCGGCGTTTGGGTAATGGCGACGGGATCACATATTGCCCACCCCTTTGCGTCCGCAATACCCAAGCGCTGATCTTTTACCGTAAACCGAGCGGGTCCTTATATCATGCGCCGCGACAATATTCACGCGCCCCGATACGCGTGTAACTTTCTGACCTCTTAAAGGCTCATGTACCTTATTAAATTTATGCCCTGTTAAAGTTTTAATATTCTGATTATTTTTATATCAACAAAAATCATAAATATTTTCACGGTTAATAAATTATAAGCTTTTGTTTTTTCTTATTCTTCGCGACAATTCATTAGACTGCTATAGTCTCATATCTATTAACAATTTTTTTTAACATACAGTAATAAGCCAACATAAAATTCAAAACTCACTTTTAATTATATTTATACCTTGTATTTTTATCATCTGGGCGTTTTCAGTAATTATCAAATTCAATAATGATTAATAGTTTGCGCGGGGATAATTTATGTATATTACCAGAGCGTTCACCATTTATGATTTTCATCGTATAGTTTTATGAAAAACAACGTTTTTATAAGTATATAATTAAAAAATTGTATTTTTTATCGATTCTCACATTTCATTATATTGTCTGCAGACACTGCGGTATATAGATTTTTTATTTTTATAAACGTAATGTTTTAACAAATTGTAAAATTCCATAATCATTATCATTTCGCATCTGAATAATATTAAATTTTATACATATCATATCAAACGCAAGCATATCTTGTATATAATTCCGGTATATAATGATATTTAAATTAGCTATATTGAACTTAAGTAGTGGTATCAATGAAAAAAAGAGGGTAGTTATGATTTAAGAAATCGTATTATGGTCCCTGAAAAAACATCACGTTTCTCGTTTGAGCATCGTCTACGTTTCAGAAGTCGAACGCCTCAGGCTAGTTGTTGTATACCGGCGCCGCGTTCATATGCCATCCTCCCCTCCATGTCTACCGTGCCTTAAACGCCTGGAGTTTGTGCTTGACTACCGGTGCCGCGATCATATGCATGTGGATATCCAGATGTGAATTATCCCGGTATAGCCAATAAAATGAGTGGGTAGTATACCAACTGCGAGAACGTAGCGATAACTTCATGAATTGTCTTGATATAATATCGAAAAAGTTATAAAGTGTTTGTTACTTTCTTGTACTTAGCACTACCCAATGTCTCTTGCAACATCGCCGTGTTTGTCCGTATCCGTATATAACAGTATAATATTTATACGACCCAAGCCTTTCAAGCGTTGGGAGAGTGGAGATCAACGTTTCTCGTATTCCGTTCGCGGTGTGCAGCGGGAATTCGCGTCGGTATTTCACTCGGAGCAGTCACGGTTACTGTCGACGTCGTCTGCAATTCTTCGGTTTTTTTTCCTTTTTTTTACTGGAAGTGGTGCCTCGCGATATTGATTCAATAAAATGTTGAAATTGTAATCTTATTATTTAGATGCAATCAAACGATTCGAGTTTATATTTATTTATTCACAATTATTCTTGCCCATGTAGATTTAAAATTTCGAAATCTTTGCTTTAAGATAATTATGTTTATTATTTATACCTTTTTAAAAACTTACATTTTTCTTTATTGTTAATTTCATAATAAACCATTCAAATCGAGTTAAGAGTTCACTCTTTAATAATTTTGCAAATTATTTAATTGTTTAATAGTTAGCATGAGATATAAAATAATAGTTTACGTATAGTTGAAAAAGATATATTTTTTCCCGCGGTTTAAAGCAGGATTAAGGTGATCTATTTCAGACCGGCGGGCGTTCTTTCAGTTTTATTGCCCGAATATGCATGCGTTTTTCAACATATCTCTGTTCTGCTGTCTGCTAAAATATTTTTGGAAATTTTTAGAAAAATCGTCGATAATATTTAGAAAATATATTAAAATTATTAAGGGGGCTAGACACCTTTTTTCTCTGAAATAAGAAGTCACATTTTAATACATAAATGTAAACTAATTATTTCATACTTTTTACATATAAAAGTGGGTATATTTACCTTACCTTAAAACTTTCTCCGATGGGCCTTTTATATGGTCCAGAACCATAGTCATCGATGAAACAAGTTTTTTCACTATCCGTAAGCTTTGAAATTTTCCTGTGGATGGATTGACTTCAGATTTGAACTAAATTACTCCTGAATAGTATAATTCTCATACGAGTGTAGAGATTTTTGATCTAATGAGAAAAAAAAAATTGTGCTGTTTTTCAAGAGTTTTTTTTTAATTTTTTAAAATTTTTTATATTTTTTCATAATTTTTCTGATGTAAAAATTTTTTCCGACATTTAATCCTAAATCCCTACACTCATATGAGAATTATACTATTCAGGAGTAATTTAGTTCAAATCTGGAGTCAATCCATCCACAGGAAAATTTCAAAGCTTACGGATAGTGAAAAAACTTGTTTCATCGATAACTATGGTTCTGGACCATATAAAAGGCCCATCGGAGAAAGTTTTAAGGTAAGGTAAATATACCACTCTTATATGTAAAAAGTATGAAATAATTAGTTTACATTTATGTATTAAAATGTGACTTCTTATTTCAGAGAAAAAAGGTGTCTAGCCCCCTTAAAATTTCTCGATCAAAAACAGATTTTATTGTAACAAAATATTTATTAAATAGTAATTAAAAATACTTTAATCAGCGTATGGTTGTTATATCTAAAATTGGTCACACTAACGTTGCTTTACCTTAAGAAACCGCGACTAATCGGGCTGTCAGACCTCGTGTGCCCCATGCTTGCTAGCTTTTACTACGTACACCAGTAATTTTTTAAAATCAGTAATTTTTTAAAATCAGTAATTTTTTAAAATCAGTAATTTTTTAAAATCAGTAATTTTTTAAAATCAGTAATTTTTTAAAATCGAATTTGGTCGCCTTATATCTGTTTCTTCATTATTATATGCACTCTACTACAATTTTAATACCTTGGTATATTTTCATACTTATTTTGAATCTCTTTTTTAATTTCACAGAAGCATTTCGAAGTCAAAATTATTTTGAATTATTGGAAATTACAATGATACGTTTACGTGGCAAACAGGAAAATAGCATCCGATATTTTTTTGATGGACACTGTTATTACAACGACAGCAGAAGTAGTGGAACTATTTTTAGATGTGTAAAAAAAAATTCGCTGAATTGCAGGGCCAGGATTTATATAGAGAATTTCGAGAATCTGGAAAATGAAGAAATTCGCGTTACATTTTATCATAATCATCAAGGCGATGATCTTTTATTACTAAAAGAAGAATTTTACAAGAACTACTCACTCTAGCAAGATCTACGTTTGATGACTCGTACGCTATCTACGATTCTGTAAAGCGGAAAGAGATGTAAGTGTATTTACAATCAAATGAAAAAGTCAGTATAATCATATAGATAGTAAATCGCTGAAGTCAGCAACCTTGAGAACCCGTATATAGAAACTTTTATTTCATATTACTTCAATACTATGTATAAAAATAGGAAATGAGCGACTCTTATTGTAGGGGTTCTATTTTGTTTTAGAAACATAACTTATCTTGTAATTTGAAAAGTAAAAATTACATCTTTACTTATGCATTTAAACAGTGAATTATTGGTTTATCTCACGGTTGATACAGTTAATTCACCATGTTAAAATTAAATATTTTTCATGCTGTTTATTTATTTAATTTCAATACTTTGAAAAATAATTTCTTCCCAATAATTATAGATATCATCCACTACATCCGCATATTTGTTATCAACGATTTTATAAACCGAAAATGATTGCGGCTAGGAATCTGAACGTACCTCCTACACCCCGATCTCTAACTGATCTAGCGGTGACACTCACGGAGTACCCGCCGATGACGGGTATATTTAGGAGGTGTGCAAGAGGTACAGATGGTTCAGTTGGACTTATTTTTATACACGAAAACATGATTGATCCTCTGTCAAGGTGTACCCAACTGTTCTGCGACGGGACATTTAAAGTAAACATTTTTAGAATATTATAGTAATAATAACAGTGCATACGGGAACGGATTTTAGTGGTGATTTGAGAGTTGATTGTTGCGGTATATCTATAAAAAATTAAGCCCATAGCGTTCCTAATTCCATTTCATAGGCTCTTCTTCTTGCGATATATCTCAAGAACCCTACCTGTCAAATAGAATTGGGGCTTCGTTTTTAGACAACTGATACCGACTTTTTAAAGACTCGTTCAAATCCGTTTTCTGAAAGATCTGCACTCTTTTATTAGTCTCATTTTAATTTTGTAATCAATTGCTATTTCACACAGATAGGACCTAGACGCCCACGCTGTGCCCACGCTTTTACAGTCCATTTTCGGAAGATGAAATCGGTATGTGCCAAAGAATTGTGTAAGAAATATGAATATATAAGAAATTATATAAGAATAGTACATTACGCAATTAGAGAGGCAAAGAGTTGAACAGTCCAGAACACGTGTAAATTGCCACCCATGATGAAGGCGAAGGTGACATACATGAGCTCTGGGATGGTTCTATATTTCCGTGTTGCATATGCTATTTTTCACCATATCCGGGCCGAAAATACTGCATTCGCGTTTTCAAGTTAGGAGTCGAAAGTGATGCTTTCGACCAGGACATGGTGAAAAACTGTTTTTCTGTCCTCCGGCCGGAAAGCGCCAACTTTCTGGCCGCTGCGCGAAACGAAGTTACCGCTTTTCGGCGCCGTCGAGCAGAAAAATAGTATACAGACCATGGCCAGTAAAAAAGAAAGCCTCAGATCACGTTTATCAACCTCGGCTTCGCCTCGGTCGACAATTACATGTGATCTGAGACATTTCTTATTTTACTGCCCTTGTGTCGTGTTATTCTATAATTTTAAGTTATAATATTGTTTTTATAATATAAGCATTAATTGTAGGGGTTCCCAGCAGTATTTGTATTGATGAGTTCGAAAACAACGGAGATGTATAATGCAATGTGGGAGCAACTTTTTCAATTGATACCGACTTTGGAAGATAATATTAATTTGATTACAAGCGACTTTGAGATGGCCCAGATAAAGAGTGCTAAAGCCAAGTTTCCAAATGCAAGGGTATCTGGATGTTTATTTCATTACAAGCAGGTAATTATTAATTAATTAATTAATTAATCTTTTAATTATTATTCAAGCAACCATAAGTAGTTACAGAAGCAAAAGATACGTGCCTACCTAATGAAAAAACTCAAGACAAAATTTTATATAACGTAAAAACCAGAAAGTATTAGAGCTTAGTGGAAAAATTACTTGATTCACTTTTTAAGAGATTAAGAAAGTCGTATTCTTTTATAATTCTTTATAAAATAATGCATTTTAAATTAGTTTTTCAACGAAAATTTTCATAAAAAACAGAATTTTGTGAGATAGTGCACATAGAATGCAGTTTACCTGGAAAATTGGCTTCTTGTCCTTAAAATATCACATAATATTTTTCAAATTTTCAAATAGTTTTTGTATGAACGGTTTGTTCTTAAATTTATAATTAGTGGGTATCAATAACAATAGGTAAACAATTATTTAATAGAAAGACTTAATAATCAATAATAATACTATTCCAATATTTGAGTATTATTGAAACAAATTTATTTATGAATTCGAAACCCAAAAATAATTATTAAGGTGATGTGGAGCCCTAATTTCAATATTTTTTAAATCAACATTCAAAAGTTTATTTGGAAAAAGACGGTTATCAAGCGCTCCGCACACGTAAACATTATATGCAGAAATTTTTTTGAGTGATTCTATTAGCATTTTCGTTAGCTATGCTCGTTTGAAAAGTAGGTCAATTGCAGATTCCTACTTACCGACAGTACGGTTTTTATTTAATTAAATAAATTCTCATCACTTTTTTGGAAAAACACGTTTGTCAAGCGCTCCGTATATGTAAATACTATACTCACAAGGAAACCGATCGAGGTGTCCGCCTCCGATTTTCCTGAATTTTTTATATGTTGTAGAGGACCGAAAAATAAGAGACTCGCAATTTTTTTATCGGCCCAATCCCTTATTAAAGGGGTGAAAACCGCCCTTAAAGTTTACCCCCGAAAACGTTTTTTTTTTTAATATCTTAAGTTCTAATCGATATTTTGAAATGAAACAAAATGGAAAATATTTCTCCTTGAATTATGTAACCATCAAGTATAGTTTGGTCCTCGAGGGTGGCAACCCTTACTTTTTATTTTAGAAAAACCTTATTTTTTAAACTATTTCTGCATATAATATTTGCAATAAAATTAATTAATTATTATAAAAATCATTTTTTGACTTAAAATAAAAAATAAAGTTTACGTGTTTCAGGATTTTTGCAAATAAACACGTCATCAGGGGTAAACAACCCTTTAGGCACAAAATACTTTCAAACTATTAAAATTAATATTTTAAGTTATATATAATGCATAATTTATTTTCATTTGGGCTATTTTTTCTATGGGCCCAATTTTCTATTAAAGGGGTAAAACGCACCCCTAAAAATCACCTCTAAAATAGGTTTTATCTGAATATCCCAAGTTCAGATTCAAATTTAAAATGAAACAAAATGAAAAATATTTCTCTTTGAAATGCCAAATTAGCTACCCTTATATTTTATTTCGGAAAAAATTTTTTTTTTAATTTTTTTTGTATACAATATTTGCAATAAAATTAAATAATTATTATTAAAATTCAAAATCAAAGTTGACTTGTTTTAGAATTTTTTCTAATAACAACATTATTGGGGTTTAGGAGCCCCTTGGGCACGTATATTTACAATTAGTACCTTTGAAATAAATATTTTGAGGTGTATGGTGCGTATAATCAGAATAAATAATCATGGATATTTTATTTATTGCAGATTGATTTGTCTATAGGCTCAATTTTCTATTTAATGAATAAAAATCACTGACAAAGAATTTGACAATTTCGTTATTTTAATGTTCAAAATATAATAACATAAGATAAATAGAGGAATAAATAATTACATGACTATATTTTTATTATTTCTGCATAAATATTTGTATGCAGAAAAGCTTTTAAAAGCTGAGCCATGATTAAAATTATTTTCATAGTATATTTTGCAATTAGTTTTTTTTTATATATCACTACTTGATAATTATAGTTTACTTATAATTTTAGAATATTTATGTTTGCGTATTTAGGCATATCACATTATATTTCATTTGTACTTTTTCATAAATATTTATTTTTAAGTAAATATTTTCCTGATTTCTATTTATATATATGAATAAGCGATTTTTTGTAAGCCCATCTTGTAAACATGCATAAGCAAAGATGACGCAAGTGAGTTTGGAATCCACGGCTGCCTAAAAACGGATTAGTTAGTCAGTATATTTTTATCGGTTCTGTTGCGAGGTACAAATTTTCGAGAGTCCGCTATTTGTTTTTTTCCTACAATAGAATTTATTATCTCATAAAAATCAAAGAATAGAAAAAATGAAGGTAAATCCTATCAACGTCATAAATTTATTATTGGCAGCATTCTCAGGGCTTCAGATACCAGAAAGTCCTGTTAATCTTGTTGAAATGGATTTAGCTGAAAAATTCGAAAATATTTTATACGACAGTATGAATAATTTTAATGCAATTGAAACAATGGAAGAAGAAACATTAGATTTTCAAGAGCAATTTAAAAATTATGAAGTACAAGCCATTGAAGATGACGCAATTTTCAATAAAAACAAAGATTATGATGTATGTTCATACGATGATGAAGAGTTGAGCTTCGATTATAAAAAAAGAGCAGTCGAATATTGGAGATCAGGTAAAACTAAAAAAAATCGCAGTATAGAAAGTGTTAAACATCGATTTAAATTAGTTAATTCAGAACGGCAACTGCGTCGATGGGCTAGTCAAATCAACAAAGGTGGAACTTACAAAGAAAAATTATATCAAATTTCTGAATTTGTTTTAAAAAATCTCAAAGAATCTCTCGAAGCTCGCCATATTATTCACGATATTGATATACGTAGGTCGGCCTTAGAAGCTAAAAATAATTTAGAATTTAATGATGTTAGATTCAAAGCAAGTGATTTCTGGCTGCGAAAATTTAAGAAAGCTCACAGAATTGTCAGTAGAAAAATCAACAAATTTATAACAAAAAAAAACTCTTGAAGACAAAGAAACTGTAAATCAAGAAGCCAGTAAATTTGTAGCCGACATCAAACTACTGATTTCAGAAGTTGGAACTGAAAATACCTACAATGCTGATCAAAGTGGATTTCAATTAGAATTACATACTGGTCGTACATTAGCAGAAGAAGGAACAAAGACTGTTGAATGTGTCGTGCAATCTGTTTCATCAACAACACAATATTACCTACAATTAATGCTGCTGGAAAATTGCTCTCTCCATTATTTATAGTTTTAAAAGAGACTAAAGATGAATTTGGACCAATAATACAAACAAATTTATTTCAGCCGGATAACGTATGTTTGATGGCATCTAAATCTGGCAAAATGATATCATGTGAGTGAAATTAAATAAAGTGTACTTGTATTCGTAAACTTGTAGCTTATATCTATTTTAAAGATTTTACTTGTAAACTTTTAATTTCAGTAGATTCATATTAAAAAAGATTTACAATAATTAGTAAATTATTTTTAAAATAAGGTATTTTAACGTAAACTCCGAAAATTATAAAAAAGTTCTTGTAAATTATCAATGAATTTCATTATTTATTTTTGTTAATTTGATTTCATGTAATAAATCGATATATATATATATATATATATATATATATATATATATATATATATATATATATATATACACAGCGTGTCCAAAAAGTCTGGAAACACCCAAATAATTTCTCAGCTGAATTACTATTGGAAAATGTTAAGGTCGCCTTTGTAGTAATTTTTTACGAGGAATCCAATGGTGACCTTGGATTCGACCTTGGACCTCATTTTTGAGGTTATTTCAAGGTCAACCTCATTTTTTTAAATGGTAACCCCTATTTTTTATAGCGGAATCTGAAAGAGCGGAAAATTTTACGTCAAATTGAGGTCAAAGTATGATTTCTTAAAAATTTCGCGAGTTCAGTGGTAAAACAAAACAAGCAAAGGTAAGGTTTGGTAAGTTCGAACGAAGACTTGAAGGTGACCTCTGATTCGACCTTGAACCTCATTTTGAGCCTCATTTTTGAGGTTATTTCGAGGTCAACCTCATTTTCTTAAATGGTAACCCCTATTTTTTTAGCGGAATCGGAAAGAGTGTGAAACTTTACGTCCAAACATGTACTCAGAACATAGTTCAAGAAGGACCTTGACGTTCATTTGAAGGTCATTTAAACTTAATGACGGTCTGATCTTGTGTAAACTTTTTATCACACTGAGCGAGGTTAATTCTTTAGTAGTTTTCAACGAGAAATCTAATGGTGACCTTGACATTGTCCTTAAAAGTCATGTCAAGTTCAATTTTTTTACATTTAGCGTTACCCAGGAACAACGACGTGGACGTAGTAAAATCTGTTCCCTTTGGGGTGCTTGATTTACGTGAGTCCCCTTGCCTCTCACGATGGGGTGCTTGATTTACGTGAGTCCCCTTGCCTCTCACGATGGGGCGCTTGATTTACGTGAGTCCCCTTGCCTCTCACGATGGGGTGCTTGATTTACGTGAGTCCCCTTGCCTCTCACGATGGGGCGCTTGATTTACGTGAGTCCCCTTGCCTCTCACATTTGATTTTTTAAACAGTATAACATCTTATTTCAAGTGCTCGAACTGTTCTCCATTCATTTCTTGACAGTAACCTAATCGATGATAGAAAGCACCAACAGCATTTTCAATCATTTCAGTAGGAATGAGAGCTGATTCATCAATGATCCTTTCACGTAATTCATCTAAGTTTAAGGGTTTTGTTTTGAATACACGATCCTTCAGATAACCCCAATAGAAATAATCTAGAGGCGTTAAATCGGGGGACCTAGCTGGCCATTCAATTGCACCTCTTCGTCCTATCCATCGATTAATGAATACTGTATCTAAGTATGTGCGAACGTTTCGTGCATAATGAGCTGCTGCACCGTCCTGTTGATACCATGTGTTATTAAAGTCCTCTCCAGCTATTTCTCTTATAGCAGGAACAATTTGATTCCGCAACATAGTTTCATACTTTTCTGCATTTAAATTGCCATCAATAAAAAATGGTCCTATAATCCTATTATTTAATATTCCAGCCCAGACATTTAATTTTTGTGGATATTGTGACTTGGCTTCTCTTGCCCAATGAGGGTTTTCAACTGCCCAATATCTACAGTTATGCCTATTTACGCTTGAGTCAAGTTGAAATGTAGCTTCATCTGAGAAGACTATATTTGATGGAAAATTTGGATTTTGTACGATGCGTGCCATCATATCATCACAGTTTAGAATTCAACGCGACGATCGAAATCATCTTCATTTAACTTGTGTATTAGCGTTACTTTAAATGGATGGAACTTCTCTCTCTTTAGTATGTTATGAATAGATGATTTACTTATTTCGTGCACTTGAGCAGCTCTACGAACGGAAGTATGCGGATCTTCGGTGAATGTTAACACAACATCTAAAGATTTCTCTTCGTTACCTGCTGACATTGGTCTGCCTGATCGAGGTAAATCGCTGATAGTGCCGGTATTTTCAAACCTTCTAACAGTTTTTTGAACTGTTGAAAATGATAGTGGAGTTCCACCAACCCTAAATGAAGCATTAAAAATATCTCTTACGGCCCTATAAGATCGCTGCATGTGTCCCCAACCTCTCATCATGAGAATCGTTATTCTTTCTCTATCAGTGAGTTTGTTCATTTTTATTACTCTTCGTAGTAGACCTTATCCAAAAATACTTTTTGAGTTGAAAATAAAAAGAACTTTTAATTTTCAAAAAATATGTTTGAAAGATGACCAACCCTTTTCTGTGGTGGTTATGGAATGAATAATAGTTTATTGTCACTCTAACCATACGAAAAATAACAAGTAACAATGTTCAATATTTAAACGCTTCAAAAAATTTTACAATGAATCAGCTCTCATTCCTACTGAAATGATCAAAAATACTGTTGGTGTAGTGTTTCGATCATCGATTAGGTTACTATCAAAAAGTGGATGGAAAATAATTCGAGCACTTGAAATAAGATGTTAGACTGTTTAAAAAAATTAAAAAGTTTACACAAGATCAGACCGTCATTAAGTTTAAATGATCTTCAAATGAACGTCAAGGTCCTTCTTGAACTATGTTCTGAGTACATGTTTGGACGTAAAGTTTCACACTCTTTCCGATTCCGCTAAAAAAATAGGGGTTACCATTTAAAAAAATGAGGTTGACCTCGAAATAACCTCAAAAATGAGGCTCAAAATGAGGTTCAAGGTCGAATCAGAGGTCACCTTCAAGTCTTCGTTCGAATTTACCAAACCTTACTTTTGTTTGTTTTGTTTTACCACTGAACTCGCGAAATTTTTAAGAAATCATACTTTGACCTCAATTTGACCTCTGGGGGCAACCTCAACCTCATACCTTAATACATATCCGGACGTAAAATTTTCCGCTCTTTCAGATTCCGCTATAAAAAATAGGGGTTACCATTTAAAAAAATGAGGTTGACCTTGAAATAACCTCAAAAATGAGGTCCAAGGTCGAATCCAAGGTCACCATTGGATTCCTCGTAAAAAATTACTACAAAGGCGACCTTAACATTTTCCAATAGTAATTCAGCTGAGAAATTATTTGGGTGTTTCCAGACTTTTTGGACACGCTGTATATATATATATATTTACAAATAGCAATAGTTTACTATAATGACCTGCAAAATTTATTTGTTTACAATTTATTTTTAGATCTTTTTCGGAAATGGTTAAGGGATGTATTTTTTCCAAATGTTGGAAAAAATAGTATATTATTGCTAGATTCTTGGAGTGGACATTGCACAGAAGCAGTCGAAAGAGAAAAACCTGATGATAAAAACATCAAACTTTTCAAAATTCTTAAAGGTACAACTGGAAAAATACAACCGCTGGATGTGTTTGGTTTTCGTATATGGAATAATTTTGTGAGACACTTTTCCGATAGTGTAATTTTGTTGGATAAGGATATAAGTTTGCACGTACGAAATAATGTAATTAAATTGCACTCTCTGGTGCACAATCAGTTATCTTCTCCTCGATACGTAAATCTTTTTAAATACTCTTGGTATAAAAGCGGTTATATCGATAATAAACCAAATGAATTTTTAAATCCGGTGGACTTTAGCTTTGGTGGATCCCAAGCTCATTGTGAGGTACCAGGATGTAAAAATACTGCTATTATAAAATGTTCATGGTGTCAGAAATCACTCTGCTTAAAACATTTTTTTGAAGATTTTCATTATTGTTCAATCTATAATCCTTAAACAAAATTAATTGCGATAAGAACTAAATTATAAGTTCATTTGTATAGAGTTTCTTTGAATATTTTTTGACTATTTGTGAAAATATACCTATATTTTACTTTTAATAAAAATTAATTACATAATAACAATTAATATTTTATATTATATTTTTCTATTTATATTTTAATTTTTTTATTTTTATTTATATTTTTCTATTCGTTAGATTAGTCAATCATTTAACTCACCTATTCTTTTCCCAGTTCCATCCTTTTTATTTACCTATAAATACGAACAAAATATTCGAATATAAATTGCACAATAAGTATAAGAGTTTATAAGTGATTCATTAATTACGCTATCTCGATAAAAAAAATTGACACAAAAATAAACTAAATCTGCATTATACACCTCAAAATATTTATTTCAATGGTTCAATTGTAAGTATACTTGTCCAAGGGGCTGCTAAACCCCGATAATGCTTTTATTAGAAAAAATCCTAAAACAAGTCAACTTTGATTTTGAATTTTAATAATAATTATTTAATTTTATTGCAAATATTGTATACAAAAAAATTTAAAAAAAAATTTTATCCGAAATAAAATATAAGGGTAGCTAATTTGGCATTTCAAAGAGAAATATTTTTCATTTTGTTTCATTTTAAATTTGAATCTGAACTTGGGATATTCAGATAAAACCTATTTTAGGGGTGATTTTTAGGGGTGCGTTTTAACCCTTTAATAGGAAATTGGGCCCATAGAAAAAATAGCCCAAATGAAAATAAATTATGCATTATATATAACTTAAAATATTAATTTTAATAGTTTGAAAGTATTTTGTGCCTAAAGGGTTGTTTACCCCTGATGACGTGTTTATTTGCAAAAATCCTGAAACACGTAAACTTTATTTTTTATTTTAAGTCAAAAAATGATTTTTATAATAATTAATTAATTTTATTGCAAATATTATATGCAGAAATAGTTTAAAAAATAAGGTTTTTCTAAAATAAAAAGTAAGGGTTGCCACCCTCGAGGACCAAACTATACTTGATGGTTACATAATTCAAGGAGAAATATTTTCCATTTTGTTTCATTTCAAAATATCGATTAGAACTTAAGATATTAAAAAAAAAACGTTTTCGGGGGTAAACTTTAAACGCGGTTTTCACCCCTTTAATAAGGGATTGGGCCGATAAAAAAAATTGCGAGTCTCTTATTTTTTGGTCCTCTACAACATATCAAAAATTCAGGAAAATCGGAGGCGGACACCTCGATCGGTTTCCTTGTCAGATTTTTTTTTGGATGATTCTATTGGTATTTTTGTGAGATATACTCGTTTGAAAAATAACGTCGGTACTCACATCCCCTTAATACATTATGCAACAGGGAACTAAAGTCGTCTATTATTCTCGCCGATGGGCTTTCTACTCGAGCGAAGCGAGATAAAATAAGATCGTTATTGATAATAGAAGAGTAACAGAGCTTAAAATCTTTTTTGTCGGTTTCGTAGGTTTATATTACAGCTTTTAGAAATAAAGAACCGCGTGGGGGGGGGGGGGGGGTGAAACCTACTGAAAAATAAAGGACAGTCCAATGTGTCTGCGTGTGCGCGCGCGCGTGTATGTGTGTATCAATTTAACTTTAGAATAACTTTTTATTTTAAAATACATTATAAAAGAAATATGATCCAAATTTATCAAAAGGTCAATTGAATTTTTAAATTTAGAATCTTTCTGGTTTTTAAGTTAGATGAGATTTTGGAGTGAGAATTGGCGTGAGTTTCTTCAGTAACCATTCCAGATATCGTTTACTTGATTTCTCGCTGTTAGACAAGTGCGTAGGCGATAAAAATGTTTTTTATGTTTAAGCTTATGAATGTGACATAAACATCCAAAACATATTTATGTCGTGATATTGAAGCGACTGCCGCAGCTTTATAGTACGCTGGTCTCTTTCGACTACTTGATAAAGATTACAAGTCGTAGATAAGATTGTAAACAGGGATAGATTAACAGCAAAATGCGTAATAAGACAAAATTAAAAATATTCGCCACATAACAAATCATAAATATTTAATCCTTAGAGGGTCGGGATCTGTAAAATCTGAAAAGCTTATTATTTCTATTAAAAAGTGATCTGAGATCCCTAACCTACTACCAAACCAAGGTTTGAAGTTGGCGGGTCATACCCTTGCGCCTAGAGGTATATCCCGGCCCTCTAAAGGTTAATTGATTATCAAATAAGTGAAGTGAATAAAGCAAAGTGTATATGTCGCAACTCCTGATAAGAAAACCGTGTTTCTACTTTTCTATAAGGGGCCATCGAATTATTTCATAATTATTAGTTATTAGGAAGATTTATCAGGGATGGAAATAAAAAATTTTACTTTTACTTTTTGGTATTGGCGAAAAAATGGGACAAGTCAAATATTCCGATGGCATATGACTATATTTTAGAGAGAGCATACGCTCTTGCTCATTTACCATCGAACAAAATTGTAGAAGGTGAAAGGATTATAATGACTCTTATTGATAATGTCGCTAATGCGAATGAGGATGTAACACATAAACTCCAAAGCTTTGGGTCGTACCTAAGACGGTATTGGATCCCCCTGGCCGATATCGTATCTGTTTATAAGAAAACCATCAGAACGAACAACACATGCGAAAACTTTCATCTCTACGCTGCTCAAGCCATGGGAAATAGATCCAATGTCTTCAAAATGCTTGGTATTTATAAAATTAGTGTTAATGAAATAATAGTCTCCTAATATAATGCTGTAATGTAATGGGCATTTTCCTTCAACGAGTCTAGACACCTTTTAAACACGTAAAGAGATTTTTTCAGGCCAACAAATTGTTTATAATTTTACAAATTTTTCGCTCAAAAGAGAATATATTTACCTTGCGTCACAATTTTGTTCAATTAATAAAAGACTTTTCTAATTATAATATTATTCTATAATATGCTTTCATATATGATACACCCAATGCTCACTTCTAAATCCATTAATAAATATAAAAAATCTAAACTTATCTTTTATTTTTGAAGTATAAGTAAATTTATTCATTTTCGATTATCAATTCAATTATGTATATTGTATACATCTTTTCCAATATAATGCGTTAAAAAATTCGATTTTACCATCGTTTAAAAATGGTCTATTCCCCTTAATACGAACACAGCCTGTTTTACATAAAATACATTTACAGACGAAATGTTCAAAATAATGGATAAAGTAGGGTCAAACTTTGTAAGGGTTGAAGCTGGATATCGCATAGCATCTAATCGACCTATGGAGCTTCAGATGGTCGATCTGAGTATTCAGAGAGCGGAAGAAGAACTTCGGCTAGAACAGTAGGCCCCCGATATTAATTGTTGTTTTTTTCTATTAAAAGTTTTTTTAATGAATCTAAAATTTATTATAACTAAATTTCAGCTATACTGTAAAAGAGTTCTTAACGCATATCGCCCTTCAGAGACGCTATGAACTATCAAGAGGTTAGTAAACATATAAATGTCTAATAAATGTATTAGTAAAGAAAGTAAAGCGAATTATTTTCCACAGTGTTCCTATACAATGAATTGGTTCGAGAACCCGCAGAAAATGAAAGTGATTCATCTGATGAAGATGAAGATGAAGATGTGGAAAATTATGGAGATGTTCCACTATTCGCAAGAGATCTGAACCCAGATGCTGGACGTGGTATGTAAAATATAATAAAATACTATACGCTCGAGAGGAGTAAAATTGTCCAGCCCACATCTCGTGTTTACCACCTTCGCTCTAAGTTCGGGTGACAACTCATACGAGCTGCGGACTGACCAACTTTGTTTCTCCCTAGGTACGTAATACACCACTACTGCGTTTCCAAATAAAAAAAGAAAAATATATATTAACCCATTAACGCGCAAATGCACATTTTTGTGCACACATTTTCAAGTGCAGAATTCTATTGGAAAAACAAAGTCATTTTTATCCAAAATCCTACATAGGCGGTTTTCGAGGGTGCTCTTTCAGAATCTGCAACTTATTTTGTAAAAAAAAGTCAGTAAGTGTATTATTTTTGAGTTTTTTTAGAAAAAAAGTCAAAATATTTAATAAAATTTTTTTTTCAAATCAATTTTTGTTACTGTTTCTGTTTTTGGATAATCATATTACCGCCAGAAATCGCGGTCCGAATGTCTGGCGTTTCCAAAACACTGGTTGTGAATCTTTTTTCCCCTTTTAGCTTTTCCAAAATGGCGGATTTTGTGAAACAGCGTAATGTTAAACTTCATGATTTTTTTTCTCGAAATGTATGAACTTAACAAAAAAATGTTATAGAACAAAACATGCTTAGAATCACTCAAAAAATACGTATGAAATTTTTCTGAAGTTTTTGAACCAATTTTGAATTTTTTAATTTTTAACATTTTTGAAAAATCAAAAAATGTCTCAAAAACTTCTGAAAAAAAAAATCATACGTGTTCTTTGAATGATTCTAAGCACTTTTTATTGTATAAAACTTTTTCGTAAAGTGTATTTTTTTCGAGAAAAAAAATTTTGAAATTATGCGTTACATAAACACACAAAACGTTGAATGGATTGAAGACTGTATAATCATCACTCTGCCACTATAAATATGTAGTAAAATATAGCATTGCCCAGTTCTAACCATGGGGAGGTAGACGATGCAAGAGAACCTTCTTCTTTTTTTTATATATTTTTTTATTTTTTATATTTTTTATATTTTATTCTATTCTTTTGAATGTATAGAGAGAAAACAGTTTTTACAAAAATGTAAACCACACACCTTACAGAGCTTTCTAGTTCTTAGAGAACATTAGTTTGTTAGAACAGTTTCTTTGACTTGCGGATTGAACTGCATTACTGAATTTGGGCTTTACATGTTTTTCTTTTTCCAAATAGCTTTTAGCAATAGCCATACCAACATCTTTAGTACCTATTTTTTGCTCTTACCTGCTGTTGCAACATTGTACAAGACAGTGGCGTTGGTAATTGCTATTTGGATACCTCTGATAAAAATTACCCAAGTGACCCACTGTCTTGTAGAATGTTGCAACAGCAGGTAAGAGCAAAAAAATAGGTACTAAAGATGTTTGTATGGCTATTGCTAAAAGCTATTTGGAAAAAGAAAAACATGTAAAGCCCAAATTCAGTAATGCAGTTCAATCCGCAAGTCAAAGAAACTGTTCTAACAAACTAATGTTCTCTAAGAACCAGAAAGCTCTGCAAGGTGTGTGGTTTACATTTTTGCAAAAACTTTTTTCTCTCTATACATTCAAAAGAATAGAATAAAATATAAAAAATATAAAAAATATAAAAAATATAAAAAATAAAAAAAATATATAAAAAAAAAGAAGAAGGTTCTCTTGCATCGTCTACCTCCCCATGGTTAGAACTGGGCAACGCTATATTTTACTACATATTTATAGTGGCAGAGTGATGATTATACAGTCTTCAATCCATTCAACGTTTTGTGTGTTTATGTAACGCATAATTTCAAAATTTTTTTTCTCGAAAAAAATACACTTTACGAAAAAATTTTATAGAATAAAAAGTGCTTAGAATCATTCAAAGAACACGTATGATTTTTTTTCAGAAGTTTTTGAGACATTTTTTGATTTTTCAAAAATGTTAAAAGGCCGAATCCATCTCAAATCAGACAGCCCGCGTATGCCTATTTCACCTATCATGTTGAAATAAAAATATTTATGTTCTACTCGAAAAAATATTTTACACGTGTTTTTTTATTTTTTTGTTTCATCAAAATTTCATGCGTTCAGAGATGCCGAAAAATTCCGAGAAAATTCTTTCATTGAGAAAAAAAATTTTCAATGTGATTTTCAGATTCAATTGTTTCAGCAGTTTTTCGAGCTTTTAAACGTGTAACACACAATTTCACTCAGTTTTGAGCCCTCTTTAACGGCCTTAATGTCATTTTCAAAAAAAATAAAAAATCCACGAGCTATGCACTTTTTACTGAAAAATTCATTTTTTAGGGAAGTGCCTTTTTCTCGAAAACCCCATGTTTTTTTTTGCACAATTTTTGTTGTCGTGATAGAGGACGGTAATGCCTAGCTAGACGTATTTGTGAGATTCGGTACTTTTTCCCTGGGATAGCGATCACTAATGAGATAACACACAAACAAAATTTTCACGCCTAATGCTTATATATAGTCAATGATATTAGAGTCAATGTAAAGGTATTTGTCTTTGTGTGTATGTAATATACAGGTACACATAACTATGTATTTATTTGTTATTTGCGTCTTTTTGATTTTTTATTTTTATACCTTTTTTTCATTTGTATACCTATTTTACTACCTTTGTTTTTCTGCTTCATTGTTCTTAATTCAGTAAGCGGACGATCAGCGGTCTTTGCTGTCAAACTATGTATTTTATCGTCACATGTTTTTTTAACCCATATATGAGTTTTTTGAATTCCAGGATACTTTGGAGTTGTAAGCCAATCAATATTTTTTTCTTTTCTGAATTGTTCTATTTCAGCATCTTGTAAATGTATTATTTTAATAGCATCAGTATATTTTTGAACATGTATTGCAAAATCATTTGCGTTTTGAATAGCTTCTTCAAGGGGCTCTCGAAGATTATGCGAAGTAGCATAATGCTTTATAAGTCCACCCACACCATCTACAGCTCCTTTGCCGTGCCCAGTAGCAGAGAACAACCATTTTATATCACACGGTGCTCGTTTTAGTTCATCTAATTGAAAGCGATTTTTAAAGTGACTCGCAGCGCCGTCTGATACGATGGTAATTTTTTAATTGAATCACAACAATTTTCTTTCAAGAATTTTATAATTTTTTGTACTGCTAGCAAAGCATACGCTGAATCATGTTTTCGGTCATCACTTATAACTGCGAAACTTTGTGTCGAATCCCCTTGATAAGAGACTGCTGTGAAAATAGAAATTTGATCATTAACCCAATGATTTCCTTGAACAGCTTTATTATGAATCACAGCCCAGTTTTCAGCGAAGTCTATTTGAAGAACTAAATGATGTGAGTCTTTTTAGCACTTTCTTTCTGTTTTTATAGCTTTGCGTTGTATATTTTTTACATACATGTGAGTACTAACCCTCATGGTCCAAACCGAAAGTTCATCTTTAAAAGCAGAAATTGATAGTGTCTTTTTAATCAGGTTTCCATTATCCCACAAAGCATATGTAATTTCTTCTGTGCCTTCTACATCTTGCAGTTTTAAAACATGAAACGTAATTCCCTTAATCCCTGGACATAGTTTACATTCTTGTAAATAACATAAATCAGATGGCTCAGAACACATTGTTGCATTTATTATTTGTGACCGACTTTCATCCAACTCTGTGACGTTACTCCCTCTAAAATTAATTAAGCTCGTAAGAAATAAATCATAATTTGCGCAATAGATACAGAGACAAACTTCTTTGATGGGGCTAAGTAAGACATACTTTGGTCGCAAACTATAAAATTTCGATTTTCCAATTCTCAATTCTGGATAATCATTTTTAAATACTTTATACGTCTCTTTTAAACTTCGAGTAAGAAAACGCTTAACTTCTTTCTCTTTTTTATTGTTAACTTTAATTGTAACAACGTCACATTTATTAGGACTTTGTCTTGAACAATTAAAATCATCATTTAAATAATATTCCATAACAATTTTTTCCATGTTTTCATCAATCGGATGGCCTGAATATGCATCTGGTTCTGAATAAATTCCTTTTTCTTTAACAAGATTTCTCGATTTGTTGATCATATACATTGTTATTTCTGGAAATAAAGATAAAATTTCATGTTTTGTAAAGGATGAAGGTAGCAAAGTCAGAATTTTTATTTTTTCTGATACCGTAGAACACTTTTGCAAGGCTAGACCAAGATTTTGTATCCATTCTGTACAATGGCATACAGTTGATTCATTTGCTGTTATAGAAACGTCATAAACATTGTTCAACTTCACATCAAGGGTATTAGACAATGTTGAAAGTATTTTTTTTTTCTTCTTTGTTACGTAATTTTCAATTGATTTTTCATGTATAAGATTTTTTCTTTTAAGAGGCGATACAGAACCTAAGAAAGATGTACTTATTTCATTATTAAATTCTTCAATGCGTTCTGGAGTACTTGGTAAAAAATCTTCATCTCTATCAACTACGTTATCGGTAACTTCATTATCCGTTATAAATTCATTGTCAGTACTACTCACCAATTCTAAAGCACGATTGTAACAATGTTGACACAGATATGTAGAAGGTGTCAAAGGTAAATGAGGATAGAGGTGCTTCAATGGATGAGCAAGATTCTCAAGTTGTTTTAAACGTACGGAACTAGATTTGTAAATAATTTGTTTGTGTTTGTCTAAAAGTCTGCACATTTGATTCTCTCTGTTGAGTAATATTGAGACATCGTAGTTGAGTTGATAAGGTGTAAATATGTAATAATTTTCCAAAAGATGATGGTTTTAAATAAGACGAGATGTGTGATATATAGCAGAAACCGAACTTTTCTTTGTAAATGTTAAGTCAAACCATATCCATCTAGCGGACAAATGTACTAGTACATATACTCCTATAAGTAGGCGCACGTACATGTATATTACATACGCACAAAGATAAATACCTTTACATTGACTCTAATATCATTGACTATATATAAGCGTTAAGCGTGAAACATTTGTTTGTGTGTTATCTCATTAGTGATCGCTATCCCAGGGAAAAAGTACCGAATCTCACAAATACGTCTAGCTAGGCATTACCGTCCTCTATCACGACAACAAAAATTGTGCAAAAAAAACATGGGGTTTTCGAGAAAAAGGCACTTCTCTAAAAAATGAATTTTTCAGTAAAAAGTGCATAGCTCGTGGATTTTTTATTTTTTTTTGAAAATGACATTAAGGCCGTTAAAGAGGGCTCAAAACTGAGTGAAATTATGTGTTACACGTTTAAAAGCTTGAAAAACTGCTGAAACAATAGCAGTCTGAAAATCACATTGAAAATTTTTTTTCTCAATGAAAGAATTTTCTCGGAATTTTTCGGTATCGCTGAACGCATGAAATTTTGATGAAACAAAAAAATAAAAAAACACGTGTAAAATATTTTTTCGAGTAGAACATAAATATTTTTATTTCAACATGATAGGTGAAATAGGCATACGCGGGCTGTCTGATTTGAGATGGATTCGGCCAAAAATTAAAAAATTCAAAATTGGTTCAAAAACTTCTGAAAAAATTCATACGTATTTTTTGAGTGATTCTAAGCATTTTTTGTTCTATAACATTTTTTGACTTTTTTTTTTAAAAAACTCAAAAATAATACACTTACTGACTTTTTTTTACAAAATAAGTTGCAGATTCTGAAAGAGCACCCTCGAAAACCCCCTATATAGGATTTTGGATAAAAATAACTTTGTTTTTCCAATAGAATTCTGTACTTGAAAATGTGTGCACAAAAATATGCATTTGCGCGTTAATGGGTTAACGTTAAAAGTAAAAAGGAATAGATATTTTGAAATGAGTTTTTCAACATACAGCTCTACGACGCTTCGATTATTGACATAGTCACTAACTAATTAGTTTCAATTCAAATAACTGGTTCTTCTCAAATTTTCTAAAATATAACCATATCTGCATTTTGATCATCATATACCTTATAAATGCGTTGGTTAACATTTCCACATATTTTTTTTTTACTTCGAAAATATTGAAGTAATTTCTACATATCAGGACGATATAGTACTAATTTTTATATTGCCGCGAAAAATAAAAAAATATCATATCAAAATTTGTAGTTGTTCGATTAAGGTATGGAGAAAAATGGCATACGCAGCACGGAAGGAAAAGTAACGTCACATGCTTATATACCCCGTGGATGCGTAAAATACTATTTTTCGATTTAATATACTCTGCTATACTCAAATGCATCAAATATTAATCTTAGAACAATACATGTGTCAAAATTATATGCAAAATAAAGGATGTGAGTTGCTTAATAATACTTACGTTTGATATTGAGGCCAATATAAATCTGAGCGAAAAAAATTGTTAAGTTGGCATCTTTGTAAACCAGCTTATGAATTAACTCTTTTTTAACCACCTTCCGAGCTTTTGTCCTTTTTTATCTGAGGGCCTTCGAGTTAGAGACTTTTTATTCGGAAGCAACTATTCTCTTATTAATAAAAATGACACTACAAATGTATTATTCACATTATAACTTTCTTATTTAGGAGGCGTCTTCGAAGACGAAATAATAATACGTCGTAGAAGAAGAGCCTTTTACAGTAAGTTAAAAGAAGTTGATATTTTTTATTAAATCACATAACTGTAAAATATAATATTTTTTATCTTTGTAACAGTTCGAGATGCAGAACTACTCGAAGAGCCCGTGGATGAGTCTATCGTTGCGGCAAGGAGACTTAATATTGGGAATCGTCAAGGAGGCCGAGGTAGGGCTGCTCATAATGGTAGAGGCCGTGGTAGGCCAGCAAATGTTGAAAGAGGTAGGGGCAGAGCTGCTAATGGTGAGAGAGGTCGAGGAAGACCAGTGAGAAGAGGTCGCGGTAGACCTCGAAACGCCGAAAGGGTTGCAAACGCAGAGGAAGATGAAGTTGTCTATGAGATTCGAAGACCAGAAGATAATCAAATAGAAGAAGATGGTATGCATTCGAATACATAATATGTGAATATACCATAGAATTTTTAGAATGCTTTTCAATATTCCATTCCTATATTTTGATAGTTAACGAAAGACTTGCGGTTGAACCGAATGCTCGGAGAGGTCGAGGTAGACCGCGAAGAAATCGAGCAAGACTTTTGCAACCTGTTCTGCCTCCAGAACTTTCAATCGCCGAGCGTCTTCATGATATTGAAAATTCATCTGGAGACGAAATAGACTTCCCCATGCAAGATCTGCCTCAAGAGGAAGGTAGATTTATACAAATCTATATTTGTATAGTACTTTAAATTTGTGACTTCTAAAATCGGTGCATTATGAAAATAATGTTTGCATTTTTGAACTAGCTACCTCTCAACTTCTTTGTCCACATAAACTTTTCAGTATCTTAGCATAATTTTTTTTATAAACAATTTCAATACTTGATTTGAAAACTCTTTTAAAATACCATGTTTTGTGTGAGAAACTACTCGCAACATATCTTTCACATACCCATACTTTGATAGTTAACGAAAGACCTGCCGTTGAGCCGAATGCTCGGAGAGGTCGAGGTAGACCGCGAAGAAATCCAGCAAGAGTTCTGCAACCCTTTCTACCTCCAGAACTTCCAATCGCCGAGCGTCTTCGTGATAATGAAAATTCATCTGGAGACGAAATGGACTTCCCCATGCAAGATCTGCCTCAAGATATTCTCGGATACAATGAACGGGACGCGCAAGAGGAAGGTAGATTTATACAAATCTATGTTCGTATAGTACTTTAAATTTGTGACTTCTAAAATCAGTGCATTATGAAAATAATGTTTGCTTTTTCGAACTAGCTACCTCTCAACTTGTTTGTCCACATAAACTTTTCAGTATCTTAGCATAATTTTTTTTATAAACAATTTGAATACTTGATTTGAAAACTCTTTTATAATACCATGTTTTGTGTGAGAAACTATTCGCAACATATCTTTCACATACCCATACTTTGATAGTTAACGAAAGACCTGCCGTTGAGCCGAATGCTCTGAGAGGTCGAGGTAGACCGCGAAGAAATCCAGCAAGAGTTCTACAACCCATTCTGCCTCCAGAACTTCCAATCACCGAGCGTCTTCGTGATAATGAAAATTCATCTGGAGACGAAATGGACTTCCCCATGCAAGAGCTGCCTCAAGATATTGTCGGATACCACGAACGGGCCATGCAAGAGGAAGGTAGATTTATACAAATTTATTTTTTATAGTACTTTAAATTTGTGACTTCTAAAATCAGTGCATTATGAAAATAATGTTTGCTTTTTCGAACTAGCTACCTCTCAACTTGTTTGTCCACATAAACTTTTCAGTATCTTAGCATAATTTTTTTTATAAACAATTTCAATACTTGATTTGAAAACTCTTTTAAAATACCATGTTTTGTGTGAGAAACTACTCGCAACATATCTTTCACATACCCATATTTTGATAGTTAACGAAAGACCTGCCGTTGAGCCGAATGCTCGGAGAGGTCGAGGTAGACCGCGAAGAAATCCAGCAAGAGTTCTGCAACCCTTTCTACCTCCAGAACTTCCAATCGCCGAGCGTCTTCGTGATAATGAAAATTCATCTGGAGACGAAATGGACTTCCCCATGCAAGATCTGCCTCAAGATATTCTCGGATACAATGAACGGGACGCGCAAGAGGAAGGTAGATTTATACAAATCTATGTTCGTATAGTACTTTAAATTTGTGACTTCTAAAATCAGTGCATTATGAAAATAATGTTTGCTTTTTCGAACTAGCTACCTCTCAACTTGTTTGTCCACATAAACTTTTCAGTATCTTAGCATAATTTTTTTTATAAACAATTTGAATACTTGATTTGAAAACTCTTTTATAATACCATGTTTTGTGTGAGAAACTACTCGCAACATATCTTTCACATACCCATATTTTGATAGTTAACGAAAGACCTGCCGTTGAGCCGAATGCTCTGAGAGGTCGAGGTAGACCGCGAAGAAATCCAGTAAGAGTTCTGCAACCCATTCTGCCTCCAGAACTTCCAATCGCCGAGCGTCTTCGTGATAATGAAAATTCATCTGGAGACGAAATGGACTTCCCCATGCAAGATCTGCCTCAAGATATTCTCGGATACAATGAACGGGACGCGCAAGAGGAAGGTAGATTTATACAAATCTATTTTTGTATAGTACTTTAAATTTGTGACTTCTAAAATCAGTGCATTATGAAAATAATGTTTGCTTTTTCGAACTAGCTACCTCTCAACTTGTTTGTCCACATAAACTTTTCAGAATCTTAGCATAATTTTTTTATAAACAATTTGAATACTTGATTTGAAAACTCTTTTATAATACCATGTTTTGTGTGAGAAACTATTCGCAACATATCTTTCACATACCCATACTTTGATAGTTAACGAAAGACCTGCCGTTGAGCCGAATGCTCTGAGAGGTCGAGGTAGACCGCGAAGAAATCCAGCAAGAGTTCTACAACCCATTCTGCCTCCAGAACTTCCAATCACCGAGCGTCTTCGTGATAATGAAAATTCATCTGGAGACGAAATGGACTTCCCCATGCAAGAGCTGCCTCAAGATATTGTCGGATACCACGAACGGGCCATGCAAGAGGAAGGTAGATTTATACAAATTTATTTTTTATAGTACTTTAAATTTGTGACTTCTGAAATCGGTGCATTATGAAAACAATGTTTGCATTTTCGAACTAGCTACCTCTCAACTTGTTTGTCGACATAAACTCTTCAGTATCTCAGTCTAATTTTTTTTATAAACAATTTAAATAGTTGATTTGAAAACTCTTTTAAAATACCATGTTTTGTATGAGAAACTACTCGCAACATATTTTAGTAAAATTTTCTTTATAAATATTTTGATAGCTGGAAGACCTCAAGTGGAGCTAAACGCCCATATCGTTATTGAAGACTTAGTCGCAGATGAAGTAGAAATTGCCGTAGCTAATCCATTGGAACAGCTTCATCAGATTAGGAACGAGGAAAATAGCATGGAGGAAGAGGCGGGTAGAAATGCATAATTAAAAAAATCATGTGTGCAACTCTTTTTTAATACTTATTTAACTTCGTTTAAATATTTTAATAGATAACACAAGAAATTTCGAAGAGCTTATGTAGCCAGAGATTGCTGTTGTGATCGAGGTGAACATTGGTGATAGGATTTCCGAACAAGGAGAAAATGAACATGAAGAAGGTATGGATTTCAATATTTTATTTGAACAATAATTTTTATTTTCCATTTAGTTGCGTCAGAAAGTAAGTTAAATTCTAAAAAAATGAGATTTACTTAAATCAATTTAGTATTTATTTTTATGCATTTATGGAAAACAGTATTACTTATTAAAAAATACGTAAAACAACATTTAAGCTGAAAAATCTTTCTAATGTGTATTTTTATATATTAAGCGCGGCAGATTGATGAATAAATTAATCATTTATAATCATTGTACACCATTAATTAGATTTTCAATAATTATCAAATTTTATTATGAATTTTAGTTTATTGTTATATATCATAATTGATAATTACCTGATTTTTAAAATGGTTCGATTTAATGTATAAATAAACGTATAAAGAATTGGAAATACTGTTTTGAAGCTGTAATAAACTAAAAAAAGACAGTAATGTCGAAACAATATATTTTAAAAAAATCAAAGATGTTTTCATTTTTGTTATAGATCCAGAGGAGATCCTTAGAAAAAAAAGACGGCGAAGAGGAGTAGGCGAAAAAAAGTAATAATATTTTAATGGTGATATATTTTATATATGTATATTGAGTTATTATTTATTATAATTTATTAGAAGTAGGTAGTAAGCCCGTGAATGTTTCATAATTGATAATCTTCTCGTATTTTTTTGATTGCACTAAAATTGGTCCTGAGTAGTAACATGCAAATTTTCTTTTTTTTTATGATTTTTTGTGATAGGGAATATACATATTTATTAAACCACGTTTCCCGGACACCGTTATTTTTTACGTGAGAAGAGAGAAAGAATATTGAAAGAATATTGTTTTTGAAAAGACATGGATTTTTTTTTGTAAAAACTACATATCTATGCATTTTAAAATTTTCATTATAATCTGATGGAGAGAGTGCAAGAGGATACTGACTACGAGAGTAAGATCATCGGATCATCGATTTTGCTCAAACTTTAGGATATGTTTTTGCATGTAAAAATGTGTAGTTATCATCAAAATAAGATCTAATGTTCAAAAAGATTCATATTCTAGACATTTATAGCTTTGTTTTGAAAACGATCTCTAAAACCTCCTTGAAATGGTAACCAGTAACCAATGGTAACAGGTTGGTAACCTCTTGAAATGGTAACCAGTTGATCTTGAAAATTCTCAAATATAATTTTAGAAAAGATAGATTAAAATAGAGAAAACGTGCTTTACTATCTATACTAGAAAATGGAAATAACACGTGCTATGCATGCGTGTTGTTCACTTGCTTTTGTTTTTTATTGAGGGTAATTACCTCAAACAAAGTTACAGGGCGATCAAGTTTTTTTAGATAATTTTTTTTTATATCTTCAAACTGAATTCGTTGCCCAATAAAATCGAACTATTACGACGAAAGATATTTGAGGTTTAAAATAAAACTAATTGAACATGTGATAATATTTTGAAAAAATTGATTTATAAAAATATCGGGTTGTCGTACGAGAAAAAGAGTAACAAGAATGAATTTTCGAAAAATGTATATTAATTTATTACGAATATTCATAAAGAAAATTGGGTATGATACAATTAATTATTTTTATAAAAAATTAAAAAAAAATGAATAAATACATTAATTTGAGGAAGCTAAGTGCCAATGTATTGGCAGCGGTTTTTTATATTGTAATAGTAGTCATCCATACGTTTTTATGTGATCATTTTTATATTTTCTTCAGTTAGTGACGAATTATTGGTTTTAAAATTAAATTAAAAATAAAAATTAAATAAAAAGGAAAATTTTACATTATTTTTCAATTTAGAGTTTCTTTCTGTTATAGCAACTTAATAATCTTAACTCACTATACGTATATAAACTATAATATATTATCATTAAAATATTATTACTGGTATTACATATAATATTATAAACATATACGACTTTATATTTCTTTATATTGTCACGGGTTGGATTTTCGGGCTAAGGCACGTTTCACCTGTGTACCTTAGCGGTTCAAATCCATATCTCTCGGTTCAACTTCCGGAGATGTAATAGCCAGATTATGCAACGGACACTACAACGTCGTGCAATGTTCACCTAATCTGGTTACTTACCGTGCAACACGCAAGTCGAAGACTTGCGCTTTGTTTCTCACCAGTGACTCGAACTCTCCTCTCGTTCACTGGTTCGTGTGCCGGTTGCTCAGATGAAACGATACGTTTTCTCTTACGTAACGACCGCGGAGGCGACGGGGAACGGGGAATGACTAGGTCGCGAAATAATAACTCCAGAGGTCAAATGTTAATAATAAAAGACTATTGTTTATTAAATAAAAGAAGTTGTGGTGTGATAATGGATCAGAAATATAAAAGAAATGAATCTAGGTTTGCTTACTCCCTATCTAAACGGTGCGCCAGCACGTTACGACGTCACTGACGTCACGCTCACGGTAATTTACGCCGCGCACGTGAGGTATAATACGCCCCGCGTGTGCGGTACTCTACGCGCGCGCTCACCGAGTAAAGCGACGAAGTGTGAGAGCGGTCGCGATCGCCGCGCGACGCACACACATATAAGTGTAAGAGAGAGGGTAGATGTCGGGTTTACACGTGTGCGCACCTGTTGTGCGCACTCACCGGCTTTGGAAAAGCCGGTGGTTTGACCTCGCGTTTAGGCTTCATGAAGTGCGAACCCGATGCCTACACTCTCTCCTCGCACTTGCTCTCACCGCACGAGAACGCCTACTCGAAGCCGATGTCCAGGTACGACGAGCCTGGACGAGCGGTTACGCGTTATTACTCGCGTCGCGGATGATGCGTGCACGTTTACCATGTTAAGTCTTCGGCGAATTTGACTCGGTGGCCTAGCATCCTCGTGTGCATCCTCTCGACTCATCTGGCATCGTAGCTCGATTCTTCAGGATCTCTCGAACTGTAGCAACGCCAGGCGATCGGCTCTTCTGCTCGCGGAAGTCACTTTTATTCACAGTACGGCAGGTAGAATCAGCCTGCCGTACAGTCTCGATATACTTCACGTACTTCCCACGTAAGTACGTGAAGTCACACTTTTCTGACAGAGTAAATGGCCTCAGTAAAGCACACTACTTCTTTACTGAGGTTGAACGAGTGACGAAACACATTGTCACTCGCGAAATTCGCGATAACAAAATCCGCGAACTCGCACGCGTGTATCTCTCACGAACGGTAACAACAAGATGGAAGCCGGGCTCTCTCGCGCCCGCCCGCTCCTCGTCTCGTCGATGCAGCTCCAATACTGCATTGACGCGCCCTCTAGCGTTCGCTACCACGCACTTACTAATTATCGACGTCGGTACGGCAGGCCGTGACACCCCCCACCCAGACGTCGCTTATCTCCAGATGGGCGACTCTGTACACCAATCCGACGTCGGTTGTACCTGGAAAATCTGAGACAGCTTTGTCTCCGACTACCCTTGTCAGCTCTCGAGGTTTTGAGGTTTGCCTCGAAGCTGCGTCAAATATCGCCAGGTAAAAACTTTCTTCACTCTTCAGTAACTGAAGATTTAGCTTCGGTAGAAGCTTTCTCTTTCTCTAGCTCTACAGGCTGATCTACTTGTAGAGCTAGCAATGCGTGCTTCGCTTTGCTGTCATGGTTGTCTACCAAGACAGTAACGTTCGCCTCTTCGCATCGGCGGCCTCTCGTTGGCCACTGCTCCATGTATAGCCGGCACGCTGGCGTCTGGTACGTTTTCCAGCCAGATGACGGTGGTGAAAGCCAGGTCTTCTTCGTTATTTTCCGACCTGATCAGTGGCGGCTGGGTTTTCGCAAACGGCGGGTCGCTCATCGCCGTGTTCTCTCTCTTCTTCTTCCTTTTTTTTTCTTCTCTTCTTAAGATCAGTTCCTACCCTCGGAGATTCTTCGGATTCTCGAAACTCGGAATTGAACTTCGGTAGCCATAGTGCTGGACAGGCGAAACGACCTATCGAGCTACCCATTGCGTTTATCACGCCCGGCTGGTGTGAGTCAGCGCATTGCGGGGTGGCCTTCCCCTAGGGTATGCTAGACTTAGCTAGGTCGCTTCTAAGGTCATCGCTTACGTTACCTGGAGTTAAACACACTCCAAACCAGGCATCGTTACCGTCGATTCGACAAACAAATCGGGAACGGTATGCCTGGCGGCACAAAGCGGATGCAGAGCTAAGCTTCGACGCATTTACGGCACTTGACGAAACCTCTAGTCACTTCTATCAGTCACTGGTGTGACCGGCCGGAAAATGACCTGTCATCGCGGCTTAATTTTGGGCAAAATTAGTTGGCCAGCGATGCCGCGTGAGAGGATCGCCTGAGCTGGCCCAGAGGCATTCGGCTTCCGGTCGAGGGGTCCTATTCCTCCGAGGATATTATACTCTCTTCTTTTCGCCTGAACGTCGACGGCTTGGTGGATTTTCCTATCTCTCTTTCCACCACTCGTCGAACGATAACGGCGGTACGATGTTTTTCGACTCCGAAGTATGTTACCTGCCGTCGCTGGAATCTACCGTTGACCTGTCCTGCTCGTCACTTGACCTGAGCTTCTTTGGTTAAACGGTATGTCTCAACGTCTATTCTTCAGCAACGACAGGCTGTGGCTCTCTCGGCTTCTCAGTAGCCTATCTCACCACAGCCATAGCAGCGAATGAGACCTGAGGGTTGTCTTTGACCTTGTCGACGGTCGTCCTTGCTCTTTAAGGTCCTCCAATGAGTCCTCAGGGCTATCCTTGACCTTTCTCGTCGGTCGTCCTTGCTCTTTGAGATGGCGGGTTTACACGTGTCCACACCTGTTGTGTGTACTCACCGGCTTTGAAAAAGCCGGTGGTTTGACCTCGCGTTTAACCTTGATGAAGTGCGAACCCGATGCCTGCACTCTCTCCTCGCACTTGCTCTCACCGCACGAGAATGCCTACTCGAAGCCGATGTCCAGGTACGACGAGCCTGGACGAGCGGTTACGCGTTATTACTCGCGTCGCGGATGATGCGTGCACGCTTACCATGTTAAGTCTTCGGCGAATTTGACTCGGTGGCCTAGCATCCTCGCGTGCATCCTCTCGACTCATCTGGCATCGTAGCTCGGTTCTTCAGGATCTCTCGAACTGTAGCAACGCCAGGCGATCGGCTCTTCTGCTCGCGGAAGTCACTTTTATTCACAGTACGGCAGATAGAATCAGCCTGCCGTACAGTCTCGGTATACTTCACGTACTTCCCACGTAAGTACGTGAAGTCACACTTTTCCGGCAGAGTAAATGGCCTCAGTAAAGCACACTACTTCTTTACTGAGGTTGAACGAGTGACAAAACACATTGTCACTCGCGAAATTCGCGATAACAAAATCCGCGAACTCGCACGCGTGTATCTCTCACGAGCGGTAACAACAAGATGGAAACTAAATATTCTCAACGAATTTATTAATTACAGTAATTTTTTACTGCTGTTCCAGTAAAGATCTCCCTTTTTAGTTTGTTCAGCATTCGGATACTTTATTTTATTATGAGCACTCTTAACGCCATCTATGAGCGCTCCTAGAAATTACTTTGTGTACAATCAGAAAAATATATTTAATTGATATACAGGGTGATTCTGAAACAATACAACATTTATACCAACGTGATCAGCGTGAAAAACTGAGTCAAGATCACTTGGTCCCGAAAATTTTCCGGCAAGTTTTCCACACCTCTCTTAAGCACAGTGGAATTTCCCGCATAGCGTCGGCCCTGGCAGAGCGGCGGCTCGAGCCGAGCGGCGGCCGCCGCGGCAAAGAGTGAGGGGCAACCGTTGCTACGGAGTACGTCTACGGAAGCGGGAGGTAAGGGGGAAGCGGAGCAATTGAGGAGCGCAACGATTTAGTCCACAGTAAAAATCGCTGTGAAATCGACTTGTCACAGAAATGACTGCATATTGGTTATAAGGTAAATCGAGATCGCAAAAACCGATTTTGAAATTTGCAGATTCCTAGGTCCAAGGGTTCTATCCGAAAACAGTGTTTGAAAGTTTTATTTACTTATATCTCGAGAACCGCTTAGTCTACAACAAAATGGCTTACACCAAACGAAAGAGCGCAAAATTTTGAATCAGAAACGATTTTTTACTCGATTCTGATGAGTGCAGAGTTCCGAGATAATTAATCGAAAAGAAATGAACATGCCCCCGACTTTCCTCCCGCGCTGCGGTATGCTTCCCGTGTCTCTCGCTCCCACAGCGTTTATTTCTTTTCGCTTAATTATCTCGGAACTTTGCACTCGACGGAATCGAGTTCAAAATCGTTTTCGATGCAAAATTTTAAGCTCTTTTGTTTGATGCAAGCCATTTTATTGTTGACTATAGTCAAATAAAACTTACGAACGTTGGTTTCGTATAGAAGCTCTGGGAAACTGAGAGAGCTGCAAATTTCAAAATCTGTTTTTGTCGACTTCGATTTACCTTATAAACAGAATTCAACCATTTCTGTGACAAGTCGATTTCAGTACTGGACTCATTTTCAAGACAGCTGGCGAGGAAAGCTTTCGTTTGATCGGCCAAAAGCTAGTGAAACTATGAACGCATCATAGTTGATATCTCTTGTTGATAAATACAGAGCGAGTCATGTATTTCCATTCTTAAAAAACATGGACCCGATGTTGTGCAACATTTGAAAATTGATTTAGATTGGTCATAAAGAATAGGCGTGAAGATTTGCTATACTCGTTACATTTGAATTTTTATATTGAATTTCTATACTTTAGGTATTTTAAACTAAATAAATAAATTAACATAAAATATGAAAATAATTTTTCGTTTAAAAAAATTATCTGATTAGTCTATCATTTTAAGTATTCAGAATTAAAGCATGATAAAATACTTTTATTTTATACTTTGATTTTGTCATTAGTCTTTACAAAAAACGAGAAATCGACGGCACTGCTATTTTAGAGCGTTACATGAAAAGTTATTTAGTTTAAATCATGTTAACCATGGAATTTCTTGATGAAACCCCGGGAAGCGTTCGTTTCGTTTCGTCACCAGTTCAACTTTTATTTTCAGACTCGTAAACAGCTGTACAGCCATGCAGCGACAAGCTCACTCGAAAAATTACGGACGATGCCGCCTTGCAGTATTACGACAAAAGTTCTTGCTCTAAAATGAATTTCTCATCCTCGCAAGCGCGTTATCCTTCTAATCTTCAATGGATCATTCAATAAAAAAACGATAAAACAGTTACACGACCGTTGTCAAAATTTATGCAAAGGATTTTCTGGCTTAAAATATTATTTTAACCCTACGATGAGCTCAGGTGCCTGGTAACACATTACCCTTTCAAACACAAGCGTTTTTCTATTAGAAATCAAGAAATCGCGTACACAGGTACCTCGTATCCTTACGTAAAGAGTTCTCATGCTTAAATAAATCTATCGGCTTCGCTAAAACATCTAGAGCAGCACAACGCTCTACCCTATGATGCCCAAGAGTATTGTTTGTTGAAAAAATTGCAAAATTAGAGATGCTGTCGCTTCGCAGCCTTACATTAAAAGTTCTCGCGCTTTGAACATTAAAAGTTCATACAAAAAAGCAGATCTATCTACCTATAATCTTCAATAAACTGTAACGTAAATAGATAACCAGAATGTGAATTGAAAGGAAAACTTCTATTAATGGTAACAAAAATCGTATTTCTAGTTAACGAGGTTCATGCGCGACTCCCAAATTAAAGCAGTGTTAAATGAAGAGGTTGTCTAAAATATGTAAGAGCAATAGCTGTAATGTAATTAAGCCATTTCAAATAATATAAATAGGTAATCTGTTATAAAAAAAGTCTATTTAACATAACTAAACAAACATTTTTTAACAAAATGTCGATATTTCAGGAACAGATTTCGACAGTACAAACAATTATTGATAAAACACAGGGATCTTTTTTCATTAACTACCGATTTCATTTTTCAAGATAAGATATTGTTTCTTAATTTATTTTATTGTTACTTGCCGAAGAAAAATTTCATAATTATCCAAAACCTTCAAAGTTAAAGCAAATTTAAAAAATACATTTCTTTTACCATTTTCCGCGAATTTATGAACAACCACGGCCATGGTTATAAAATTCTGAATAATAAATGATTTTGTATTTTTCCCCCGACGAGACCCAAGAACATTCATTAAGGGGGTCAGAGACCTTTAAAATGACTAAAAATCGATTTTTTTATTACATATTTCACTAAAAAACACTTGTATAATATGTCCCAAATTGTTTTAAAGCATTATCCATTTTTCATTGATAAAGCTTTCTATTTGCTTTTTGTGTAAATTACATTTATAGCACTGCGTGACTTAAGTCCGCACTTATGTCACGCATATCCGTGCGATAAGTAGTCCATTATTTCACCGTGTTTATCGCACTCGCTACGCTCGGGCGCTAACCTCACGGTGCCCTAATGGACTGCTTAGCGCACGGATAGGCGTGACAGCGAACTTAAGGCATGCAGTGTTATAAAAAATTGTACGATACTAGTGCGTTAAGTAACCCATTACACGCCGTGATAGGATCCTCGCTACGCTCGGGCCCTAACTTCACGCTGTGACATAATGGGCCACTTATCGCACTTGTATCGTAATGTACTATGTTCCCCTTGTATAGATAATATTGATTTGTACTATTTTTTTTTTTTGTTTAATTTTCTTTTTTTAATATATTTTAAATTTTCATTCTACATATGTATACCGCGTAACCAAATTATCCTGACATTGGATTTTCTCCATGGAAAATTGTAAAAAGGTTGGAAAAGCGGTGAGTCTAAGGGTTTTGGCGACCGAGGAACACAGTGGTGCAGTCAAAATTGACGTAGCACAAAAACAAAAAAGATAGCAAAATTATTTTTTCGAAAAATATTTAAGGTTTGGTTTTTATGTACATTTATCGAAGTTGATTAAGTTTAAAGACCATACCGCCTTTGACCGACCTCGATATCGATATATTAAGTTAAAAAATTGACAATATATTGCTAGTATATTGGAAATATATTGGGTAGCATATGGGAACTATATTGCCAAACCTATTGGCGATATGTGTGAGATACCTGTTTGGCACAATAATTGCAATATATTGGAAATAGGTTTTGCAATATAGTGCCAATATACTTCCCATATCTATTGCCAATACATTACCAATGTAGATCCAATAGTTTTGATTTCTACGCAGGTATGGCTGAAAGTATAAAGGATTCCATACGGAAAGCGTTGGATTCGAATTTTTCGCACAACATTGACTGAAATTCACCTAAATTTAATACTAAGTTTCCCGTAAGTAGAGCGTATTTATCACTCTTTTCCCAAAGTTAGGTGAAACTTAACATTAACTTTGTATGAAGTTTTACGTAACTTAAACATAAGATTTCAATTTGGTTTTCCAAACTTTCAAAGAGATGAACTGAGGCAAAGTGAATATAAACATATGAAGTATTTCATAAGAAGAGTGTCAGATTCGTATTTTTACACGAACATGGGGGGAAACTAATCTGAAGTTCATACTAAGTTTTCCGTCGATGGTTGTGACAAGCTTTTTCTAAAGTATGGCTGAAAGTATGGCTTAAAGTATGGCTGAAAGTATGGCTTGAAGTATGGATGAAAGTATAGCTTAAAGTATGGTTGAAAATATCGCTTAAAGTATGGCTTAACGTATGGCTTAAAGTATAGCTGAAAGAATAGCTGAAAGTATGGCTTAAAGTATGGCTGAAGGTATGGCGTACAGTATGGATGAAAGTATGGCTTAAAGTATGGCTGAAAGTTGTCGTTTAGACTCCGTAAGGAGATCGTAGTATTCGAATTATTTCCACAACCGTGACTGTAATTTACCTAAATTTTGTATTAAGTTTCTCGTGAGTAGAACGTATTTATCATTATTTTCCCAAACTTTACCGAAACATAACCTTGTATGATGTTTTACGTAATTTAATCATAAGATTTCAATTCGGTTTTCAAAACTTTAAAAGAGTTGAACTGAGCCAAAGTTAATATAAACATATGAAGTATTTCCTAAGGCGAGTGTAAGATTCCTATTTTTACACGAACATTGACGGAAACTAATCTAAAGTTCATATTAAGTTTTCTGTCGATGGTTGTGACAAGCTTTTTCTAAAGTATGGCTTGAATTATGGATGAAAGTATGGCTTAAAGTATGGCTTAAAGTATGGCTTAAAGTATGACTGAAAGTATGGCTTAAAGTATGGCTTAAAGTATGGCTGGAAGGTATCGTTTAGATTCCGTAAGGAGATCGTAGTATTCGAATTATTTCCACAATCTTGACTGTAATTCATCTAAATTTTGTATTGTGTTTCTCGTGAGTAGAACGTATTTATCATTATTTTCCCAAACTTTACCGAAATTTAACATTAACCTTGTATGATGTTCTACGTAAATTAATCTTAAGATTTCAATTCGGTTTTACAAACTTTAAAAGAGATGAACTGAGGCAAAAGGAATATAAACATATGAAGTATTTCCTAAGGCGAGTGTAAGATTCCTATTTTTACACAAACATTGACGGAAGCTAATCTGAAGTTCATATTAAGTTTCCTGTCGATGGTTGTGACAAGCTTTTTCTAAAGTATGGCTGAAGGTATGGCTTAAAGTATGGCTGAAAGTACGGCTTAAAGTATGGCTGAAAGTATAGCTTAAAGTATGACTTAAAGTATGGCTCAAAGTATGGCTGAAAGTTAACGTTTATATTCCGTAAGGAGATCGTAGGATTCGAATTATCTCCACAACGTTGACTGAAATTCACCTAAATTTTGTATTAAGTTTCCCGTAAGTAGAAAGTATTTGAAAGTTCTTTTCCCAAACTTTACCGAAACTTAAGATTAACCTTGTATGATGTTTTACGTAATTTAATCGTAAGATTTCAATTCGGTTTTCCAAACTTTAAAAGAGATGAAGTGAGCCTAAGTTAATATAAACATTTGAAGTATTTCCTAAGGCGAGTGTAAGATTCCTATTTTTACACGAACATTGACGGTAACTACTCTGAAGTTCATATTAAGTTTCCTGTCGATGGTCGTGACAAGCTCTTTGTAAAGTATGGCTGATAGTATGGCTTAAAGTATGGCCGCTAGTATGACTTGAAGTATGGATGAAAGTATGGCTTATAGTATGGCTTGAAGTATGGCTTCAAGTATGGCTGAAAGTATGGCTTAAAATATGGATGAAAGTATGACTTAAAGTATGGCTCAAAGTATGGCTGAAAGTTAACATTTATATTCCGTAAGGAGATCGTAGGATTCGAATTATCTCCACAACGTTGGCTGAAATTCACCTAAATTTTGTATTAAGTTTCCCGTAAGTAGAAAGTATTTGAAAGTTCTTTTCCCAAACAAATCCGAAACTTAAGATTAACCTTGTATTGTGTTTTACGTAATTTAATCGTAAGATTTCAATTCGGTTTTCCAAACTTTAAAAGAGATGAACTGAGCCAAAGTTAATATAAACATATGAAGCATTTCCTAAGGCGAGTGTAAGATTCCTATTTTTACACGAACATTGACGGAAACTAATCTGAAGTTCATATTAAGTTTCCTGTCGATGGTTGTGACAAGCTCTTTCTAAAGTATGGCTGATAGTATGGTTTAAAGTATGGCTGCTAGTATGACTTGAAGTACGGATGAAAGTATGGCTTAAAGTATGGCTTGAAGTATGGCTTCAAGTATGGCTGAAAGTATGGCTTAAAATATGGATGAAAGTATGGCTTAATGTATGGCTGAAAGTTAACGTTTAGATTCCGTAAGGAGATCGTAGTATTCGAATTATTTCCACAACCCTGACTGAAATTCACCTAAATTCTTTTCCCAAACATTACCAAAACATAACATTAACTTTGTATGATGCTTTACGTAAGTTAATCATTTTAACCTTGCAGAATATCTACAAAAATAATGGCAACCCCCAGAGCACCGCGGAAGACCGCCAAAGTACCCCTAAAGCACGAAAAAATAAAAAAAATCTAATTCCGCCGTTTTTGAGATCCCGGATAATTTTATTCCGGGAATAAAATTTTCAGCATGCAAGATAGCTACAAAAAAATTGGCAACCTCCAAAGTACTGCGAAAGACGCCCAAACTATCCCTTAAGCACGAAAAAATCGCAAAAAATTCTTTGGGGGTGTACTGCGATACTTTGGGGATTGCCAATTTTTTTTAGCTATCTTACATGCTCAAAATTATATTCCGAACTAAAATTATCGGGAATCTCAAAAACGGCGGAATTAGATTTATTTTTGCCGTTTTTTGTGCTTTAGAGATACTTCGGGAGTCTTCCACGGTGCTATCAGGGTAGCCAATTTTTTTGTAACTATCTTGCATCCGCAGAATTGTATTACGGGAAAAAGTTATCGGGGATCTCAAAAGCGGCGGAATTAGATTTTTTAGCGATTTTTCGGACTAAAGTGGCAGTTGGTGGTCTTCCGCGGTGCTTTGGGGGTTGCCTAATTTCTTGTAGAAATTCTGCATTGTCAAAATTGAATTCCGATAATAAAATTATCGGACATCTCAAAAACGGCGGAATTCGATTTTTATTGTTCGTGTAAAAATACGGATCTTACACTCGCTTTAGGAAATACTTCATATGTTTATATTCACTTTGCCTTAGTTCATCTCTTTTAAAGTTTGGAAAACCAAATTGAAATCTGACGATTAACTTACGTAAAACTTCATACAAAGTTAATGTTAAGTTTCACCCAAGTTTGGGAAAAGAATGATAAAGACGATCTACTTACTCGAAACTTAATATAAAGTTTAGATGAATTTCAGTCAAGGTTGTGGAAAAAATTCGAATCCTACGTTCTCCTTACGGAATCCAAACGATAACGTTCAGCCATACTTTAAGCCATACTTTCATCCATACTTTAAGCCATACTTTAAGCCATACTTTAAGCCATACTTTCATCCATACTTCAAGCCATAGTTTCGGCCATACTTTAAGCCATACTTTCAGCCATACTTTCAGTCATACTTTAGAAAAAGATTGTCACAACCATCGACAAAAAACTTAATATGAACTTCAGATTAGTTTCCGGCAATGTTCGTGTAAAAATAGGAATCTTACACTCGCCTTAGGAAATACTTCATATGTTTATATTAACTTTGGCACAGTTCATCTCTTTTAAAGATTGGAAAACCGAATTGAAATCTTAAGATTAATTTACGTAAAACACCATACAAGGTTAATATTAAGTTTCGGTAAAGTTTGGGAAAATAATGATAAATACGTTCTACTCAAGAGAAACTTAATACAAAATGTAAGTGAATTTCAGTCAAGGTTGTGGTAATAATTCGAATACTACGATCTCCTTACGGAATCTAAACGATAACTTTCAGCCATACTTTCAGCCATACTTTCAGCTATACTTTAAGCCATACTTTCAGCCATACTTTCAGCCATACTTTAAGCCATCCTTTAAGTGATACTTTAAACCATACTTTCAGCCATTCTTTAGACAAAGCTTGTCACAACCATCGACGGGAAACATAATATGAACTTCAGATTATTTTCCGCCAATGTTCGTGTAAAAATGCGAATCTTACACTCGCCTTAGGAAATACTTCATATGTTTATATTAACGTTGGCTGAGTTCATCTCTTTTAATGTTTGGAAAACCGAATTGACATCTTATGATTAACTTCCGTAAAACATCATTCAAAGTTAATGTTAAGTTTCGGTAAAGTTTGGGAAAAGAAAGATCAAATACGTTCTACTCACGGGAAACTTAAGACAAAATTTAGGTGAATTTCAGTCAATGTTGTGGAAATAATTCGAAACCTACGATCTCCTTACGGAATCTAAACGTTAACTTTCAGCCATTCTTTAAGCCATACTTTAAGCCATACTTTCAGCCATACTTTAAGCCATACTTTAAGCTATTCTTTAGGCCATACTTTCAACTATACTTTCAGCCATACTTTAAGCCATACTTTAAGCCATACTATAAACCATACTTTCATCCATACTTCAAGCCATACTTTCAGCCATACGTTAGAAAAAGCTTGTCACAACCATCGACGGAAAACTTAATATGAACTTCAGATTAGTTTTCGCCTATGTTCGTGTAAAAATACGAATCTTACACTCACCTTATAAAATACTTCATATGTTTATATTCATTTTGCCTCAGTTCATCTCTTTTAAAGTTTGTAAAACCGAATTGAAATCTTAAGATTAATTTACGTAAAACATCATACAAGGTTAATGTTAAATTTCGGGAAAGTTTGAGAAAATAATGATAAATACGTTCTACTCACGAGAAACTAATTACAGAATTTAGGTGAATTTCAGTCAAGGCTGTGGAAATAATTCGGATCCTACGATCTCCTTACGGAATGTAAACGTTAACTTTTAGCCATACTTTCAGCCATACTTTAAGTCATACTTTCATCCATATTTTAAGCCATACTTTCAGCCATACTTGAAGCCATACTTCAAGCCATACTTTAAGCCATACTTTCATCCATACTTCACGTCATACTAGTAGCCATACTTTAAGCCATACTATTAGCCATACTTTAGAAAGAGCTTGTCACGACCATCGACAGGAAACTTAATATGAACTTCAGATTAGTTTCCGTCAATGTTCGTGTAAGAATAGGAATCTTACACTTGCCTTAGGAAATACTTCATATATTTATATAAACTTTGGCTCATTTCATCTCTTTTAATGTTCGGAAAACCAAATTGTAATCTTACGATTAAATTACGTAAAACATCATACGAGGTTAATGTTAAGTTTCGGTAAAGTTTGGGAAAAGAACTATCAAATACGTTCTACTCACGGGAAACTTAATACAAAAAATTTAAGTGAATTTCAGTCAAGGTTGTGGAAATAATTCGAATCCTACGCTCTCCTTACGGAATCTAAACGATAACTTTCGGCCATACTTTAAGCCATACTTCATCCATACTGTAAGCCATACTTTAAGCCATACTTTAAGCCATACTTTAAGCCATACTTTCATCCATACTTCAAGCATAGGTTCAGCCATACTTTCAGCCATACCTTAGAAAAAGATTGTCACAACCATCGACAAAAAACTTAATATGAACTTCAGATTATTTTCCGCCCATGTTCGTGTAAAAATACGAATCTGACACTCGCCTTATGAAATACTTCATATGTTTATATTCACTTTGCCTCAGTTCATGTCTTTGAAAGTTTGGAAAACCAAATTGAAATCTTATGATTAAGTTACGTAAAACTGCATACAAAGTTAATGTTAAGTTTCACCTATTTTTGGGAAAAGAGTGATAAATACGGTCTACCGAGTGACAATCCACCAACGCTCCACTTTTAAAAGGTTGTAATTAACGATTGGATTGAAAAATCGATACCGGGTGGGCGGCATTTTAAGTGTTTTGAGCTGGTCTATCGATTGGTCGTATCTATTCTCCGATAGGATTAGTATTAACAAAGTTATGAAATTTTCTTCCCGGAAAAAATGTTTTTTCGAACTTTATTTATGCATTTTCGGAAAGAACAGAAAAAAACGTTTGGGAATAGGCATTTTTGTGTATAAATTCGGTAAATGCTTTAATTTGAAATAAATGTACAAAATCATTAATATTTCGATGCAGACGGAAAGAAATGTGGATGAGGCTTCAAACGTTCTGTAGGGTTGGAATAGAGGAATGTAATGAAACGCGCAAGTTCTCGCCGTGTCAGAAAGAAGAGGTTACTTGCTCTGTTTACATAACGATCTTATGTTCGGCGCTCAGAGATGTCGCCAGTATGTACGCTCGATTCGCCGGTGCGCGGCGGCCAGCGTAGCGCAGAGGCAGGCAACGATTGAATATCGTCCAAGTGTCATGCCGTATGCCTCGACGCACAATAACGTTCGATGTAACAGCCCGTTGCAAGTTTGGGGGTGTACTCTGTCGTTTTTACGTTTAGGTGTCGTAGCACATCCAATGGGGTGTCTAGATGTTCGGAGTGACCGAAGATGGAGTCTAGGTCGTGCGTTCCGTAGTTTCTTACTTCTAGGTGTCGTAGTACATCAAGTGCAGGATCTAGGTGTTTGGGGTGGCCGATGATGAAGTCTAGGTCATGCGCTCCGTAGGTTTTTTACGTCGAGGTGTCGTAGCACATCCAATGGGAGGTCTAGATGTTCGGGGTGGCCGATGATGGCGTTTAGATGTTGCGCTCCGTAGTTTTTTACATCGAGGTGTCATAGCGCATCCAATGAGAGATCTAGATGTTCGGGGTGGCCGATCATGGAGTCTAGGTAGTGCGCTCCGTAGTTTTTTACGTCTAGGTGTCGTAAAGCATGCAAAGGGGGGTTTACGTGCAATATTTAATCTTTATCTAATAAATATCTAATTTTTAAATATTCTATTCGAATATTTACTGGAAATCTCAGCCGTAATCTCAGCTGGAACACTATCTGTAATTTGTTCAAAAACAGTAGGTACAGCTGGAATTCCAGCTGGTATTCCAGCTAGGTATTTTCAACCGGGAGCGCATTCTCAACGGATATTCCCCTCTAGCTGCTCGATTCCTCATGGTAATCTAGCCCATTGAAATTAATATAACTGAATATAAATAAGTAGTTTAAGCTATTCATTGTTCGTATGCTTAAAAGACCTCTCAAAGGGCGAACCCAAATACAGTAGATTGTCAATTTTCATGAAAAATATTGACGTTTAATTAGTTTGCTATTGCATCAAAGAGAATTGTTTTTGCGTAACAGTACTTACTGCACTCTTAAAAATTATGTGCCTATTTAACACAAAGTTTATGTAAAATATGAATGTTCCTATTTAACACAAAAATTTGTGTAAATGATGTACACAAACATTGTGTAAGAATTCGACACAAGAATTTGTGTAAAATCGCTGCTTTACAAACAAACTTGTGTAAATTGCCGTTTTACACAAAAATTTGTGGGAGAGGACAGGGAGATCGTTTAATTCCCGTGCACGTCGATTTTAGTCCCTTTTCTGGCGATTCTGACAGACGCTGCTAATCGGGCCGTCCGGTGTGCTAATGACGCTTCAATATAAGTCATTATCTAGTAGAAATTTATCTATACGAAATGGCCAAGAAGTTAGAAAATAGCTAGTAAAACTGGCTAATAAATGACTATGATGAAACGCTTTTTCTCCTATTTTTTGCCTATTTCTTAGATTGAGGTAAAAATAAAATATTCGTATTTGATTTACTTACTAATTTTATCTTTGATAAAAGAGCGTTAAACTGCATTGGATGGCTTTTCAAAATATAAATAAATAACATGAACTAATAAATCGTTTATTGTACTCATTTTATGAATAATTCAGCAAAACTCTTATTTCTCCATCTGATTCTGTCCCTCTCACTCCTTATCATAGCAGCAAGCCTTCTAGTAGCCATTTTCAGTATATAAAAACTGATCAGTTTTAATATCTTTAAAATACTTAAGAACAAGGTTGTGCTTGTCTTCGAAAAACTAAATTCTATTTTTCAATCTATTAAATAGACAAATAATGGAAGAAAAAGTATTTCATCGAGAGGTAGAAAGTGGACAACAGAAATTCCTTTTTTATAATGGCCAATTTCTAATATAAATGGTCGGATATTGGTTATAAAATGTTTTGGATTTCCACCAGGGTAGTGTAGTCATTAATTTGCGATTTCGGCGGTCAAGATGCTCTGTGAAAACACAATTTAGTTATTCATTGATGTATCGATCGTCTTGCGTCTCATTATCGTAGGACAATTATGTAAAAAGTTCAACAAGTATGAGGACTTTGAAACACGGCCATAAGAAACGCAAATACCTGTTAAGTCCATCTAGCAGTTCTATTGTAATGTTTGCTAGAAGTCATTTTGTTTGTTTATATTTATTTGATTTCTGCCGTTCCCATATCCTGAGGATAATCCCTCGAAAAGTTCAAAAGGTCCCAGTCGCGAGAAATGGCTTACGATGCGAATAAGAGTTAATAATGTATCCTTACTTAAACACGATTTCGCCTGTCAAGATGGTCTATGAAAACACAATTTAGTTATTCATTGACGAATCGATCATCGTAAGTCTCATTGAAGTAGGATAATTATATAAAAAGTTCAAGAAGTATCAGTACTTTAAAAAAGGTCCATACGATACGTAAGTACCTGTTAATTCCATCTAGCAGTTTCATTGCAATGTTTGCCTAGAAGTCAATTTCTTTTTGTACTTTTATTCTATTTCTGTAGTTCAGTATGACACATTAAAAACGTACACTCTTCTCTAACTCTTTTATCATGATTGGCGAAACCGATTTGGATAAAGTAGTAGAGCATTCGAAAGAGCGGAGCAAGAGCTTTCTAATCGTATTGTTAGTTATTTTCGTAGACTTTATAATTATTATTTATTTTGATGTCTAAAGTTCAGTTCAAGGTGCAAAGTTGACAGCTTATGTTTTTTCAGCCGATCATTTTTTCTCATGTATTTGGAGTAAATAGATACGAGATAACCGTACTTTAGATGTAGTTTGAGGTATTTTTCTATTTTTAAAATAATATTAAAAATGTGGTAATTAGGCTATGCGTTAAAGAACAAGTCAGGTCTACGACACCTTCAGACCTTCCGTTTGAAAAAATCCCTAGGATTTTCGAATGTCTTGAAAAATAAACCGCGTCATTGATGGATGTATCCTAAGATTCCATTTAATTTAATTGTATAAAGTAAAATGAAAGACTGTATAATAAGAAAGAATTAATTTTGTGAAATATTATTAACCTAGAAAAATTAATACCAATACAATGTAATTTTGTAAATTTGACGAAGGAGATGAAATAATACGTACACCCAATGGACAAAATAATTTTTAATATTTGAACACAAGTTTTGGAACTTTATAATGGTTAGGTTAGCCATAAAACTTTCGTACAACCTACTCTCAGATCTTTATCTAACCCATCCTTTACAACCTTCTAAAAGCTGGAGTTCCAATTTTCAAAGTTACTTTTTCCATTGGGTGTAGAATAATCATAATAATATTTAATTGTAACAGGATATATCGCTTAAATCTCATCGTCACAACGAGCCGGGAGGAGCGAAAAAATGAAGAGTTTTCGAGGCAAAGCGATGTAGTATGCGGAACGTAGGTGATTGTACATAGCAGTGTTACAGAATAAGTCTCGATGCGGTCGAGCTGCCTCGCCTATTCGGACAATCAGTGGCTCGACAAGTTTGATCTTTGTCCGATGGCCCTTCCTCGCCAGATTATCGTAACGCGTGTTTGTATGCGCACAGAACAAGTTCCGGTGATTCCGGAACATTCTTACATTAAGCTTGAAGTAACTAGATATCGCTGTCGTCAGATCTGTCCGATGAGACCCGTGAGCTTTAGAAATGACTTCTCTATACGTGAATAGTCTCGCCTTCACTTTAAAATTAAAACAGTTCAAATGCACTTAAACCGAATTAGTGGTGTACTTATAACTAATAATCAGTGACAATAAGTGAATATTTACTGATTGGCAGTTATAAATATAACACTAACTTAGTATCAGTGCATACACATTCATTAAAATTTAGAGAGTAAAAAATGCGGTAATTGTATGGTAAATTCTGTATTACTCCGCTTTACTTTGACGAGATACTCGGATACTGCTTATCATAGACAGCGGGAACCAAAAACAGCTCAGAGTAAATGTCTTTTATAGCATAACAATATCAGTCTCTTTTTATAAATATTAAGAGTAATAATAAAAATAAATGTTTTAATTTATGTTAGGTAATGAATAATCAGTCAATTCCCAGACCTAATAAGTATTGGACATGTCCCAAGTAACTTATTATTGCGTTATTACCTTATATTTACCCATTTCATCATTCATAATCGTCGACTGAATACATATATCATTTTTTCCCTCTTCTCGGTAACCGCGATTTGGGAAGTCACACGAAATCGATCCAGTTACGTTCTACTTTACTCGCATAGGCATTTAGACTTGCTAGCCCATTCCATTTGATGTAAAAAACGCGGTAATTGTATGGTAAATTCTGTATTACTGCGGATTACTTTTACGACATACTCGGATATTGCTTATCATAGACAGCGGGAACCGAAAACTGCTCAGAGTAAATATCTTTTAGCAATAATATCAGTTTATTTTTAGAAATATTAAGAATAATAATAAAAATAAATGCTTTAATTTATGTTAGGTGATTAGTAGTGAATCCATTCCCAAACTTGAACCGTACAATTTGCAATTTCCGGTTATCGGCGACCGAGAAGCAGGAAATGCCGTGCTCGGTCGGTTTAGGTAGTTTCAGGAGCCTCGCGGACTATTCCGAAGACCAAAGAAGTATTGGACAAGTCTCAAGTTAATTAGCATTGCGTTATTACGTGCAAAAAAGTGCTACTTTGGTAACACGTATCGTAATGTACTATACTTTTCCGAATCTACTATTTTTGATTAGCTGGCCAAAAGTACCAACTTTCCTACCGGCGCCCGATCGCAAATGTTGTATTTTTGGTGTCGCCAGCCACAAAAATTATATAAGCACAAGGGGTGAAAATAAAGAATCCGTTCGACTATGTTTGTCAGTCTTGTCGTCGGTTAGAGTGACAATTCATGTTCGATCTGGTACATTCTTTATTTTTCATCGACGCCATTCCGAAAGTACTATTTTTTTTCTTCCTAGCTACGCGAATAGTGCTTTTTTCGGGCCTGAGTTGTGCTTTTTTCGGCCTGGCCGTAGATACTTTGAAAATAAAAGTAACGCCTTGCGAGACAATTTCCATAGAATTCGGTATTTATGATTAAATTTGAGCTTTCGACATCATTTATTCTATTCTAGAACGATCTAGAATAAACGAATCCATCTCTGATCTCGAAGGAAGTAAAAAAAAAACAATCGGTTGCGCCCTCATTAGGTGTTGCTATGTGTAAGTATGTGTAAACTATTTTTGTATATGTAAACTGTATGTAAACTATTTTTTCGCTATACGTCGAAGTAGGGATGTATGAATACTCGACTCGACGTGGTTGAACAGTATCGATCTATTTTTTCGAACTCGAGTCGAATACTCGATACTTTGAACTGTTCAACATAATACGATCTACTCGTACACAATCAAACAGTTCGAACCTAATGAACTACTAGGAAGTGCTTGTACTACTCGATTTCGTTGAATTGTTCGAACCAAGTCGGACTATTCGATTTCGTTGACTGTTCGAACCAAGTCGGACTATACGATTCCATCGAACTATTCAAATCAGGTCGGACTATTTGATTACGTCGAACTGTTTGAACCGCGTTTGTGTTTCTTACCGAGTAGAAATTCATCCAAGTCTCCCGGATGTAGGCCCTGCACAGGGTAAGGTTAGGAGGGTCGTATCCAGGAATGTGACGCGGTGCAGGACAGGCTACAAACGGGTCGCCCTAAACTCAGTTTTTTATGCTCGATAACTATACTTATCTAAACCTAGACATATGCCATATTTTTTTAAATATTCGAATAGTATTTCTAAATTTGGTAGCCCCGTACATTGAAAATGTACCAAAAATTATAAAACTATAAAAAAAATCGCTGCTCATTGGCCCGTAGCTGCCTCAATTTTAATTTGTTGATTCCTTTAATTAATTTTTAATAGCAAAAATTATAAATTTACTTCTACAAAAAATTTTGAATCGATTAAGTAAATTTTACTCCCGTAATCGTTGGACATACAAAACTAATTTTTTTCATTTATCAATTTTTTTGTAAAAAAATTAATTAACAAAATGAACTAAAAATTTTTACAGATAGATAATTATTTTCTGCATTATCATGATTTTTCTTTTAAAAAAATTGACTGTTTAGTTTGGGAGTTATAAGCTTTTAAAAAAAAAACATGTTTTCGTTAATAACAAAAGAACCGTGATAGCTACAAACTTTTTTTTTTTTTTAGAAAATATAGGTATTTTAATTAAACTTCCGAGATATGAATTTTTCTTTGCTATTTTTCGTGTATTTTTAGTCATTATAGACTCTTTGCACCCCCCAAGCACAATTTTTCGGATCGATTTTCCTGTCGGCAATTTTTTTACAAGACTATGGCAATATCTTGAAGAGATTTAAGCCATAAAATTTGTCTCGAATTCATAATCTGCCGAGTTATGAATTTTTCTTTGCTATTTTTCGTATATTTTTAGTCATTATAGACTCTTTGCACCCCCCAAGCACAATTTTCCGGATCGATTTTCCTGTCGGCAATTTTTTTGCAAGGCTATTGCAATATCTTGAAGAGATTTCAGCAATAAAATTTGTCTCGAAATCATTAATTCCCGAGATATGAATTTTGTTCCGTAATTATTACGTATTTTTCGCTATTTTAGCCCCTTTGCACCCTCCAAGTGAAGGGTTCCGTATCGATTTTCATATCGGAAATTTTTTACATGTCTAATGCGATATCTTGAAGAGGTATCAGCCATGAGATTTGCCTCGAATTGATAAACTCCGCAGATATGATTTTTTTATCATGTATTTTCTGGTAGGGGTGGTTTTAGGGATGATTTGGGGGGATAATCGTTTGGGAAATAACATATTTTGTTGTTTTTTTTATGTTTTTATGCATATCTCTAACAGATAAGATAAAAAAAACCGAATTACAAATACCAGTCCCAAACTTATTGCTAACGAAGTATTTGCGACTCTGGGAATTTGTAAATATTTTTTAGCACGGTATCTCGGCTTCAAGGGGCTTTTCCGGAAAAGCGATTTCATTCCCAATTTTTTTGTAGACTGGAGCAAATACTTCGTAAGGTAGAATTTTTCGACTGGTACGTGTACAAAACGTCCCTCCAGTGTTGAAAAAAAAAATTGTTAACGAAATTGCTCTTCTGGAAAAGCCCCTTCATTCCGACATACCGTTCTCCAAACTATAAATAAATTACCAGAGTCGCTAATACTTCGTTAGGAAAAATATTTCAACTGCTATTTGTAGAAAACGTCCGTCCAGTCTTGAAAAATATTTGGGAACGAAATCGCTTTTCCGGAAACGCACCTTCAAGCCGATAAACCGTGCTCCAAAATATAAAAAAATTCACAGAGTCGCAAATAGTTCGCAAGGAGAAATTTTTCGTCTGGTACTTGTAGAAAAGTTCACCAAAATAAAGACGAAATCATGTAGCCCAGTGCACCGAAAAACGGAAGTATTTAAAGTATGTTTTTTACTCTATGAGAAAGCGCGCATAGACTTCATTTCCATTTCAAAAATAAGAATACGAGTTTTGATACAGTAAAATTTATTTAATTTCACTCTACGAAAAACTCATAAAGAGCGAGTCTGGCCTACAAATTGCATGAATTTTGTAGCGTGATTTTTTGAAGCTTTTTCTCGTGCCTAGCAGTGTTTCGGCACAGCGGGAACACCCGTATGCCAAAGTGTGCCGCGAGATCGCTGTTATTGGCATACTTGAAGTGCTTTTGCAAAGTCTGTGTCATATCTGGAAGCGAGATTCTTAATTCATTAGCGCCATTAACCACCGAGCCGCGTTGCGGAGATCTAACAGAAGAAATTTCGAGCTCTTTCAAAAATGATGTACGAATGTTTCGGAATCACCGGAACATTCGTACGCACTGGAGTTTATTAGTTGAGCGGTCCCCCCGAGAGACGTCCAAAGTAGTAGAACCTATCGCGTAGATTTCTTGCTCCTTTTTATATTGCATAAGACCATTTTCAGCTCTGCATGAACAGCCGCACGCGGTCGCGTGCCTCGAGTACGTAGTTATCAGCACACTTGAAATGCTTTTGCAGAGTCAATACCATATCCGAAAGCGAGATTCTTAACGCATTAGCGCCATTAGAAAAACCACCGAGTCTCGTTCGGGAGATCTCAAAGCAGAAATTTCGATCTCTTTCAAAAAGGGTGTACAAATATTCTGCAATCAACGGAACATTCGTACGCACTCGAGTTTACTAGACGAGCGGACTCGCTGAGAGACGCCAAAAGTACTTAGTAGAACCTATCACGTGGATTTCTTGCGTCTTTTTGTATTACGTAAGACCATTTTCAGCTCTGAATGAACATCCACACGCGGTTGCGTACCTCAAGTTCGCTGTTATTGGCATACTCGAAGTGCTTTTGTTGTGCCTTTGCCATCTGAGGAGGCGACATTCTGCACATAGAAGAGTCATGCTTTTGCACAGTCTTTACCATATCTGAAAGCGATATTCTTTACGCATTAGCGCCATTAGAAAAACCACCGGGACGCGTTGGGGAGATCTAACAGCAGAAACTTTGAGCTCTTTTAAACAGGGTGTACGAATGTTCCGGACTCATCGGAACATTCGTACGCACTGGACTTTACTAGTCGAGCGGTCCCGCCAGAGACGCCCTAAGCAGTAGAACCTATAGCGTGGATTTCTTGCTCCTTTTTGTATTGCGTAAGACCATTTTCACCTCTGCATGAACAGCCGCAGGCGGTCGCGTGCCTCGAGTGCGCTATTACTGGCACGCTCGAAGAGATTTTGTATAGTCTTTACCATATCTGAAGAGAGATTCTTCACGCATTAGAGCAATTAGGAAAACCCACTGGTCTCGTTCGGATCTAATAGCAGATATTTCGAGCTCTTTGAAAAAGGGTGAACGAATGTTCCGGAATCACCGGAGCATTCGTACGCACTGGAGTTTACTAGTCGAGAGGTCCCGCCGAGTGACGCCCAAAGTAGTAGAACCTATCGCGTGGATTTTTTGCTCCTTTTGCATTGCGTAAGACCAATTACAGCTCTGCATGAACAGCTGCACGCCGTCGCGTGCCCCGGTTTCGTTGTTATTGACACACTCGAAGTGCTTTTGTTGTGCATTTTCCATCTGAGGAGGCGACATTCTGCACATAGAAGAGTCATTTCGAATGTTGGCGAGTATCATCAGACAGATCGGACAGCAGAGATTTCGAGCTTTTTCAAGAATGGCGACGAATGTTCCGGAATCAACGGAACATTCGTACGCACCCGAGTTCATTAGTCGAGCGGTCCCGCCGAGGGACGCCCAAAGTAGTAGAAACAGACGCGTGGATTTCTTGCTCTTTTTTGTATTGCGTAAGACCATTTTGAGCTCTGCATGAACAGCCGCACGCGGTCGCGTGCCTCGAGTACGCTGTTCTTGGCACACGCGAAATGCTTTTGCACAGTCTTTACCATATCTGAAAGCGAGATTCTTCAGTAATTAGCGCCATTAGGAAAACCCATGAATATCGTTGGAGAGATCTAACAGTAGAAATTTCGGGCTCTTTCAAAAAGGGTGTACGAATGTTCCGGAATGACAGGAATATTCGTATGTACTCGAGTTTATTAATCCAGCGGTCTCGCTGAGAGACGCCCAAAGTAGTGGAAACAGACGCGTGGATTTCTTGCTCGTTTTTGTATTTCATAAGACCATCGATTCCGATCCGTGTAAAAATAAGGCTGGGTTGAGTCTGATAACGATCAATGTAACAGCGTGTCCAAAACTATTACACTATGTAACAAGGGAGAAAATTTGCTGTTCATTTTCGGAGGTGGGTTCACTCCCATATGTAACAAGTTTTGGACAAGAAAATCTCTTCTTTGTTGAAACTTCATATCACGAACTCATTATTAGAATGTTTGGTAAAACTTCAGGCGAAGTTTAGCTAAACCTTATAAAAACCTTTAATAAAAAAAAAACCTTTGACCTTTCATACCTTTAACTTCGTCTAAACTTTCTATAAAATTTATGTAAACTTTGTCTAATCTTTGTCTAAACTTTGACTGAACTTTATCCAAACTTTGTATAAACTTTGTATAACGCTCCAAGCCTGGCTTAAAGTCTGGGTTAAAATCTGGGTTGATGTATGGCTTCAAGCCAGACTTTTAGCAAGACTTCGAGCGTTATATAAAGTTAATCCACAGTTTAGATAATGTTCAGTCAAAGTTTAGGCAAAGTTTAGATAAAGTTTGGATCAAATTTGGACAAAGTGTAAGCAAAGTTTGTACAAAGTTACAAGGTCTTGATGAAAATTTCGCTTAAACTGTCGCTCGAAGTTTCGATAGAAGTCTAGATTATTCAAGCCGAATATCAACACAAACTTTAAACCAGACTTTAAGCCAGACTTCGAGCGTTGTACAAAGTTTAAACACAGTTTGGATAAAGTTCAGCCAAACTTTAGATAAAGTTTAGAAAAAGTTTATATAAATTTTATTGAAAGTTTAGAACAAGTTAAAGGTTGAAAAGGTTGAATGTTTTTTTTTATTAAAGGTTTTGATAAGGTTTAGCTAAACTTCGCTTGAAGTTTTACCAAACTTTCTAATAATGAGTTCGTGATATGAACTTTTACCAAAGAAGGGATTTTCTTGTCCAAAACTTGTTACATATGGGAGTGAACCCACCTCCGAAAATGAAGAGCGACTTTTCTCCCTTGTTACATAGTGTAATAGTATTGGACTCGCGGTTACATTGATCGTTATCAGACGAGCTCTTATTGATAATCTTAATAGTCCAATTGCTAATTCTTGAGATTCTCAAGAAATGGAAGTTGACGCTATTTCGTGAGATTCTAAAGAAATAGAAGTTGGCGCCTTTTTTTAGACTAATTTGTTCAACATAAATATTTGAAAAATGAAAGTTAAAACGTAGTTTATAAACTATTCTTTTCCATACCACATGTAATCCCACGCTATGCGACGTAGCCAACTTTACACTTACATTACTTGATTATTTTACGCCCTAGATGTATAATGTACTTATGTATTTATAACTAAACAACTATTTTTCATTATTTCCTTAATTTATAAATTACTAATTGGGAAAATAAGAAACCTTTTGTAGTTTCAAAACAATAAACGACAACACTGTTTCATGAGATTCTGAATGAACCGAGATTCTGACTGTTTCTTGAGATTCTCAAGAAACGGTCCAAATCGCTATTTCTTGAGATTCTCAAGAAATGGAAGTTGACGCTATTTCCTGAGATTATCAAGAAATGGAAGTTGACTCTATTTTTTGAGACTAAGTTATACACCGTTAATACTTGGCACATCAAAGTTTGTTATAGAAAATAGTTTATAAATTATTTTATTACTTATGAATTTATTTTTCAACGTGGTATTAACCTATAAATTAATAATGTGAAATATAACATATTTTCAATAAAGAAACGTCCGTACTGGTTACTCAGTTTCTTAAGAAATCGCGTCGACTTCCATTTATTGATAATCTTAATAGTCCAAATCGCTAATTCCTGAGATTCTCAGGAAATGGAAGTTGACGCTATTTCCTGAGATTCTGAAGAAATGGAAGTTGACCCCCTTTTTTAGATTAATTTATTCAACATAAATATTTGAAAAATGAAAGTTAAAATATTGTTTATAAACTATTCTTTTCCATACCACACGTAATCCCACGCTATCCTACGTAGCCAACTTTACTTTACATAACTTGATTATTTTACATACTGTACTAATGTATTTATAACTAAACAATTATTTTGAACAATTTTCTTAATTTATAAATTACTAATTGGGAAAATAAGAAACATTTTGCAATTTTAACAAAGCAAACGTCGACACTGATTAATGATTTTCTCAAAAAACCGGACTTTGAACTGTTTCTTGAGAATCTCAAGAAACAGTCCAAACCGCTATTTCTTGAGATTATCAGGAAATGGAAGTTGACTCTATTTTTTGAGACTAAAGTGTTCTTTGGTTCGCCTTACCTAAGTACAATAATACACATTCTTACTTATTAATACATGAATATATTAATAGTAATAATATACGAGGGTCATTTGACATGTACCTAGCCTCACCGCCAGATGGTGCCACTATCGCACCAGAAATACACTACAGTGCAGTATCTTCCTGTAAACGGTTACAGACGAAATTTCAGCCGGATCGGAGTTGTAGTTTATTTTTGAGAGCGTGTGAAAGCAAATGTGTCCGTTGATTTTTGAAAAAATGGAGAAAGAACAATATCGATCGGCGATTCGATTCTTATTTTTGGAAGAAGGGAAATCGCGCAGTGAAATTAAAGAACGCTTGGATGCAGTGTATGGGGATGCTTCTCCTTCGATGGCGACCGTTAAATTTTGGTATAACGAGTTTCAATGTGGTTGTACTTCGGTTTTTGATGATCCACGCCCAGGTGCTCCGAAAACAGCCACTACGGAGGAGAACGTGACAAAAATACACGATATCGTTTTGTCAGATCGCCGATTAAAGGTGCACGAGATAGCTGCGATAGTAGGCATCTCAGAAGAACGCGTGTGGCATATCCTACATGAGATTTTAGGCATGAGGAAGCTGTCAGCAAGGTGGGTGCCGCGTTTGCTGACTGCAGACAACAAGCGCATCCGTGTGACCAGTTCAGAGCAGTGTTTGGAGCTATTTAATCGCAATCCAAAAGAGTTTTTGCGTCGTTACATGACCGTCGACGTAACATGGATTTACTACTACACTCCAGAGACCAAGGAGCAGTCAAAACAGTGGACCTTACCCGGTGAACCTGCTCCGAAGAAGGCGAAGACGGTCCCGTCGGCCGGAAAGGTGATGGCCACTGTTTTCTGGGATTCTCAAGGTGTGATTTTTATTGACTATCTGGAGAAGGGCAAAACGGTCACAGGACAGTACTACGCCGAACTATTGAGCCGATTTGACGCCGTATTAGAAGAAAAACGGCCCCATTTGTCTAAAAAGAAAGTGCTTTTCCACCACGATAATGCACCGGCTTACACTTCTGCACTCGCCACGGCTAAATTGGTCGAATTACGCTACGAACTGCTGCCCCATCCACCGTATTCTCCAGATTTGGCTCCGTGCGACTTTTTTTTGTTTCCGAACCTAAAAAATTCGCTCGCCGGGAAGAGATTCCACTCCAATAACGAAATAATCGCCGCCACGGAGGCCTATTTTGCAAACCAAGAGAAAACATTTTTTTCAACGGGATTAAAAAAATTGGAACACCGCTGGACCAAGTGTATTCAACTAAAAGGAGACTACATTGAAAAATAAATTTTATTTTTTGTAAAATTTTGGTGTTTTCATTTGTAGGCTAGGTACTTATCAAATGACCCTCGTAACTACATATTATGCACTTTAACAACTATAGATATACATAATATAGATAATTTAAAAATACTTATCTTGGATTTAGACATCGTATTCCCTAATTCTGCCAAAAATAGTCCGAAGACGATTTTTCTTACTTTACATTTACACTAGTACTTTAGATAACAAGCGTAATAAATAAGAATGAGGAGAAGTGGTCCAGTAATAGAAAGAAAAATTGAGGGGATAGATGCTACGCATCCGCCGAGGACGAGTCAACCGCGGCAGCTCCTTCTTCTGTCCGGAGTCACGCGTATATGTTAATAAAACAGCTAAGCGCCATAGAACGAAGATCAAATACGACGAGCCGATTATCCCAGCGGCAGGCGGCGAGCGAGCTCGGCCGCACATAGGTACATAGGTATTTAGACTTGCTAACCCATGACATTTGATGTAAATAACGTGGTAAATGTATGGTAAATTCTGTATTACTGCGAATTACTTTTATGACATACTCGGATACTGCTTATCATAGACAGCGGCAACCGAAAACAGCTCAGAGTCAATGTTTTTTAGCATAATAATGTCAGTCTTTTTTTATAAATATTAAAAATAAGGATAATAAATGGTTTAATTTACGTTAGGTAATTATAGTGAATCCATTCCCAAACTTGAACCCTACCGTTGTAATTTCCAGTTCTCGGTGACCGAGAAGCAGGAAAGGCCGTACTCGGATGGTTTCGATAGTTTCAGGAGCCTCGCGGACTATTCCGAAGACCAAATAAGTATTGCACATGTCCAAAGTAATTTATCATTGCGTTATTACCTTATATTTACCAATTTCATCATTCATAATCGTCGTCTGAATACATATATTATTTTTTCCGATTTCTCGGTAACCGAGATTTGCGAAGTCACACGAAATCGATCCAGTTATGTTCTACTTTACTCGCACAGGCATTTAGACTTGCTAGCGTATGCCATTACATGTAAAAGACGCGGTAATTGTACGGTAAATTCTGTATTACTGCGGTTTCGTTGACGAGAAACTCGGATACGGCTTATCACAGACAATAGGAATCGAAAGCAGGTCAGAGTCAATGTCTTTTAGCAATAGTATGAGTCAATTTTTATAAATATTAAGAATAATAATAAAAATAAATGTTTTAATTTATGTTAGGTGATTAATAGTGAATTCATTCCCAAACTTGAACCGTACCATTTGCAATTTCCGGTTCTGGGCGACCGAGAAGAAGGAAATGCCGTGCTCGGTTGGTTTAGGTAGTTTGAGGAGCCTCGCGGACTATTCCGAAGACCAAATTAGTATTGGACATATGCCAAGTTAATTATCATTTCGTTATTATGTTATATTTACCAATTTCATCATTAATAATCGTCGCCTGATTAAATATATCATTTTTTCCCACTTTTCTGTAACCGAGATTTGGGAAGTCACACGAAATCAATCCAGTTATGTTCTACTCCACTCGCACAGGCATTTAGACTTGCTAGCATATGCCATTATATGTAAAAGACGTGGTAATTGTATGGTAAATTCTGTATTACTGCGGTTTACGTTGACGAGAAACTCGGATACTGCTTATCATAGACTATGGGAATCGAAAGAAGGTCAGAGTCAATGTCTTTGAGCAATAGTATCAGTTTATTTTTATAAATATTAAGAATAGTAATAAAAATAAATGTTTTAATTTATCTGAACTAATGAATAATCAGTCAATTCCCAGACCTGAACCGTACAATTTGCAATTTCCGGTTCTCGGCGACCGAGAAGCAGGAAATGTCGTGCTCGGTTGGTTTAGGTAGTTTCAGGAGCCTCGCGGACTATTCCGAAGACCAAATAAGTATTGGACATGTGCCAAGTTAATTATTTTTGCGTTATTGCGTTATATTTACCAATTTCATTATTAATAATCGACACCTGATTAAATATATCATTTTTTCCAACTTCTCGGTAAGCGAGATTTGGGAAGTCATACGAAATCGATCCAGTTATGTTCTACTTTACTGGCACAGGGATTTAGACTTGCTAGCGTATGCCATTATATGTAAAAGACGCGGTAATTGTACGGTAAATTCTGTATTACTGCGGTTTACGTTGACGAGAAACTCGGATACTGCTTATCATAGACAATGGGAATCGAAAGCAGGTCAGAGTAAATGTCTTTTAGCAATAGTATGAGTCAATTTTTATAAATATTAAGAATATTAATAAAAATAAATGTTTTAATTTATGTTAGGTAATCAATAATTAGTCAATTCCCAGACCTGAACGGTACCATTTGCAATTTCCGGTTCTCGGCGACCGAGAAGCAGGAAATGTCGTGCTCGGTTGGTTTAGGTAGTTTCAGGAGCCTTGCGGGCTGTTCCGAAGACCAAATAAGTATTGGACATATGCCAAGTTAATTATCATTGCGTTATTACATTATATTTACCAATTTCATCATTAATAATCGTCGCCTGATTAAATATATCATTTTTTCCCACTTTTCTGTAACCGAGATTTCGGAAGTCACCCGAAATCGATCCAGTTATGTTCTACTTTACTCGCACAGGTATTTAGACTTGCTAGCGTATGCCATTACATGTAAAAGACGCGGTAATTGTACGGTAAATTCTGTATTACTGCGGTTTACGTTGACAAGAAACTCGGATACTGCTTATCATAGACTATGGGAATCGAAAGAAGGTCAGAGTCAATGTCTTTTAGCAATAGTTTCAGTCAATTTTTATAAATATTAAGAATAGTAATAAAAATAAATGTTTTAATTTATCTAAACTAATGAATAATCAGTCAATTCAGAGACCTGAATCCTACCGTTGTAAGTTCCGGTTCTCTGTGACCGAGAAGCAGAAAAGTCCGTACTCGGTTGGTTTCGATATTTACAGGTGCCAGGCGTACTATTCCAAATACCAAATGAGTATTTGAGAAGTTACTAGTTAATAATCAATTCATCATTACGTTCAATTCCTCACTTTCATTATAAAAATCGTCGTCTGATTACATATATCATTTTTTCCCACTTCTCGATAACCGAGATTTGGGAAGTCACACGAAATCGATCCAGTTATGTTCTACTCTACTCGCACAGGCATTTAGACTTGCTAGCATATGCCATTACATGTAAAAGTCGTGGTAATTGTATGGTAAATTCTGTATTACTGCGGTTTACGTTGACGAGAAACTCGGATACTGCTTATCATAGACAATGGGAATCGAAAGCAGGTCAGAGTCAATGTCTTTTAGCAATAGTATGAGTCAATTTTTATAAATATTGAGAATAATAATAAAAATAAATGTTTTCATTTATGTTAGGTAATAAATAAACAGTCAATTCCCAGACCTGAACCGTACAATGTGCAATTTCCGGTTCTCGGCGACCGAGAAGCAGGAAATGTCGTGCTCGTTTCGTTTAGGTAGTTTCAGGAGCTTCGCGGACTATTCCGAAGACCAAATAAGTATTGGACATGTGCCAAGTTAATTATTATTGCGTTATTACGTTATATTTACCAATTTCATCATTAATAATCGACGCCTGATTAAATATATCATTTTTTCCAACTTCTCGGTAACCGAGATTTGGGAAGTCATACGAAATCGATCCAGTTATGTTCTACTTTACTCGCACAGGGATTTAGACTTACTAGCGTATGCCATTACATGTAAAAGACGCGGTAATTGTATGGTAAATTCTGTGTTACTGCGGTTTACTTTGACGACATACTCGGATACTGCTTATCATAGACAGCGGGAACCGAAAACCGCTCAGAGTAAATGTCTTTTAGCAATAGTATGAGTCAATTTTTATAAATATTAAGAATATTAATAAAAATAAATGTTTTAATTTATGTCAGGTAATCAATAATTAGTCAATTCCCAGACCTGAACGGTACCATTTGCAATTTCCGGTTCTCGGCGACCGAGAAGCAGGAAATGTCGTGCTCGGTTGGTTTAGGTAGTTTCAGGAGCCTTGCGGACTCTTCCGAAGACCAAATATGTATTGGACATGTGCCAAATTAATTATCATTGCATTATTACGTTATATTTATCAATTTCATTATTAATAATCGTCGCCTGATTAAATATATCATTTTCCCCCTTCTCGGTAACCGAGATTTGGGAAGTCATATGAAATTGATCCAGTTATGTTCTACTTTACTCGCACAGGCATTTAGACTTGCTAGCCCATGCCATTACATGTAAAAGACGCTGTAATTGTATGATAAATTCTGTATTACTGCGGTTTACGTGACGAGAAACTCGGATACTGCTTATCATAGACAATGGGAATCGAAAGCAGGTCAGAGTCAATGTCTTTTATCAATAGTATCAATGGGAAATGTATGTGTACAGTTCGGAGTTCGTTAGTTCAAGCCTCAAGACAAAGAATAAAATATGTAACATTGGCTTTGTTATTCGCAACTACTACTGCCATCTGCCGTTCTCTACAAAAACGTCAATATACGCAGTACGATACTGCGCACATGCGGCCTGCGCTCATGAATTGATGCCGTAACGCCGCGATAGTGCGCGATTCTTTGTCTCGCTTTACCTAAGTACAATAATACACATTCTTACTTATTAATACATCAATGTATTAATAATAATAATATAACTATTATTCACTTTAAGAACTATAGAAATACGTATTATAGATAATTTAAAACTACTTATATTGGGTTTAGACATCGTATTACTTACTTTTCATTTTCACTAGTACTTTACGTAAATCAAACAAGTGTAATAAATAAGAATGAGGAGAAGTGGTCCAGCAATAGACAGAAAAATTGGGGGGGATAGATGCTACACATGTCGCCGAAGACGAGTCAGCCGCGGCAGCTTCTTCTTCTGTCCGCAGTCACGCGTATAATGTTAATCAAACAGCTAAGCGCCATAGAAAGAAGATCAAATACGACGAGCCCTCATCCTGTCGGTAGACGGCGAGCGAGCTCGGCCGCACCGAGAATTATTCTCTAAAACTGCTAAGATCGGGCACCTACGTTTGGCACATTCCAACGCTTTTACTCGCTAAGTCGATTTACTTTTTTCGCTCTTCTCGCATCGTTGTGATGATGAGATTAGCACTATTTATTCGGTTACAATTATCTAAATAATTAAATATTATTATGATTATTATAAATATTATTTAATCTGCTTCAACATCTTTACAAAATTACATTATTCGTGGGATAGAGTTTTTTAGGTTAATAATATTTCTCTAAATGAATTTTTTTTAATTATGCAGTATTTCATAATACATTTCAATATTAATTAAATTTACTCTTACCATTGTGAATCCTAGGGACTTTTTCAAACGGGAGGTCTGAAGTTGCCGTAGACCTGACTTGTTGTTCTTTAACTCATAGCCTAATTACCACATTTTTAATATTATTTTAAAAATAGAAAAATTCCTCAAATTACATTCAAAGTACGGTTATCTCGTATCAATTTACACCAAATACATGAGAAAAAAAGATCTGCTGAAAAAACATAACCTGTCAACTTTGCACCTTGAACTGCACATTCAACATCAATATAAATAATAATTATCAAGTCTATCAACAAAAATAAGCATACCATTAGAAAGCTCTTGCTCCGCTCTTTCAAATGCTCTACTACTTTTTCAAAATCGAGATTGCTAAACTTGACTTTAATGCATTTCCATTTCGTCGATATTTTACATTTTGGCAACAATAACGGATTATCTTATGCAGAAAAGTTCATATTAAGTTTACGAGAAATTTGAAAATAGCATTAGAAAGCTCTTTCTCCGCTCTTTCGAATGCTCTACTACTTTTTCCAAATCGGTTACGGCAATCATGAGAAAATCGTTGGAGAAAAGTGTACGTTTTTAATGCGTCATACTGTATAAGAAGTTTAAGAAGTATCATGACTTTGAAAAAGAGCCATACAAGAGGCAAGTACCTGTTAAGTATATTTCTTCGATTTTTGTCGGTCCCATGTCCTTAGGATAATCCTTCGAAAAGTTCAAGTGAGACCAGTGGCGCGAAATGGCTTACGCAGTGAACTAACATTAATTGTCTATGCTTACTTGAACGGGATTGCGGCGATAGAGATGCTCTAAGAAAACACAATTTAGTTATTCATTGACGAATCGATCGTCGTGCATCTCATTATCGTAGGACAATTATATAAAAAGTTCAAGAAGTATCAGGACTTTGAAACACGGCCGTAAGAGACGCAAATACCTGTTAAGTCCATCTAGCAGTTCTATTGTAATGTTTGCTAGAAGTCATTTTGTTTGTTTATATTTATTTGATTTCTGCCGTTCCCATATCCTTAAGATAATCCCTGGAAAAGTTCAAGTGGTCCCAGTCACGAAAAACGGCTTAAGATGCGAATAAGAGTTAATAATGTATCCTTACTTAAACACGCTTTCGGCGGTCAAGGTGCTCTATGAAAACACAATTTAGTTATTCATTGACGAATTGATCATCGTGCGTCTGATTATCGTAAGATAATTATATAAAAAGTTCAAGAAGTATCAGTACTTTAAAAAAGGTCCATACGATACGTAAGTACCTGTTAAGTACACTGTTATTGTGCACACTCGAAATACTTTTGTTCTGCCTTTGCCATCTGAGAAGGCGACATTCTGCACATAGAAGAGTCATTTCGAATGTTGACGAGTATCATCAGACCGATCAGACAGCAGAAATTTCGAGCTTTTCAAGAATGGCGTACGAATGTTCTGGAATCACCGGAACATTCGTACGCACCCGAGTTCATTAGTCGACCGGTCCCGCCGAGAGACTTCCAAAGTAGTAGAACCTACTACTATCGTGTGTCTTTCTTGCTCCTTTTTGTATTGCGTAAGACCATTTTCAGCTCTGCATGAACAGCCACACGCGGTCGCGTGCCTCGAGTAGGCAGTTATTGGCACACTCTAAATGCTTTTGCACAGTCTTTACCATATCTGAAAGCGAGATTCTTTGCGCATTAGTGCCATTAGAAAAATTACCGAGACGCGTTGGGGAGATCTAACAGCAGAAACTTTGAGCTCTTTTAAAAAGGGTGTACGAATGTTCCGGACTCACCGGAACATTCGAACGCGCTCGAGTTTACTAGTCGAGCGGTCTCGCTGAGAGACGCCCAAAGTACGTAGTGGAACATATCGCGTGGATTTCTTGCTCCATTCGTATCGCGTTAGACCATTTTTAGGTCTGCATGAACAGCCGCACACTGTCGCGTGCCTCGAGTACGCTTTTATTGGCACGCTCGAAGAGATTTTGCATAGTCTTTGCCATATCTGAAGAGAGATTCTTCACGCATCAGAGCAATTAGGAAACCCCACTCGTCTCGTTCGGGAGATCGAACAGCAGAAATTTCGAGCTCTTTCAGAAATAGTGTACGAATGTTCCGGAATCACCGGAACATTCATACGCACTCGAGTTTACTAATCGAGCGGTCTCGCTGAGAGACGCCCAAAGTACTTAGTGGAACGTATCGCGTGGATTTCTTGCTCCATTCGTATCGCGTAAGACCATTTTTAGGTCTTCATGAACATCCGCACACGGTCGCGTGCCTCGAGTACGCTTTCCTTGGCACGCTCGAAGAAATTTTGCATAGTCTTTACCATATCTGAAGAGAGATTCTTCACGCATCAGAGCAATTAGGAAACCCCACTGGTCTCGTTCGGGACATCGAACAGCAGAAATTTCGAGCTCTTTCAATAATAGTGTACGAATGTTCCGGACTCACCGGAACATTCGTGCGCACTGGAGTTTACTAGTCGAGCGGTTCCGCCGAGAGACGCCCAAAGTAGTAGAACCTATCGCGTGGATTCCTTGCTCCTTTTTGTATTGCGTAAGACTATTTTCAGCTCTACATGAACAGCCGCACGCGGTAGCGTGCCTTGAGTATGCTGTTCTTGGCACACTCGAAGTGGTTTTGTTGTGCCTTTGCCATCTGAAAAGGCGATATTCTGCATATAGAAGAGTTATTTTGAAAGTTGACGAGTATGATCAGACAGATCGGACAGCAGAAATTTCGATCTTTCTCAAGAATGGCGTACGAATGTTCCGGAATCAACGGAACATTCGTACGCAGTCGAGTTTACTAGTCGAGCGGTCTCGCCAAGAGACGACCGAAGTAGTGGAACCTATCGCGTACAGTAGATCCTTTGCGTAAAATTCTCTTTTTCGGTTTACCCTCTATCGCGGATAGGATTTGTTTTTCCTTCAATGTCATTACAGTTGTCTGATTGTGAAATTTTCTTTTAAAAATCAGCCGTCGAGATATGCAAATTATAATCTTCAAAATTTATAATATTATTTGTGTATAACTGTAGGTTTTGCCCTACTTCAAAGTCCTGATACTTCTTGAACCTTTTATATAATTATCCTACGATAATAAGACCCACGCAGATCTTATCATAAATGAATAAAGAAATTGTGTTTTGATACAGCATCTAGATCTCCACAATTCCATTCAGGTAATGATACACAATTAATATTTTATTCTCAGCCTACGCTGTTCCTCTTATTTGGGTCCACTTGAACTTTTCGAGGGATTATCCTGAGGACGTGGGAGCGAAAGAAATCGAATAAAAGTACAAAAAGAAATTGACTTCTACGCAAACATTACAGTGAAACTGCTAGATGGAATTAACTGGTACTTACGTATCTTATGGACGTTTTTTAAATTACTGATACTTCTTGAACTTTTTATATAATTATCCTACTTTAATGAGACTTACGATGATCGATTCGTCAATGAATAACTAAATTGTGTTTTCGTAGACCATCTTGACCGGCGAAATGGTGTTTAAGTAAAGATACATTATTAACTCTTATTCGCATCGTAAGCCGTTTCTCGCGACTGGGCCCTTTTGAACTTCTCGAGGGGTTATCCTAAGGATATGGAAACGGCAGAAATCAAATAAATATAAACAAATAAAATGACTTCTAGCAAACATTACAATAGAACTGGTAGATGGACTTAACAGGTATTTGCTTTTCTTATGGCCGTGTTTCAAAGTCCTCGTACTTGTTGAACTTTTTACATAATTGTCCTACGATAATGAGACGCACGACGATCGATTCGTCAATGAATAACTAAATTGTGTTTTCACACAGCATCTTGACCGCCGAAATCGCAAATTAATGACTACACTACCCTGGTGGAAATCCAAAACATTTTATAACCAATATCTGACCATTTATATTAGAAATTGGCAATTATAAAATAGGAATTTCTGTTGTCCACTTCTAGCTCTAGATGAAATATTTTTTCTTCCATTATTTGTCTATTTAAAAGATTGAAAAATAGAATTTAGTTTTTCGAAGTCAAGCACAACCTTGTTCTTAAGTATTTGAAAGATATTAAAACTGATCAGTTTTTATATACTGAAAATGGCTACTAGAAGGCTTGCTGCTATGATAAGGAGTGAGAGGGACAGAATCAGATGGAGAAATAAGAGTTTTGCTGAATTATTCATAGAATGAGTACAATAAACGATTTATTAGTTCATGTTATATATTTATATTTTGAAAAGCCATCCAATGTAGTTTAATGCTCTTTTATCAAAGATAAAATTAGTAAGTAAATCAAATACGAATATTTTATTTTTACCTCAATCTAAGAAATACGTAAAAAATAGGAGAAAAAACGTTTCATCATAGTCATTTATTAGCCAGTTTTCTAGCTATTTTCTAACTTGTTGGCCAGTTCGTATAGATAAATTTTTACTAGATCATGACTTATATTGAAGCGTCTTTAGCACACTGGACGGCCCGATTAGCAGCGTCTCTCAGAATCGCCAGAAAAGGGACCAAAATCGGCGTCCACGGAAATTAAACGATCTCCCTGTCCTCTCCCACAAATTTTTGTGTAAAACGGCAATTTACACAAGTTTGTTTGTAAACCAGCGATTTTACACAAATTCTTGTGTCGAATTCTTACACAATGTTAGTGTACATCATTTACACAAATTTTTGTGTTAAATAGGAACATTCATATTTTACATAAACTTTGTGTTAAATAGGCACATAATTTTTAAGAGTGCAGTAAGTACTGTTACGCAAAAACAATTCTCTTTGATGCAATAGCAAAATAATTAAACGTCAATATTTTTCATGAAAATTGACAATCTACTGTATTTGGGCTCGCTCTTTGAGAGGTCTTTTAAGCATACGAACAATGAATAGCTTAAACTACTAATTTATATTCAGTTATATTAATTTCAATGGCCTAGATTACCATGAGGAATCGAGCAGCTAGAGGGGAATATCCGTTGAGAATACGCTCCCGGTTGAAAATACCTAGCTGGAATACCAGCTGGAAATCCAGCTGCACCTACTGTTTTTGAGCAAATTACAGATAGTGTTCCAGCTGAGATTACGGCTGAGATTTCCAGTACATATTCGAATAGAATATTTAAAAATTAGATATTTATTAGATAAAAATTAAATATTACACGTAAACCCCCTTTGCATGCTTTACGACACCTAGACGTAAAAGAATACGAATCGTACCACCTATACTCCATCATCGGCCACCCCGAACACCTAGAGCCTCTATTGGATGCGCTACGACACCTAGACGTAAAAAACTACGGGCGCACTACCTAAACTCCATGATCGGCCACCTCGAATATCTAGATCTCTCATTGGATGCGCTATGACACCTCGTTGTAAAAAACTACGGAGCGCACCATCTAAACTCCATCATCGGCCACCCTGAACATCTCGACCTCCCATTGGAGGTGCTAAGACACCTCGACGTAAAAAACTACGGAGCGCACGAACTAGACTTGATCATCGGCCACTCCAAACATCTAGACCCCCCATTTGATATGCTACGACACCTAGACGTAAAAAACTACGAAGCGCACCAACTAGACTCCTTTATCGGCCACCCCCAACATCTAGATCTCTCATTGGCTGCGCTACGATACCTGGACATAAAAAACTACGGAGCGGACCATCTAAGCTCCATCATCGGCCACCCCAAATATCTAGACCTCCCATTGGATGCGCTACGACACCTAGACGTAAAAAACTACAGAGCGCACGACCTAGACTCCATCATCGGTCACTCCGAACATATAGACACCACATTGGATGTGCTATGACACCTAAATGTTAAAAACTACGGAGCGCAGGACCTAGACTCCGTCATCGGCCACCCCGAGCATCTAGATCTCTCATTAGATGCGCTACGACACCTCGATGTAAAAAACCTACGGATCGCATGACCTAGACTTCATCATCGGCCACCCCTAACACCTAGATCCTGCATTTGATGTAAGAAACTACGGAGCTTACGACCTAGACTCCATTTTCGGTTACTCCGAACATCTAGACACCCCATTGGATGTGCTACGACACCTAGACATAAAAACGACAGAGTACACCCCCAAACTTACAACGGGTTGTTACATCGGACGTTATTGTGCGTCGAGGCATACGGCATGACACTTGGACGATATTCAATCGTTGCCTGCCGCTGCGCTACGCTGGTCGCCGCGCACCGGCGAATCGAGCGAACATATTGGCGACATCTCTGAGCGACGAACATAAGATCGTTATGTAAACAGAGCAAGTAACCTCTTCATTCTGACACGGCGAGAAGTTGCGCATTTCATTACATTCCTCTATTCGAACCCTACCGAACGTTTGAAGCCTTACCCACATTTCTTTCCGTCTGCATCGAAATATTAATGATTTTGTACATTTATTTAAAAGTAAAGCATTTACCGAATTTATACCAATAACGCCTATTCTCAAATCTTTTTTTCTGTTCTTTCCGAAAATGCATAAATAAAGTTCGAAAAAATATTTTTTCCGGGAAAAAATTTTCATAACTTCGTTAATACTAATTCTATCGCAGAATAGATGCGACCAATCGATAGACGAGCTCAAAAAACTTAAAATATCGCCTACCCGGTATCGATATTTCAATTGAATCGTTAATTACAACCTTTTAAAAGTGGTGCGTTGGTGGATTGTCACTCGGAAGAGCGTATTTATCACACTTTTCCCAAACTTAGGTGAAACTTAACATTAATTTTGTATGAAGATTTACGTAACTTAATCATAAGATTTCAATTTGGTTTTCCAAACTTTCAAAGAGATGAACTGAGGCAAAGTGAATATAAATATATGAAGTATTTCATAAGGTGAGTGTAAGATTCGCATTTTTACACGAACATTGGCGGAAAATAATCTGAAGTTCATATTATGTTTCCCGTCGATGGTTGTGACAAGCTTTGTCTAAAGAATGACTGAAAGTATAGTTTAACGTATGGCTTAAAGTATGACTTAAAGTATGGCTGAAAATATGGCTTAAAGTATGGCTGAAAGTATGGCTTAAAGTATAGCTGAAAGTATGGCTGAAAGTATGGCTGAAAGTTATCGTTTAGATTCCGTAAGGAGATTGTAGTATTCGAATTATTACCACAACCTTGACTGAAATTCACTTACATTTTGTATTAAGTTCCTCTTGAGTAGAACGTATTTATCATTATTTTCCCAAACTTTACCGAAACTTAATACCGAAACTCAGCCATACTTTAAGCCGTACATTCAGCCATACTTTAAGCCATACTTTAAGCCATACTTTAAACCATACTTTCATCCATACTTCACGCCATACTTTAAGCCATACTTTCAGCCATACTTTAGAAAGAGCTTGTCACAACCACCGACGGAAAACTTAATATGAACTTCAGATTAGTTTCCGCCCATGTTCGTGTAAAAATACGAAACTTACACTCACCTTATAAAATACTTCATATGTTTATATTCATTTTGCCTCAGTTCATCTCTTTTAAAGATTGTAAAACCGAATTGAAATCTTAAGATTAATTGATGTAAAACATCATACAAGGTTAATATTAAATTTCGTTAAATTTGAGAAAATAATGATAAATACCTTCTACTCACGAGAAACTAATTACAAAATTTAGGTGAATTTCAGACAAGGCTGTGAAAATAATTCGGATCCTACGATCTCCTTACGGAATCTAAACGATAACATTCAGCCATACTCTCAGCCATACTTTAAGCTATACTTTCAACCATAATTTAAGCCATACTTTAAGCCATTCTTTAAGCCATACTTTCATCCATACTTCAAGCCATACTTTCAGCCGTACCTTCCGCTATACTTTAAACCATACTTTAAACCATACTTCAAAACATATTTTAAGCCATACTTTCATCCATACTTCAAGATATACTTTCAGCCATACATTCAGCCATATTTTAAGCCATACTTTCAACCATAGTTTCAGCCATAGTTTAAGCCATACCTTCAGCCATACTTTAGAAAAAGCTTATTACAACCATCGACAGGAAACATAATATGATCTTCAGATTAGTTTCCGTCAATGCTCGTGTAAAAATAGGAATCTTACACTCGCCTTGGGAAATACTTCATATGTTTATATTCATTTTGCCACAGTTCATCTCTTTTAAAATTTGTAAAACCGAATTGAAATCTTAAGATTAATTTACGTACAACATCATACAAGGTTAATGTTAAATTTCGGTAAAGTTTGAGAAAATAATGATAAATACCTTCTACTCACGAGAAACTAATTACAAAATTTAGGTGAATTTCAGACAAGGCTGTGAAAATAATTCGGATCCTACGATCTCCTTACGGAATCTAAACGATAACATTCAGCCATACTCTCAGCCATACTTTAAGCTATACTTTCAACCATAATTTAAGCCATACTTTAAGCCATTCTTTAAGCCATACTTTCATCCATACTTCAAGACATACTTTCAGCCGTACCTTCCGCTATACTTTAAACCATACTTTAAACCATACTTCAAAACATATTTTAAGCCATACTTTCATCCATACTTCAAGATATACTTTCAGCCATACATTCAGCCATATTTTAAGCCATACTTTCAACCATAGTTTCAGCCATAGTTTAAGCCATACCTTCAGCCATACTTTAGAAAAAGTTTATTACAACCATCGACAGGAAACATAATATGATCTTCAGATTAGTTTCCGTCAATGCTCGTGTAAAAATAGGAATCTTACACTCGCCTTGGGAAATACTTCATATGTTTATATTCATTTTGCCACAGTTCATCTCTTTTAAAATTTGTAAAACCGAATTGAAATCTTAAGATTAATTTACGTACAACATCATACAAGGTTAATGTTAAATTTCGGTAAAGTTTGAGAAAATAATGATAAATACCTTCTACTCACGAGAAACTAATTACAAAATTTAGGTGAATTTCAGACAAGGCTGTGAAAATAATTCGGATCCTACGATCTCCTTACGGAATCTAAACGATAACATTCAGCCATACTCTCAGCCATACTTTAAGCTATACTTTCAACCATAATTTAAGCCATACTTTAAGCCATTCTTTAAGCCATACTTTCATCCATACTTCAAGCCATACTTTCAGCCGTACCTTCCGCTATACTTTAAACCATACTTTAAACCATACTTCAAAACATATTTTAAGCCATACTTTCATCCATACTTCAAGATATACTTTCAGCCATACATTCAGCCATATTTTAAGCCATACTTTCAACCATAGTTTCAGCCATAGTTTAAGCCATACCTTCAGCCATACTTTAGAAAAAGCTTATTACAACCATCGACAGGAAACATAATATGATCTTCAGATTAGTTTCCGTCAATGCTCGTGTAAAAATAGGAATCTTACACTCGCCTTGGGAAATACTTCATATGTTTATATTCATTTTGCCACAGTTCATCTCTTTTAAAATTTGTAAAACCGAATTGAAATCTTAAGATTAATTTACGTACAACATCATACAAGGTTAATGTTAAATTTCGGTAAAGTTTGAGAAAATAATGATAAATACATTCTACTCACGAGAAACTAATTACAAAACTTAGGTGACTGTGGAAATAATTCGGATACTACGATTTCCTTACGGAATCTAAACTATAACTTTCAGCCATACTTTCAGCCATACTTTAAGCCATACTTTAAGCCATACTTTAAGCCATACTTTCAGCCATACTTTAAGCCATACTTTCAGCCATACTTTAAGCCATACTTTCATCCATACTTTAACCCATACTTTAAGCCATACTTTAAGCCATACTTTAAGCCATACCTTCAGCCATACTTTAGAAAAAGCTTGTCACAACATTCGACAGGAAACTTAATATGAACTTCAGATTAGTTTCCGTCAATGTTTGTGTAAAAATAGGAATCTTACACTCGCCTTAGGAAATACTTCATATGTTTATATTCATTTTGCCTCAGTTCACCTCTTTTAAAGTTTGTAAAACCGAATTGAAACCTTAAGATTAATTTACGTAAAACATCATAAAAGGTTAATGTTAAATTTCGATAAAGTTTGAGAAAATAATGATAAATACATTCTACTCACGAGAAACTAATTACAAAATTGAGGTGAATTTTAGTCAAGGCTGTGAAAATAATTCGTATCCTACGATCTCCTTACGGAATCTAAACGATAACTTTCAGCCATACTTTCAGCCATACTTTAAGCCATACTTTAAGCCATACATTAAGCCATACTTTCATCGATACTTCAAGCCATACTTTCAGCAATACCTTAAGCCATACTTTAATCCATACTTTAAGCCATACTTTAGAAATGATTTCCCAACCATCGACAGAAAATTTAATATGAACTTTAGATTAGTTTCCGTCAATGTTTGTGTAAAAATAGGAATCTTACACTCGCCTTAGGAAATACTTCATATATTTATATTCATTTTGCCTCAGTTCACCTCTTTTAAAGTTTGTAAAACCGAATTGAAATCTTAAGATTAATTTACGTAAAACATCATACAAGTTTAATGTTAAATTTCGATAAAGTTTGAGAAAATAATGATAAATACATTCTACTCACGAGAAACTAATTACAAAATTGAGGTGAATTTCAGTCAAGGCTGTGAAAATAATTCGTATCCTACGATCTCCTTACGGAATCTAAACGATAACTTTCAGCCATACTTTCAGCCATACTTTAAGCCATACTTTAAGCCATACATTAAGCCATACTTTCATCGATACTTCAAGCCATACTTTCAGCAATACCTTAAGCCATACTTTAAGCCATACTTTAAGCCTTACTTTAGAAATGATTATCACAACCATCGGCAGAAAATTTAATATGAACTTTAGATTAGTTTCTATCAATGTTCGTGTAAAAATAGGTATCTTACACTCGCCTTAGGAAATACTTCTTATATTTATATAAACTTTGGTTCAGTTCATCTCTTTTAATGTTCGGAAAACCGAATTGAAATCTTACGATTAAATTACGTAAAACATCATACAAGGTTAATGTTAAGATTCTGTAAAGTTTGGGACAAGAACTATCAAATACGTTCTACACACGGGAAACTTAATACAAAAAATTTAGGTGAATTTCAGTCAAGGTTGTGGAAATAATTCAAATCCTACGATCTCCTTACGGAATCTAAACGTTGACTTTCAGCCATGCTTTAAGCCATACTTTAACTCATACTTTCAGCCATACTTTAAGCCATACTTTAGCCATACCTTCATCCATACTGTAAGCCATACTTTCAGCCATACTTTAAGCCATGCTTTCAGCCATACTTTCATCCATACTTCAAGCCATACATTCAGCCATACTTTAAGCCATACTTTAGAAAAAGATTGTCACAACCATCGACAGAAAATTTAATATGAACTTTAGATTAGAGTCTGTCAATGTTCGTGTAAAAATAGGAATCTTACACTCGCCTTAGGAAATACTTCGTCTATTTATATAAACTTTGGCTCATTTCATCTCTTTTAATGTTCGGAAAACCGAATTGAAATCTTACGATTAAATTACGTAAAACATCATACAAGGTTAATGTTATGTTTCGGTTAAGTTTGGGAAAATAATGATAAATACGTTCTACTCACGGAAAACTTAATACAAAAAATTTAGGTGAATTTCAGTCAGGTTTGTGGAAGTAATTCGAATCCTACGATCTCCTTACGGAATCTAAACGTTAACTTTCAGCCATACTTTAACCCATTCATTAAGCCATTATTCAGCGATACTTTAAGCCATAATTTCATCCATACTGTAAGCCATACTTTCAGCCATACTTTAAGCCATACTTTCAGCCATACTTTCAGCCATACTTTAAGCCATACTTTAGAAATGATCATCACAACCATCGACAAAAAATTTAATATGAACTTTAGATTAGTTTCTGTCAATGTTCGTGTAAAAATAGGTATCTTACACTCGCCTTAGGAAATACTTCACATATTTATATAAACATTGGCTTAGTTCATCTCTTTTAATGTTCGGAAAACCGAATTGAAATCTTACGATTAAATTACGTAAAACATCATTCATGGTTAATGTTAAGTTTCGGTAAAATTTCGGAAAAGAACTATCTAATACGTTCTACTGACGGGAAAGTTAATACAAAAAATTTAGATGAATTTCACTCAAGGTTGTGGAAATAATTCGAATCCTACCATCTCCTTACGGAATCTAAACGTTAACTTTCAGCCATACTTGAAGCCATACTTTAAGCCATACTTTCAGCCATACTTTAAGCCATAATTTCATCCATACTGTAAGCCATACTTTCAGCCATACTTTAAGCAATACTTTCATCGATACTGTAAGCCATACTTTCAGCCATACTTTCAGCCATACCTTAAGCCATACTTGCAGCCATACTTTCAGCCATACTTTAAGCCATACCTTCAGCCATACTTTAGAAAAAGCTTGTCACGACCATCACCAGGAAACTTAATATGATCTTTAGATTAGTTTCTGTCGATGTTCGTCTAAAAATAGGAATCTTACATTCGCCTTAGGAAATACTTCATATGTTTATATTAACTTTGGCTCAGTTCAACTCTTTTCAAGTTTGGAAAACCGAATGAAATCTTACGATTAAATTACGTAAAACATCATACAAGGTTAATGTTAAGTTTCGTTAAAGTTTGGGAAAAGAAGTATCAAATACGTTATACTCACGGGAAACTTAATACAAAAAATTTAGGTGAATTCCAGTCAAGGTTGTGGAAATAATTCAAATCCTACGATCTCCTTACGGAATCTAAACGTTAACTTTCAGCCATACTTTAAGCCATACCTTAAGCCATACTTTCAGCCATACTTTAAGCCACACTTTAAGCCATACTTTCATCCATACTGTAAGCCATACTTTCAGCCATACATTAAGCCATGCTTTCAGCCATACTTTAAGCCATACTTTAAGCCATACTTTTAGCCATACTTTCATCGATACTTCAAGCCATACTTTAAGCCATACTTTAGAAATGATTGTCACAACCATCGACAGAAAATTTAATATGAACTTTAGATTAGTTTCTGTCAATGTTCGTGTAAAAATAGGAATCTTACACTCGCCTTAGGAAATACTTCATATGTTTATATTAACTTTGGCTCAGTTCAACTCTTTTAAAGTTTGGAAAACCAAATTGGAATCTTACGATTAAATTACGTAAAACATCATACAAGGTTAATTTTATGTTTCGGTAAAGTTTGGGAAAATAATGATAAATACGTTCTACTCACGGAAAAATTAATTAAAAAAATTTAGGTAAATTTCAGTCAAGGTTGTGGAAATAATTCGAATCCTACGATCTCCTTACGGAATCTAAACGTTAACTTTCAGCCATACTTTAAGCCATACTTTAAGCCATACTTTAAGCCATACTTTAAGCCATACTTTAAGCCATACTTTCATCGATACTTCAAGCCATACTGTCAGCCATACTTTAAGCCATACTTTCATCGATACTTCAAGCCATACTTTCAGCCATACTTTCATCGATACTTCAAGCCATACTTTCAGCCATACTTTAAGCCATACTTTAAGCCATACATTAAGCCATACTATAGAAATAATTATCACAACCATCGACAGAAAATTTAATATGAACTTTAGATTAGTTTCTGTCAATGTTCGTGTAAAAATAGGTATCTTACACACGCCTCAGGAAATAATTCATATATCTATATAAACTTTGGTGCAGTTCATCTCTTTCAATGTTCGGAAAATCGAATTGGCATCTTACGATTAAATTACGTAAAACATCATACAAGGTTAATGTTAAGATTTTGTAAAGTTTGGGACAAGAACTATCAAATACATTCTACTCACGGGAAACTTAATACAAAAAATTTAGGTGAATTTCAGTCAAGGTTGTGGAAATAATTCGAATCCTATGATCTCCTTACGGAATCTAAACGTTAACTTTCAGCCACACTTTAAGCCATACTTTAAGCCATACTTTCAGCCATACTTTAAGCCATACTTTAAGCCATACTTTACAAAATGATTGTCACAACCATCGACAGAAAATTTAATATGAACTTTAGATTAGTGTCTGTTAATGTTTGTGTAAAAATAGGAATCTTACACTCGCCTTAGGAAATACTTCATATGTTTATATTCATTTTGCCTCAGTTCACCTCTTTTAAAGTTTGTAAAACCGAATTGAAATCTTAAGATTAATTTACGTAAAACATCATACAAGTTTAATGTTAAATTTCGATTAAGTTTGAGAAAATAATGATAAATACATTCTACTCACGAGAAACTAATTACAAAATTGAGGTGAATTTCAGTCAAGGCTGTGAAAATAATTCGTATCCTACGATCTTCTTACGGAATCTAAACGTTGACTTTCAGCCATGCTTTAAGCCATACTTTAACCCATACTTTAAGCCATACATTAAGCCATACTTTCATCGATACTTCAAGCCATACTTTCAACAATACCTTAAGCCATACTTTGAGCCATACTTTAAGCCATACTTTAGAAATGATTATCACAACCATCGACAGAAAATTTAATATGAACTTTAGATTAGTTTCTATCAATGTTCGTGTAAAAATAGGTATCTTACACTCGCCTTAGGAAATACTTCTTATATTTATATAAACTTTGGTTCAGTTCATCACTTTTAATGTTCGGAAAACGGAATTGAAATCTTACGATTAAATTAGGTAAAACATCATACAAGGTTAATGTTAAGATTCTGTAAAGTTTGGGACAAGAACTATCAAATACGTTCTACTCACGGGAAACTTAATAGAAAAAATTTAGGTGAATTTCAGTCAAGGTTGTGGAAATAATTCGAATCCTACGATCTCCTTACGGAATCTAAACGTTAACTTTCAGCCACACTTTAAGCCATACTTTAATCCATACTTTCAGCCATACTTTAAGCCATACTTTAAGCTATACTTTAAGCCATACTTTACAAAATGATTGTCACAACCATCGACAGAAAATTTAATATGAACTTTAGATTAGTGTTTGTTAATGTTCGTGTAAAAATAGGAATCTTACACTCGCCTTAGGGAATAATTCATATATTTATATAAACATTGGCTCAGTTCATCTCTTTTAATGTTCGGAAAACCGAATTGAAATCTTACGATTAAATTACGTAAAACATCATACAAGGTTAATGTTAAGTTTCGGTAAAGTTTGGGATAAGAACTATCTAATACGTTTTACTCAGGGGAAACTTAATACAGAAAATTTAGGTGAATTTCAGTCAAGGTTGTGGAAATAATTCAAATCCTACGATCTCCTTACGGAATCTAAACGTTAACTTTCACCCATACTTTAAGCCATACTTTCAGCCATAGTTTCAGCCATACTTTAAGCCATACCTTCAGCCATACTTTAGAAAAAGCTTGTCACGTCCATCGACAGGAAACTTAATATGATCTTTAGATTAGTTTCTGTCAATGTTCGTGTAAAAATAGGAATCTTAAACTCGCCTTAGGAATTACTTCTTATGTTTACATCAACTTTGGCTCAGTTCAACTCTTTTAAAGTTTGGAGTACCGAATAGAAATCTTACGATTAAATTACGCAAAACATCATACAAGTTTAATGTTATGTTTCGGTAAAGTTGGGGAAAATAATGATAAATACGTTCTACTCAAGGCAAACTTAATTCAAAAAATTTAGGTAAATTTCAGTCAAGGTTATGGAAATAATTCGAATCCTACGATCTCCTTACAGAATCTAAACGTTAACTTTCAGCCATACTTTAAGCCATACTTTAAGCCATACTTTCAGCCATACTTTAAGCCATAATTTCATCCATACTGTAAGCCATACTTTCAGCCATACTTTTAGCCATACTGTAAGCCATACTTTCAGCCATACTTTATGCCATGCTTTCAGCCATACTTTCAGCGATACTTTAGGCCATACTTTCAGCCATTCTTTAAGCCATACTTTAGAAAAAGCTTGTCACGACCATCGACAGGATACTTAATATGAACTTCAAATTAGTTTCCGTGAATGTTCGTGTAAAAATAGGAATCTTACACTCGCCTTAGGAAATACTTTATATATTTATATAAACTTTGGTTCAGTTCATCTCTTTTAATAGTCGGAAAACCGAATTGATATCTTACGATTAAATTACGTAAAACATCATACAAGGTTAATGTTAAGATTCTGCAAAGTTTGGGACAAGAACTATCAAATACGTTCTACTCACGGGAAACTTAATACAAAAAATTTAGGTGAATTTCAGTCAAGGTTGTGGAAATAATTCGAATCCTACGATCACCTTACGGAATCTAAACGTTAACTTTGAGCCATACTTTAAGGCATACTTTAAGCCATACTTTCAGCCATACTTTAAGCCATACTTTAAGCCATACTTTCATACATACTTTAAGCCATACTTTCAGCCATACTTTGAGCCATGCTTTCAGCCATACTTTAGGCCGTACTTTCAGCCATACTTTAAGCCATACTTTCAGCCATACTTTATGCCATACCTTCAGCCATACTTTAAGCCATACTTTAAGCCATACTTTCATCGATACTTCAAGCCATACTTTCAGCCATACTTTAAGCCACACTTTAAGCCATACTTTAAGCCATACTTTCAGCCATACTTTAAGCCATACTTTAAGCCATACTTCACGCCACAGTTTAGAAAAAGCTTGTCACGACCATCGACAGGAAACTTAATATGAACTTCAGATTAGTTTCCGTCAATATTCGTGTAAAAATAGGAATCTTACACTCGCCTTAGGAAATACTTCATATGTTTATATTAACTTTGGCTCAGTTCAAAACTTTTAAATTTTGGAAAACCGAATTGAAATCTTACGATTAAATTACGTAAAACATCATACAAGGTTAATGTTAAGTTTCGGTAAAGTTTGGGAAAAGAACTATCAAATACATCTCCTCACGGGAAACTTAAAACAAAAAATTTAGGTGAATTCCAGCCAAGGTTATGGAAATAATTCGAATCCTACGATCTCCTTACGGAATCTAAACGTTAACTTTCAGCCATAGTTTAAGCCATACTTTAAGCCATACTTTCAGCCATACTTTCAGCCATACTTTAAGCCATACTTTCAGCCATACTTTACGCCGTACTTTCATCCATATTGTAAGCCATACTTTCAGCCATACTTTCAGCCATACTTTCAGCCATACTTTAAGCCATACTTTCGTCCATACTTTAAGCCATACTTTCAGCCATACTTTAAGCCATACTTTAAGCCATACTTTAAGCCATACTTTAGAAAAAGCTTCTCACGACTATCGACAAGAAACTTAATATGAACTTCAGATTAGTTTCCGTCAATGTTCGTGTAAAAATAGGAATCTTACACTCCCCTTAGGAAATACTTCATATGTTTATATTAACTTTGGCTCATTTCAACTCTTTTAAAGTTTGGAAAACCGAATTGAAATCTTACGATTATATTACGTAAAACGTCATACAAGGTTAATGTTATGTTTCGGTGAAGTTGGGGAAAATAATGATAAATACGTTCTACTCACGGGAAACTTAATTCAAAAAATTTAGGTAAATTTCCGTCAAGGTTGTGGAAATAATTCGAATCCTACGATCTCCTTACGGAATCTAAACTTTAACTTTCAGCCATACTTTAAGCCATACTTTAAGCCATACTTTCAGCCATACTTTAAACCATCCTTTAAGCCATACTTTAAGCCATACTTTTATCCATACTTCAAGCCATACTTTCAGCCATACTTTAAGCCATACTTTAAGCCATACTTTAAGCCATACTTTAAGCCATACTTTCAGCCATACTTTAAGCCATACTTCACGCCATACTTTAGAAAAAGCTTGTCACGACCATCGACAGGAAACTTAATATGAACTTCAGATTAGTTTCCGTCAATATTCGTGTAAAAATAGGAATCTTACACTCGCCTTAGGAAATACTTCATATGTTTATATTAACTTTGGCTCAGTTCAACACTTTTAAAGTTTGGAAAACCGAATTGAAATTTTACGATTAAATTACGTAAAACATTATACAAGGTTCATGTTATGTTTCGGTAAAGTTTGGGAAAATAATGATAAATACGTTCTACTCACGGGAAACTTAATACAAAGAATTTAGGTAAATTTCAGTCAAAGTTGTGGAAATAATTCGAATACTACGATCTCCTTACGGAATCTAAACGATAACTTTCAGCCATACCTTAAGCCGTACTTTCATCCATACTGTAAGCCATACCTTCAGCCATACTTTAAGCCATACTTTCAGCTATTCTTTCAGCTATACTTTAAGCCATACGTTAAGCCATACTTTAAGCCATATTTTCAACCATACTTTAAGCATTACTTTCATCCATAATTCAAGCCATACTTTCAGCCATACTTTAAGCCATACTTTAGAAAAAGCTTGTCACAACCATCGACGGAAAACTTAGTATGAACTTCAGATTAGTTTCCGCCCATTTTCGTGTAAAAATACGAATCTGACACTCGCCTTATGAAATACTTCATATGTTTATATTCCTTTGCCTCGGTTCATTTCTTTGAAAGCTTGGAAAACCAAATTGAAATCTTATGATTAAGTTACGTAAAAGTTCATACAAAGATTATGTTAAGTTTCACCTAAGTTTGGGAAAAGAGTGATAAATACGCTCTACTTACGGGAAACTTAGTATTAAATTTTGGTGAATGTCAGTCAATGTTGTGCGAAAAATTCGAATCCAACGCTTTCCGTACGGAATCCTTTATACTTTCAGCCATACCTGCGTAGAAATCAAAACTATTGGATCTACATTGGTAATGTATTGGCAATAGATATGGGAAGTATATTGGCACTATATTGCAAAACCTATTTCCAATATATTGCAATTATTGTGCCAAACAGGTATCTCACACATATCGCCAATAGGTTTGGCAATATAGTTCCCATATGCTACCCAATATATTTCCAATATACTAGCAAATATTGTCAATTTTTTAACTTAATATGTCGATATCGAGGTCGGTCAAAGGCGGTATGGTCTTTAAACTTAATAAACTTCGATAAATGGACATAAAAACCAAACCTTAAATATTTTTCGAAAAAATAATTTTGCTATCTTTTTTATTTTTGTCCTACGTCAATTTTGACTGCACCATTGTGTTCCTCGGTCGCCAAAGCCTTAGACTCACCGCTTTTCCAACCTTTTCACAATTTTCCAGGGAGAAAATCCAATGTCAGGATAATTTGGTAACGCGGTATACATATAGAATGAAAATTTGAAATATATTAAAAAAAGAAAAATGAAGAAAAAAAAATAGTGCAAGTCAATATTATCTATACAAGGGTAAAATAGTACATTACGATACAAGTGCGATAAGTGGCCCATTGTGTCACGGCGTGAAGTTAGAGCCCGAGCGTAGCGAGGGTCCTATCACGGCGTGTAATGGGTTACTTAACGCACTAGTATCGTACAATTTTTTATAACACTGCATGCCTTAAGTTCGCTGTCACGCCTATCCGTGTGCTAAGCAGTCCATTAGGGCACCGTGAGGTTAGCGCACGCGCGTAGCGAGTGCGATAAACACGGTGAAATAATGGACTGCTTAGCACACGGATAGGCGTGACTTAAGTGCGGACTTAAGTCACGCAGTGCTATAAATGTAATTTGCACAAAAAGCAAATAGAAAACTTTATCAATGTTTTGTGTATATTCTGAAAAGAAAAATGGATAATGCTTTAAAACAATTTGGAACATATTGTACAAGTGTTTTGTAGTGAAATATGTAATAAAAAAATCACTTTTTCGTCATTTTAAAGGTCTCTGACCCCCTTAATGAATGTTTTTGGGTCTCGTCGGGGGAAAAATACAAAATCATTTATTATTCAGAATGTTATAACCATGGCCGTGGTTGTTCATAAATTCGTGAAAATGGTAAAAGAAATGTATTTTTTAAATTTGCTTTAACTTTGAAGGTTTTGGATAATTATGAAATTTTTCTTCGGCAAGTAACAATGAAATAAATTAAGAAACAAAATCTTATCTTGAAAAATGAAATCGGTAGTTAATGAAAAAAGATCCCTGTGTTTTATCAATACTTGTTTGTACTGACGAAATCTGTTCCTGAAATATCGACATTTTGTTAAAAAATGTTTGTTTAGTTATGTTAAATAGACTTTTTTTATAACAGATTACCTATTTATATTATTTGAAATGGCTTAATTACATTACAGCTATTGCTCTTACATATTTTAGACAACCTCTTGATTTAACACTGCTTTAATTTGGGAGTCGCGCATGAACCTCGTTAACTAGAAATACGATTTTTGTTACCATTAATAGAAGTTTTCCTTTCAATTCACATTCTGATTATTTATTTACTTTACAGTTTATTGAAGATTATAGGTAGATAGATCTGCTTTTTTGTATGAACTTTTAATTTTCAAAGCGCGAGAACTTTTAATGTAAGGCTGCGAAGCGACAGCATCTCTAATTTTGCAATTTTTTCAACAAACAATACTCTTGGGCATCATAGGGTAGAGTGTTGTGCTGCTCTAGATGTTTTAGCGAAGCCGATAGATTTATTTAAGCACGAGAACTCTTTACGTAAGGATACGAGGTGCCTGTGTACGCGATTTCTTGATTTCTAATAGAAAAACTCTTGTGTTTAAAAGTGTAATGTGTTACCAGCCACCTGAGCTCATCGTGGGGTTAAAATAATATTTTAAGCCAGAAAATCCTTTACATAAATTTTGACAACGGTCGTGTAACTGTTTTATCGTTTTTTTATTGAATGATCCATTGATGATTAAAAGGATAACGCGCTTGCGAGGATGAGAAATTCATTTTAGCGCAAGAACTTTTGTCGTAATACTGCAAGGCGGCATCGTCCGTAATTTTTCGAGTGAGCTTGTCGCTGCATGGCTGTACAGCTGTTTACGAATCTGAAAGTAAAAGTTGAACTGGTGACGAAACGAAACGAACGCTTCCCGGGGTTTCATCAAGAAATTCCATGGTTAACATGATTTAAACTAAAGAACTTTTCATGTAACGCTCTAAAATAGCAGTGCCGTCGATTTCTCGTTTTTTGTAAAGACTAATGAATAAATCAAAGTATAAAATAAAAGTATTTTATCATTCTTTATTTCTGAATACGTAAAATGATAGGATAATCAGATAATTTTTTTAAACGAAAAATTATTTTCATATTTTATGTTAATTTATTTATTTAGTTTAAAATACCTAAAGTATAGAAATTCAATATAAAAATTCAAATGTAACGAGTATAGTAAATCTTCACGCCTATTCTTTATGACCAATCTAAATCAATTTTCAAATGTTGCACAACATCGGACCCACGTTTTTTAAGAAAGGAAATACATGACTCGCTCTGTATTTATCAACAAGAGATATCAACTATGATGCGTTCATAGTTTCACTAGCTTTTGGCCGATCAAACGAAAGCTTTCCTCGCCAGCTGTCTTGAAAATGAGTCCAGTACTGAAATCGGCTTGTCACAGAAATGGCTGAATTCTGTTTATAAGGTAAATCGAAGTCGACAAAAACAGATTTTGAAATTTGCAGCTCTCTCAGTTTCCTAGAGCTTCTATACGAACCAACGTTCGTAAGTTTTATTTGATTATAGTCAACAATAAAATGGCTTGCATCAAACAAAAGAGCTTAAAATTTTGCATCGAAAACGATTTTGAACTCGATTCCGTCGAGTGCAAAGTTTCGACATAATTAATCGAAAAAAAGTAAACGCTGTGGGAGCGAGAGACACGGGAAGCATACCGCAGCGCGGGAGGAAAGTCGGGGGCATGTTCATTTCTTTTCGATTAATTATCTCGGAACTTTGCACTCATCGGAATCGAGTAATAAATCGTTTCTGATTCAAAATTTTGCGCTCTTTCGTTTGGTGTAAGCCATTTTGTTGTAGACTAAGTGGTTCTCGAGATATAAGTAAATAAAACTTTCAAACGCTGTTTTCTGATAGAACCCTTGGACCTAGGAATCTGCAAATTTCAAAATCGGTTTTTATGACCTCGATTTACCTTATAACCAATATGCAGTCATTTCTGTGACAAGTCGATTTCACAGCGATTTTTACTGCGTACTAAATCGTTGCTCTCCTCGATTGCTCCGCTTCCCCCTTACCTCCCGCTTCCGTAGACGTACTCCGTAGCAACGGCTGCCCCCCACTCTTTGCCGCGGCGGCCGCCGCTCGGCTCGCACCGCCGCTCTGCCAGGGCCGATGCTATGCGGGAAATTCCACTGTGCTTAACAGAGGTGTGGAAAACTTGCCGGAAAATTTTCGGGACCAAGTGATCTTGACTCAGTTTTTCACGCTGATCACGTTGGTATATAAATGTTGTATTGTTTCAGAATCACCCTGTATGTGTGCACAATAAATTATCACCTGTGCATAATATTATTTTTTATAAATACGTTAAATGTACTGTGCACGATACAAATGTGCACTCGTTTTAAGAAAACTGTATATGTGCAAAATATATATCTTTTCGTGCACAATAACGTTTAATAAAATACTGCAAGATTTCGAAATAAATTGTGTCTGATATTTCGTGCACAAATTATTATATAGTATATTACAAACTTCCTCGTTATATTATGTGAACGAAAAATGAGCACAATTTGAAAACCATTTTTTATAAAATATTACTGTGCACGATAATCTTATGCACACTATTAAATATTAATTAATTTCTTTAATTTATAAAGTGCACAATCTTAAGTATACAATCTAACATCTTTTTTAGTACTACCATTTTTATGTGCATAAAAATATTATGCATAAAAATCGGATCAAATTTTTAACTTTAATTAAAAATTATGTGCAAAATATAAAAGGCTTTGTGGTTAAAACTGTAGGTTTATTTTTTTGTGTAAAATGAATTTGTGTTTAATTCTTATGTGCATAAACCACACTATGCCGCTTTACTTATACTTATTTCATCTATGTTGCATGAATGAACAATCTTCTGGAATAGAAAGAAATACGCACACAAAGTATCTGATCAAGAAATAATGAACATTTGTCATAAACTATTTTGAGTATTTAAATTTTTAAAAAATATTTTATTTCTTTCAGAATTATTAAAAATTGAAATACACAAAATTATTCAAACAATAAGTAATACTTATCTAATTTTCTCTTCTTCGTTGTTAAAATGGGTTTCTGCTTATTGTTGACTTTAATTTATTTCATTGTGATTTTATTCAATTGGAGTACAAAAATCATAACCTACATAAGCTTTTGCTTCGTCTGCTTTGGATGCTCCGTTTCAATTTCAAATTAGCCGAACGGACGCGAAGTTGGCTCTGAGACGCGATGTCTCCGCCGCTGGGAAAATACTAGATCTATAGTCCAGTAAAAATAGGTCTGAAGTCGACTTGTCACAGAAATGGCTGCATTTTGGTTATAAGGTAAATCGAGGTCGAAAAAAACGATTTTGAGATTTGCAGCTTCCTAGGTCCAGGGGTTCTATGCGAAAACAGCGTTTGAAAGTTTTATTTGCTCATATCTCGAGAACGACTTAGTCTACGACAAAATAGCCTGCACCAAACGAAAGAGCGTAAAATTTTGCATCGGAAACGATTTTTTACTCGATTCCGATGAGTGCAAAGTTCCGAGATAATTAATCGAAAAGAAATAAACGCTGTGGAAGCGAGAGACGTGGGGTATGCCGCGGGGAGCGGGAGAAGGGACGGCGAAAGAAGAACGGCGCGGAGCGGTGGTGAGGGAAGAGGGGAGAGCCGCGGTACGTTGAGCACTTTGGGCGGAAATCTTTTTTGACTTCGCAGCGACGTCCGGAAAATTTTTTAAATGTTTTTTAGAAAAGATGTATTTTTACATTTTCGAGCATTCTCTATCGATCACATATGTTCCCAAATAGTATTATTTTTCATATTAAAATGAATTTTGTAAATTTACGACTTCTTTTTTAGAAGTCAATATCTGCGTAATAGTTCAAAAAATAAAGATAAATAGTATTTTTTAAATGTATTACACAACGTGTAAATATAACGATAAAAATGTCAAAATAAAGTTTTTATTTTTATAAAAAATTATGCATGCTATTAAATAGTAACAAAAGTTAATTTTGTATTTTTGCAATTTGTCTTTTTTTTTAATTTCACCATTTTGAATGTTTAAAAATTTATTTTTTTTTGTCAATAGAAAAAATTTAAGTAATTCGTAATTGTAACACAAGACAAAAATTGATTGAAAAATGTATTGTGAATCTTTATTGTGAAAATTAATTTCTCGTACAAAAATTGAATATATAATAAAATGGCCATAATATTCCAGTAGTAAATAGAATTTTTATTAAGATTTTTTATTCTTCAGTTTCTGATTCATTAACTTTTTCTCCTTGTAAATAATCCACTTCATCATCCCATAGATTTTCATTATCTCGCTCGATATTATCATGTTGCTCTTCTATATCACTTTCGAGTATAACGTTACGTGAATTTGAAGCATTTTCACAGCTTTGGCCATTGCAATTTTTGCAATTGTAACTACATTTTATTCCGGCCTTATTGCATGAACATCGAGATGTGCTACAATTTGTTTTACAGCCACAGAATACCTGGAAATTAAGTTAATCTTTCTTCTTTATCATAACAAAAATTAAATTAAAGTAGTATAAAACATTAAATAATTCAATTACATTAATCAAATTTAATTAATTGAAAAATTATTTGCAAAGGAAAACTAGCCAATTTAAAATAATATATTTCAGGACATCAATGTCTAATGACTCACCATCTCTAGCAATTCCTTTGGCGCAACTGGCTTTGTATTCTTTACAGGAGCATTTAAAGTTGTTCTCTTCCATCCCCACGATGTTGGGTCTAAATAAAATCCAAGCCAACTTTGCATTTGGTAATATACTCGTTTAGCAGGTTCTCGTAATACTGAAGCTGTAGGTGGTAAAGATGATAAAGATAATTCTTTTTTATAACTGCTGTAGATGTGCAAAAGATTTTATATCTTAATTCATGAAGAGATAATTGTTGGTCATCTACACCATATAATTTCATAATAACTTTTTCAGCAACTGTATATATATATTCTCAACATTTGTATTTGGCTTATAAAACACAGATATCAATATTTGCAAATCTTCATTTTTTTCTAATAATGCTATAATACTTTTTTTACCTTTATTATATATAGCACTTGTTGAATCGCACCCAGCAAATGCATGAGCAAATAAAATGTATTTTCCTAAATATCTATGATCTCTACTTGAATATAATTCTTTTTGTTTCGTATTTGGTAACATTTTATAAAAATAAATTTCACGCCCATCAAAGCAATGTGTAATTAGTAAAATTAATAAATCTGTATCATTACCGACTACTGTAACCAAATTTTCAGTTGAATCTTTCTGACTGTATCTGTATCTTCGTCTGAAATTTTGGTAGTAATGTCATTTTTTTGCAAATATTTTGATAATAAATCCACAAAATTTAGTTTATTACGAATGTTTGAAAGAAATTTTGTTTGATTCATGGTTATCATTTTATCTTCAGAGATATCCACATCAGCTCCAAAATTTTTCTGTCTCCGGCAATATCTTTCATAGGATTTTGTTCCAATATATTCGTTATTGTACCCATCAAAAACTACAGTAACATTTTCTCCAAAGTTTTTGATAATGTATGTTAAATATAATTCAAAAACTTCTTTATATTTCTGACTGTGGGGCCAGACAACAACGTGTAATAACCAGCCCCCATCTATCACATAAATCGTATTTGATTGCAATAATTGAAATTCATTACAAAGTTTGAACAAAGCATATAATTTTGATTTTGGCGTTTTTCTCATGAAACCTTTTTCATCAAATAAACTTAGTGGGTATGGTGTAAGTTCATATGAAAAAGCTTCACGTGTTTTTTCGACATTCCCGTTAAAAACAACACAAATTCTTTGAAATAATAAGTAAATATCTATAGTAGATATTTCATTATCATTTTCATGATGTATACCACTAGCGTCACTTGCTAGATTTTTCACTTAAAAGTTTTTGACATCGAAATATTCTGAGCATTTTTCCCAACCATATAATCCATTCCCAGCGTTCCTTTTTCAATAGCTTTATGACAATCAATGTCTGGTCCGCCAACGATCCCCGTAGAAAGCGATACCAACCCATGTGGGTGATTGAAAGGATTATGATTTTGAAGCCATGTTATAAATTCGTTAATGTCATTTTTATCTTTTTCTATTCGACTATTGGAAAGATCAACATGTTGTTCACTATTGCTTGATTTTATTCCACAATGATTTTCTAAACACTCCATTACATTAAACGCTGATGGCATAGAAAACAAATAACGTGCCACAACGCTAGGAGTAACACCTCGGCCATGTTTTAAATCCGTACCGAAAAATCTATTTAATGTTTGCTCAATAAGCATTTTTTTACGGATTCTGGAGCATATACAGTAGACCACATTTCTTCAAGTCCACTTCCATCCATAACGTAACCAATTGCTCCCAAATAGGACATTAATAAATGAAAACCTCCTAAACGAATGACGACATTTTTCAATCCCTTATCCTGTGATTGTGCAACAATACAGCGAGCTTTCCAGTACAATGGCTGATCAGAAGTAACAAAAACTGTTTTTTGATTTATTTTATGAGTTTCTGTAGCTGTATAATGTAAAGCCGTATTCAATGTTGTTAATTTAGAGGGTGGATGATTTATGAATGGTAAACAGGTTATATGAGATAGTGAATACACTTTATCTTTTGATATAAGCTCCATGAAACCCTTCCAAGTCGGTAAGTTTGGAATTTCCAAAGCTTTACCCCATGCATATGTTGCATAATATTCTGGAAAAATTGGCCGATTACCTAAATGAAGTGTCTTCACTGAAACGAATTCGATATTTTTTAATAATTTTGAATCAAGATTGCTGCAGGGGTTTGTTTTGATATGTTTACATGATGCTATATCCGCAGCAGTTGGCATTTTTGAACATTTTTGGGAACCACCCTCTACTACAACTTCAAAATTTGGTGTATACACTGCGATACCCCCTAAGCAATGAAAGGTTTCATGGCCATCTAATGTTCTAACATTATGGTCAGTATTGTCAAATATAAATTGTATAAAAGCACTTCAACGCGATGAATTGGTGGGTTTATTATCGTCGACGCTTCATACAATTGGACAGATTGGTACGATGCACTTATACCAAATTTCGAAAGAAGATCAATTATCAATCTCGATCCTATTTTTCTATAAATACAGATTCCGAGAGCTAATTGTAATTTCCATAGAAAAGCTCTTGGTCGTAGAAAGGAGACTATAGAATGAGCAATGATGTTACTTTTCACTTGACTATCTTCGTTAGTTTCCTGTTTTCCTTTAACTAAAAGATGTTTAAGAAAAATTTGTTATAATTCTGGTATGTCTGAATTGACGTTCTCGAGAAATTTTTGAGCTGGTGGATAAGACGAATTTTCATAGTTCGCACTTAAAATTTCAGCTCGAAGAATTTCTGCAGCAAAAGTTACAACAGCGTTTTTTTCGAAAGTGTCAATTGATTTTTTACTGAGCCAATCGCTACAAATTTTTGTTAAATTAATTGTTTTATACTAGATAACTGTTTCCCGGCCACGGTGTTTTAAAATTAAAATATCTTCATTATATTTCTCTTTTAACATATTACATAATATTTTATTACTGACTTTTTTTCCCATGATATCATGCAATTCTGACAAAAAAAAAATTCAAATTTTCCACTTTCCTCAATATAATTATATACACTTTCAGTTGAATTATGTGTTTCAGTATCCAAATTAAATACTTGAGGGTCCATGTCATATGGTTCAGTTATTTCTTCTGAAGGCACCGAAGGTTTTTGTAAAAATGTTTTATAACAAACATAATGGTACCGCGGTTTTTTTTCATCAACTGATATACCTTCTAGTCGATTCAGTACTGCTATACCGATTTCGTCATTTCTTATGGAAGCGACATTTAAAAGATTCTTATAAGTACATAATTGTTGTAAATTGCATACTTTTTTATGGTAAAGGTCTAATACTTGATTGCAAATAAAACAATATGCATCAAAATGAAAATCAGAAACATTGGTGTTGACGAAGACGGTAATGAGGGTACTGAGGAATCTCTCTTTCTTTTACCTGCCTTCAATGGTAAAGCCGAGTAGCGTCTTCTACAATTTTCATGAAAACTTACACTTTCTTTTCCTACCCATAGTTTAAACTTTTCATCTTTTCTGCTTTCACTTTTATTTATAAATGTTTGCCGACCATTTAAGCGAACTTGAACAATATTATCTACATTGTTTTGTAGCGGTTCGTCACAGAGAGTGCATATAGTTTCATCTTCCATTATTAAAACAAACTAAAAAATTGTAATTTTTGTAATTGCCAGCTAATTAAAACTAGGAGGAAGCAAAATTATATGATATAAGAATTAGGAATACATGAAAATCAATAAAAGTACATTAATTTTTACCTTTTTTAATTTTTAAATTTACGTGTGAAATCAAACATTTATAGCAAAGAAACACAATTATAGTTTCGTTTCAAAACATTTAACTCAACACCCAACGACATTAGACATTTTTTCTTTCTAAAACATAAATTTATGCATATATGCTACTATTTATATTAACTTTGAATTTCTAAATATTTATAAAAAATAAATTAAAGATAAATGATGATATTTAATTTTAATTTTATTAAGAGTATTGTTACTCTATATTGTTAAAATATATATATGTGTGTGTGCGTGCGTGCGTGCGTGCGTGCGTGTGTGTGCGTGTGTGTCTGTGTGTGTGTGTGTGTGTGAAATAAATTAAAAATAAATGATGATTTTTAATTTTAATTTTATTGAGAGTATTGTTACTATATATATATATATATATATATATATATATATATTACAATAGTGTAATAGAAAATATGCTGTTTATCTTTAACATGTATATGTAAATTGAAATTTTATATTGCGAGGTTATTAAAATTATATATGAACTTCTTATTGCAGTGGAGCACTTGGATTGTAGTGAACAATAGATCGTTCTGTTACAGAAGTATGTGCAGTAATATTTTCTTCATCTCTTTCAGCATTCGCAGTTACTGGTTCTTCATTTTGTTGATTATTATTTTGGCATTGGATACATTTCGGACACAGTCTTGGTACACAAAATTTAAAAATCATAGAAAAACATTGAAGTACTCCAATTTTATGTAAAACATAAAATATTGCAATGGTGGAAATAGCATACATGGCATAATGAAAGATACTATGGGCCGTGATCAACTGTGTGCGATAGTTATGATTCGATGTGATTAGTTCCAAATCTTTCGTAATATCCTCTATAGTTTTTGCGCAATTTAATATTTCAGAAGTGTCAACGTGAAATGATGTAAATGTAGGTAATTTCAAATCTGATGTATTAAGAGCTATCTTCTCAATTGGTAGAAATTCGATGTTAATTTTATATTCTGAAATTTTAGTACTATTGACATGGCTTTTAGGTAAATACTTATGGTTTTGAGAGTATCCTCTACAATTTGAATTAAGTTGTAATATATAAGGTTTATCAATAGTAACTGAAATATCTGTAGAAACTCCGCAAGTTATTAAGATATTTTCTGCATTAATTGGTAAAATATACCAACTAAAACCGTTACTCAATGCCAAAACAAAATCTGTGTGTAAATTAAAATACTTTCTAGAACAGCCTTTATCATCTTTGTATTTTATCAAACGAGCATAGCAACTTTCTTCCAGACTTAATCTATGCACGACAGATGTTATCTCACAAACTTTAAAATCATTTACAGATGTACAAGTATTTATATCAATTATATTATACTCTGTAAAGTTTGAATCAACAGCAACAGGTTGACTTTTAATACTGTCAAATATATAGTATTGTGTCCACCCAGACATGGGTATCGGTGTGAATTTGTACGCGGTATAATTAGGACCAGTTGGTATTGGCGTATGAATTACATAAATAAGTTTACCACCGGAGAAAATAACATTAATCTTACTTATTTTCATGTATAGTAGATAATAATTTTCTTGTAAGGGAAACGGTAATTCTTGGTAAAACAATTTTGTATGAATTGTATGTAGACCAGCAATGAAGTTTTTTAGTGATATTAATCTAGGCGACACAATTCCAATTTTTCCATCAACAATTGAGTCTTAAATTAAATTAACATCTTCTAATAAGTCATCAATATGCAAATCTAACTCAGTTATGCATTCCATCATATTATTATTGAAAGTATTTTGAACATTCGTAGAAATAACAGCATTCATGGTATCAGTAATAATTCTCATATTTTTATTATAATTATCAGTTATATTTTCAATTTTGCGAAGAGTATTTTTCATAATAGCTGTTTGGTTATTTAAAAGTACCGCTATGTGGCCCGTATTATTATAAACGTTATCTATTTGTTTATTTATTCTTTCTTCATCGTCAGTAGACATAGTACCGAATAAAAAATGATTCGCTGTTCCAACTATATTAAATAATCCTCTTTTCTGTCTTGTATTATTACTTAATTTGAGTAACGAATTAATTTTATATTTAATTTTATAAAATCTGTTATGTATTGTATTCAACGTTATCATATTAACACAAAAGTTAAATTTATAACATTGTTCACGAAGATCTATTATTTTAATATTCAGCTGATTTGCATTTTTTTCTAAGTTACGTATCTCAACAAAGTGTACTCTGTCGTCCAAATTTCATGGTAAAGCCTTGCTTTGAATAATTCCTCTTGCAATATTCGCGTGGTGACAAATATTAAGTTGTAAGGTTTGTCATATCCACGTATGAATGATATTATAGCTAACGCAAAAAGTAAGCGAAACATCTGAAACAATGAAATTTAATCGTTGTGATATTTCTGCAGATTTTTAATTTGTTTTGTGTTGAAAATGATGAAATTCCATTTTTTAAGGGGGCTAGACACCTTTTTTCTCTGAAATAAGAAGTCACATTTTAATACATAAATGTAACCTAATTATTTCATACTTTTTACATATAAAAGTGGGTATATTTGCCTTACCTTAAAACTTTCTCCGATGGGCCTTTTATATGGTCCAGAACCATAGTCATCGATGAAACAAGTTTTGCTTCCTCCTAGAGGAAGCTTTGTGATAGTAAAAAAAAAAGTTTGTGAGATAATGTCTTAGGAATGTTGTATAGAAAATTTGGAATCGAAATACACCATTTTTAGAAAATGTCCGTATGGATGTGTGTGTGTGTGTGTGTGTGTGTATATATGTCCGTATACTCTGATATCTCATGATCTGCTCAACCGATTTTAACGAGAGAGTGATCATTTTTTCAGATTTTGCTTCAACAATTGGGGTCAATATTTTATTTTTGTCAAAATCGATTTTTTTGTTTTTTATCGCCATTTTTAAATTTTCAAAATTTTTATTTTCAATTTTTTTTATATTTAGAACAAATATTATTTATATACGATAAATTCTCTGTATGCAGAATAAAATTTTCTACAATTTAAAAAAAAAAAAAAGCCGTTAGCTATATTTCGTCATAAGTTATTCATGAAAACGTCATTTTTAGTAAATAGGTTATATTTCAAAATTAAAAAAGATATTAACATGAATATTTTTTTGGTTATAAAGAATACTGAGTACTATAACTTACTAAATTTTTAGGTTTTTTTATTCATTATTTTTGGAGAAAAAAAATAATTTATAAAAAAAAGTGTTTTTTTTTGTCGTTCAATAACTAGAGTAAAATTGGCTTAATCAGTTTGAAATTTTTTTTAGTGGTATATTTTGTATCACAATCGATTGAGTTCTTTGGGCAAAAGGATTGATCCATAAATTTAGGAGATATTTGAGGTTAAAATTGTTTTCACTTTTTTTTTAAATCGTAATTTCTCGAGAACGGCTTTATGTATTTGAATCGGGTGGGCGGTATTCGAAAGAGAATTTCAAGACCTATATTTTCTAAAAAAAATTATTTGTCTAGCTATTACGGTTCTTTTGTTATTAATAAAAACGTAAACATTGAAAAATGAAAAAAATGAGTTTGGTATGTCCAACTATTGCGGGAGTAAAAATTGACTTAAGCGCTTCAAAATTCCTCGTAGAGGTGGATTTTGGATAATTATTATTATTTCTTATATATAAAACCTAAGCTCAATAAAATCAAAAATTCAACGCGCCTATAACAGTACCCCAGTGGTGGTGCGGAAAGCTGTTTAAAATGTGGTAACCCTTGGAAAACAATGTACCCTCTAAATTTTCATGCTTAAAAATGCATAACATTCAAACCTACATATACAAAAAAAATGAGTATAGAGATCTGGCATCAAGCAATTGGCATCCTTTTTTTTAAAATGTATTGAGGATGGCTCTATGTATGAAAGAGTAAAAATAAAGTAGAACCTTCTTATTTTTTTTATATAACTTGATAGGATTTAACTTAACAGAAATATGTTAAATGGGAAAAAGTTTTATGTCAATATTATCGACAACTTTTATATTTAAAATATTTGAGGAGTTATAAATAAAATGGGCGATTTTTGGCTATAACTTGATTGGATTTGATTTTACACGAAAATGTTAAATACAAAAGTTGTGGATAATATTAAAACAAAAAATTTTACTATTTAATATTCTCGTGTAAAATCAACTCCTGACGAGTTGTTAGACTTATAAAAACGATTTTAAGCCGTTTACATCGTACAAAATAAAGTATGAAATTTTAAATATTGGAAGTAAAAATTAATTAAAGGAATCAGTAAATCAAGTTTGAGGAAGCTACGTGCCAATGAATTGGCAGCGGTTTTTTCACTAACCGTAAGCTTTGAAATTTTCCTGTGGATGGATTGACTCCAGATTTGAACTAAATTACTCCTGAATAGTATAATTCTCATATGAGTGTAGGGATTTAGGATTAAATGTCGGAAAAAATTTTTACATCAGAAAAATTATGAAAAAATATAAAAAATTTAAAAAAATTTAAAAAAAAACTCTTGAAAAACAGCACAATTTTTTTTTCTCATTAGATCACTAGACACCTTAGCCCCCTTAAGTCTGTCGGCTAATGTTTTTATGTACAAAATATTCTACAGTGAAAAACTAATAAACATGTTTTGACAATCTCAAAATTATGTAAAAGCTGTAGTTTTTGCAATGAAAACTGTATAATATGCTTTAGTAGCTGAATAGAGTGTACCCCGTTGGCCACACATGTATCTCCGAGGCTTAATCAGGGGCACAGATGCACTTACATTTTTACTCATTATTTCGATAAGAAAAATGCTAACTCGTTATTTCGTTAAGAAAAATTCTAACTTGGCGGAGCGCTAAGAAAAGTTCTAACTCAAGTTTTCATAGACGTTTTAGATGAAAACCGTTGTGGAGTTTTGAAAACCTGTTTCTGATTTCTTTTGCTATATAAATATATATATATATATATATATATATATATATATATATATATATATATATATATATATATATATATATATATATATATATAAGATAAATGGCTAAAATTTTGCTTCCTCCTAGAGGAAGCTTTGTGATAGTAATTTTTTGAGTTGTTGTAAAAACATGTTATAATTGATATTCGAGGTGTTAGGAACCAAAATACATGATTTTTGAAAAATGTCTGTATGGATGTGTGTGTGTGTGTGTGTGTGTGTGTGTGTGTGTGTGTGTGTGTGTGTGTATACGCCTGGATCTCAGCTTCTACTCGATCGATTTTAACCGGACAGGTCTCATTCTTTTTGTTTTTTTTTTGTGATGGCGGGTCAAAAATCCGTTTTTTGATTGGGCCGATTCGTTTTTGTTTTATTTAGAATTTTCAATTTTCTCAAAATTGTTTTTGTCTTTTTTTCAATGATAGAATCGAGATATTTAAATCTGATGGGTAGCATTCGAAAGAGCGTAAAAAAACCTATAATTTAAAAAAAAATTTCTCTAGCTATCCCGGTTCTATTGTTATTGACAAAACGTGTTTTTTTTTAAAAAGCTTATAACTCCGAAACTAAACGGTATAAGCTCTAAAAATTTGAATCCATTCTTTTGGTTAGTTTTTGAGAAAAAAATTGAAAAATGAAAAAAACGAGTTTTCTATGTCCAACGATTACGGAAGTAAAATTGACTTAATCGCTTTAAAATTCCTTGTAGAGGTAGATTTTGTATAGTTCTCGGTCGAGTTCTTTGGGCAAAATGATTGGTCTAGAAACTTCAGAGATATTTGAGGTTAAAGTTTTTTTAACCTTTTTTTCAAATCGTAATTTCACGAGAAAGGCTCTATGTATCTGGATCTGATGGGTAGCATTCGAAAGAGAATTAAAATATCTATATTTGGAAAATAAATTTTTATGTCTAGCTATCACAGTTCTTTTGTTATGAACAAAAACAAAAACGTGTTTCTTTTCAAAAAAGCTTATAACTCCTTAATCCTATCTCCTATCTTCAAAAAATGATGGATTAGTTATGATATCAATTTATTAGTGGTTTGGTTGGTGGGTGTAACGGGTTGCTAGGTCACAAAAACAAAAGTGGTGTAGTTTCGATAAAATCACAGCGCTCACCGCGCGCTTTGAGAATACTAGTGTTGGACAGGGCGTTAGTTACGTAGCTCTGTTTGTGGCTTCTCCAGGCTATTGTATCTCCGTACAACTTTATGATATAACCACTTGTGGAAGTTGAGTCTTCACAGTCTCTGAAACTAGCATCTGTGAACGCTTCGAGTTTGTCTCCCTTTGCTCTGAAAGTTAGGCCTAAGTCTGACGTTCCTCTTAAATACCTCAGTATTCTTTTAACGTCTTTCCAATCATTCTCTGTAGGTGACCTCTGTTTTCTGGAAAGGAAGATGACTGCATATGATATGTCTGGTCTTGTGGCGCTAGCCAAATATAACAGACTGCCTATTGCTTCTCTGTATGGGGCTCTGCAGGGATACTCTTCCACAATTTCCTCTGTAATTTTGCTTTCTCTATTTTTCACCTGTCTCGTTACCATCGGCGTACTCTGTGATTTGCTTTCTTGCATATTGAATCTCTTTAGGATCTTCTCTGTATACTCTGATTGTTGAATCTTCATGATTTTGTTTTCTCTGTCTCTGATTATTTGCATTCCTAGGAACATCTTTGGTTCTCCTAAATTTCTCATTTTGAACACTTCACACAGTCTTGCAGTGATCTCTTGTCTCTTAGATGTACAATTACTGGCAAGTATAATGTCGTCGACATACAACACTAGGAATGCCATAGATCCTTCTTTCCTCCAAGTAAATAAGCATGGGTCGTGTATATCTCTCTGTAATCCAAGTTTATTTACTTCCTCTGTAAATCTCTGATTCCATCTTTTCGGGCTGACCCTCAAACCGTATAATGTCTTCTTTAGTTTGCAAACTCTGGACTTCTCTGAAACTCTGGTACTTACGCCTTCTGGAACTTCCATGTATATGTCATCTTCTAAGATTCCATTCAGGAAAGCAGTTTTAACATCCAGTTGTACTGCATCCAGATCGTATTTATTTATGATGGCCAAGGAAGCTCTGATTACTGGCAGTCTTGATACTGGTGCATAGGTTTCTCTGAGTTCATAGACGTTCTTGTCCTTAAATCCTCTGATGACCAATCTGGCCTTGAACTTTTCTAATCCATTCTCGTCCATTTTTCTCTTAAACACCCATTTTGAATCTATAATGTTTGGTTTTCTGTTCCTCTGAGTAGAAGTGGGTCTATCTACTATTTCCCAGACATCATTTTCTTTCATCGACTGCAGTTCTTCCTGTATGGCTCTTTTCCAATTCTCCTTCTCTGGAGACTCTATTGCTTCTCTGTAGTTCGACGGATCCTGGTTAATTTCGGCCAGTCCCGCAAAAATCGTTTCATCTTCCTCTGATTCAGTTACCTTATCTCCATTGACATTCTTAACTCTGTATACAAACTCTGGATCTCTTTTTGGGTTTGTTTTTGATTCTCTGTTAGGTAATTTTTTTTTTGATCTTTTGAGCAGGCTCTGCTTCCTTTTTATCTGCTCCTTTTCGCTTTAGCGGTTTTCCTCTTTTTGGCTTGGGAAGCTCTGGTGTCTCTGAGATTCCTGATCTCTGATTAGCGTTAGTATTTTCCTCTTGGGATGTCTCTGATTTTTCTGTGTTCTCTGAAATTTGAAACTCTGATTTTTCGGACGATTCTTTTTGATTTTTGTATAACATTTTCTCGTTACATCTTATATGTCTTGAGTTTATAAATCTGTTCGTTTGTGGGTGCCACAAAAGATATCCTGTGGGAGTGTACCCGACTAGAATAGTTCTTATGGCCCTCTCTGAAAATTTATTCTCTGAAATAGGAATTTTCACATACGCTATACATCCAAATCTCCTTATATTCTCTAAGTGACTCTTTTTCTCTGGACATATTTTTGAAAGTGGAGTTTTGAACTCGTTGCTCTTATGCGGAGTACGATTGTATACGTGAATTGCTGCTTCTGTGGCTGTTATCCACATTGTCGATGGGATACCTGAATCCAACATCAAGGCTCTGATTTTCTTCTGAATGGTTTTGTTGAACCGTTCAGCTGTTCCATTCAACTCTGGTGTATAAGGTGGGGCGAAGTCTTTACTTATCCCTTCCTTTTTCATAACCTCTGAAAACTCTCCTCCAGTAAATTCTGTTCCGTTGTCAGCTCTGATGAAACATACTTTCTCTTGTTTTCCTAGTAGATTTCTCATATGAATAAGGAATTCCACTAAACATTTTCCAGCTTCGTTTTTGTGCTTAACACAATATGCTCTGGCGTATCTGGAGTAATCGTCAATGAACACAATGATGAACTTATTTTCCCCTGGAAATGATACTGGTTTAATAGGACCCATTGTGTCCGTATGTATGGTATGTAATGCTCTGGTTGCTCTAGATCTCTTATCTCTGAATGGAAGATTTTCCATTTTGGCTAGTATACATATCTCACACTCTGAAACTTCTCTGTCGAATTTAACTTTCTCCAGTTTCTCCTCTGACTTCTGGAGTTGTTTGAGATACTCTAGTGAAGCATGTCCTAGTCTTGTGTGCCATAACATGCCTTCACTTATTCTTTTTACATTTTCCTTTGGATCACAATTTTCCTGGACTTTCTCTAGCTTCTCTCTTACTGATGGTGATACTGTTTGATTTAAATCTAGTATCTTTCTGTCCAGATAAATTTCACTTGTGCCAAATTCAGTATCTTTGCCAATAATTACTGGTTTTTCTCGTGTGATTTCCTGATCTTCCTCCCTCCCAAGCTCAAGTCCTCTGTGTATGCTATTAATCTCCTCTGATTCACCTTGAGCTTGTGACAGGAAATCTTCCAAGGTAATCAGGTGTGCTGTGGCTGTGTATGTATCACTGACCTCCTCAGACTCTGAATTACTCTGAACGTTTATGTCAATTATCCAATTAGGTTTTTGATATAGTCCTGTAATGCAATTTTCATTTGTTTCTTTATTGAATATTGCTAATTCTTTGTCATCTAGGTATATTCCATACCCTGCATCTGCAAATTTTCTAAGAGAGAGCAAATTGTCTGTTAAATTATGGGCTGCTATAACATTTGATAACTTAATGGTTTTATTCTCTGAATTTTTAAAATATAAGTTACCTTTCCCATCAATTTTAATATTTGCTTTCTTACTTTTATTAGCAGTTTTAATTTCTCCTTCTGTGCTCTTAACAAAATCTTTGAGTAAAAAACCTTTATTTGTTAAGTGCTCTGTAGCACCGGAGTCGGCTATAAAACTCATATTATTATTTTTATTATTTAACTCTGAACTCTTACCTGCTAAATTTGCATTAGCTTGATTTTCTGATTTCTCTGATCTCTTGGTTTTGTCATATGGAGTGTGTCGGTTATATTTACCCCTATGACCGTTATTGGCTCTGAACGAACCTCTACCTTTACCTCTACCTTTGCCTCTGTTATTATTAATATTACTCTGATCAGCATACCTTTGAACTTTGTTGGGGCACTGGTCTCCCTTGTGTCCCCTTACCTCGTTACAAACGTAGCAGAACCACGCATTGTACTTGGCCAAGGGACACTCGGTAGCCCAGTGTCCTGCAAATTTGTTGCATCTATGGCATTTCTTTGACAGATCTTTCCCTCTGGTACTCTGATGACCCTGTAGACTTTGGTGGCTCTGATGGCTTTGCTGACTCTGATGACTCTGGGTGCTCTGATTGGCTTTGACCTCTAAGTTTGTCGATTGCCTCTGTGCTTCCACCTGTAATAGACAATTGATCATATCATCTTTCGTCATCTCTGAACTCGATTGGCTTTTTATTAGGTAAGTGGATCTTAGCTTATGGCTAGTTTCACACACTGCATTGTAAAAAGCGGCTCTTATCTCTGTCTCTGATAGTGGTATTTTTGTATTACAGGTGTCATACTCTTTAATAATGTCATTGAAACGATCACAAAACTCTGATACTTTCTCTTTGTTGCTTTTTTTGATTTTATATAGTTTTTGTCTGACAGTTATGTCAGTCGTGTTCGTTTCAATACGTCTTATTTCTTTGATTTTACTTAAAATTTCATTAGGGTCTTTAACGTTTAATAGCTTTTTATAGTAATTTGTATCAACATGACTTAATATGATACCTCTGATTTTATTTTTCATTTTAATTGTATTTTCTGACTCATCATATCTGAATTTCTCTGGATTATTTATGTACTCTGTTAATTCGTACTCTGATAACTCTGAATTTAGCTGATCTAGCCAAACGTTTAGATCACTCTTGTTGTTTAATGTAAAGTTTCTCTTAATCCGAATTTTTCACTGTTTGACTCTGAAGCTCTGCTAAGTTTTTCCATTGTTATACTCATTTGATTTGAGTTCTCTGAAATGTTACTCTGATTTGTCTCAATTAAGGTAGAATTAGACAGATTGTTTACTGTTCTCTGAGTATCTATCTTTTACTTGCTCTGCAAGAGTTTTGCACAAGCAAGTCTCGGCTAAGCAAGTCTTGCTAACACGCAGCTGCTCGCCTCATTTTGTTCGCTGCCTCGGTATTATCCTTTATGGCACCGGTGAGACACCGCAGTGCCAGTTCTAAATTGACCTGTTCGTCATGCTCTGATTTTGACTCTGAAATTTTATTTTTCTTATGAAATGAAGAAAAAAAATTGTTTGGTCTTTCAAAAAAAAATTCGCATATGTCTGATTTTGCAAACATATACGTGCCATGGATCCATATTCTGGTCTCTGAATTATATAATATATTCTCTGTTCTTTTCTCTGTTATTTATATTTTATTTGATTATTTGTGTGTGTGATGTGAGAGAAAAAAAAATTTAGATTTATTGTACTCATATACCTGATGAGCTCTCTGAACAATTCGTCTCTGAATTTTTTCTCTGTGGTGGTGTTTTCTCACTAGTCTCATCCACGTCTCTGGTTTTGTCGGTGACGTTGGTATTTTCTCCGTCCATCTCTCTGAATTAACTCTGCACCTGCCAAACATTTACTCTTTACTCTTTTGCACACACATGAATATTAATCGCACAGCAAATTAATATTCCGATCTTTGTGCCCTAATGCATTCTGCACTCATGTACTCCCTCCCAAACCGACTAGCCGCACGGCGGTTTCATCGTTACTTATGGGTGGGGGCGATCGCATACACGAGCTTAGTCTGTACGGGCTGATCGTACATAATCGATTTTAAAGAAAGCATTCTCTGAATTCATATTTTAAACTGTATGCATATACCTATATGTGTATATATATATACATACGCTCTGATGTTTGAGATAGAGAAAAAATCGTGTCTATAGTGTCAGTGATTAACATCGTGCAATGCCCGGCGTATAACAATGTCATATACCACATCACGCACAGCGCTTTGTGGCTTCCAAACTCACGGCGTCCCGTTCGTCTAGAAGAGACTTGTTTATTTACGCCAAAACTCACACAATAATCACCGCGGCATATTTGTAGCACGCGCGTGTTTGCTCTCTATATTTTCGAACGCGCGTGTATGATTTGTATTTGTTTTCCTCTATATCACTCTCTCTCTCTCTGGAACATGGCCGTCGCTACAGCCAGTGCTATTAGTGTATGTTCCGACGCACTGTATATGCTTGACGCGCCACCGTCTCGCGACCTCTGTGTCACATTTCCGCGGGAGAAGCTTGTTTTCGAAGCGAGCCAGCCGATTCTCGGAAATCTCGGTTGCCGGCTTTTGTCTCCCGCGGCTCGCAGCTCTGAATTTTCGCACGTTACTACGATTTCTCCCGTGCCTAGGTCGTCGTTCAACGCACCGTCCGCATTACTCTTCTCATCGGAGAAAATTCATGCTTGAACCGGCCGTTTCTCGGAATTCTCGGAAATCTCGGTTCACGACTCTGAATTTTTCACGTGCTCTCTTGATTATTTTACCTCGCTCGTCGCGCACTTTTCTTTCTCTGAAAAAATTTTACTTTCGCGAGTTACCTCTGATTTCAAGAATTTTCGCACCGAAAACACTCCCGTTGACGGTATGCTATTTCACTCGCGAATTTGCTTTCGTGCGCAACGCGGTATTTTCTCTAGAACACTCTTATAGATTACTACTTACTCTGAATCTCGGAGTAGAAAGAAAACTGCTCTTAACTCTCGATGCCCCTGCTCTGAAAATCCTCTCTTCTTAGAAGAAACCTCGGGGATTGCCGTGCACAATCACCTCCAACAAAGCGCGTGCTGGGCCGATAACCTGTTGGACAGGGCGCCTTTGGGAAGTTGGATGGTTGCAGTAATTAATAGAACCCTCTTGTTTACAATAATCTAGTTTATTCAATTTAATGATGAACTCTGAATTATTCTCTGAATCTCTGACTAATCCAATACAAAACACTTCACAAGGTATATAATGAAAAATACAAAAGTAAACGCTGCGCACTCTGCACTATAAAAGGTCTCAAGCGAGAGTGAAGGGGGTGAGCGGCGAGCAGCGACTTCGCGGCGCTCTCGAGTGTGAGATCGGCTCTGCGCCCAAGAGGTGGCGCCTCTCTCTCATTCGCAGTGAAGGCGGCATGAAGCCGTATAACGCCGACAACTAGTGATGTTATATATGTATATGAGGAAATCTCAAAAAAAGTAGCACTTATCTCCATCCCAAAATGTTAAAAATTTTTTTTGAAGGCACACCTTTCGAACGTGGTTTTTCATCTTTGTTATACCTTAAAATGAAGGAAAATGCTTATGTTCAATCAAAACTTCGAGGGTGACACTCTTTTTCTAGAGATAATTCATTTTGAAAAAATGCTAAAAAATGACCAATTTGAGCATTTTTTCAAATGCATGCCATTTTACTAAAAAATAATGTTAGAGAAAATCTAAAAAAAGTAAATAAAACTAGAAAACAAGAGCTTTTCGAAACTTTTTTCAAATTAAAATCCGTTCATTCCGTCAAAAATAACGAGAGTTTGAAAGTGATCTTAAAATACCAAAACAAAAAACAAAAAATGGCCTTTTTCAAATGCATGCCATTCTATCGAAAAATAATCTTACAGAAAATCTGAAAAAAATAAAACTAGAGACCAAGAGCTTTCCAAAACTTTTTTCAGAATTAAGATCCGTTGATTCTGTCAAAAGTTACGTGAATTTGAAGATGAGCCAAAACTAGTAAACGTCGGGGAAGGCGAGGTCCCGTCCATCGACGCAGTATTTTTTGCATTTTAAGCTCATCTTCAAATTCACATAACTTTTGACGCAATCAACGGATCTTAATTCTGAAAAAGTTTCGAAAAGCTCTTGTTTTCTAGTTTTATTTTCTTTTTTCAGATTTTTTGTAAGATTATTTTTCGATAGAATGCCGTGCATGTGAAAATTACAAAAAATGAGCGGTGTATCATCGATGTCGACAAAACCTTTTTATAAGATTAAATTCATTAAATAATTCTATACTATAGAATTAATTTTTTATGTAAAAAAACATACAGTATTCCGTATGCACTACAATAGCTGTTACCGACTGCAAACGCAATTACCGACTGTAACATATTAGGTTAGTATTGATCGCTCGCTCGGTGTTCTGGCATAACGATCGATTTTCGAATTGATTTAAAAGTAAGTTTTAGAAAAATCAATAATTTATAGTAGTGAACGTTATGGGAATATATTAGTTCATAAAAATGAAAGTCAAAAACATTCTTTCTTCAAAAAGAACGAGCGTGAGAGTAAAAAACAAAATTAAAAAGAATAATATTTGATTGAAACGCACGCTTGAAAAGAAAAAATAGCTTGATAAAAAGAAACGATTAAAAAAATTATATGCGTTAAGAAAAGTACACCAAAAGTGTATGAAATAATCGTTTAAAATAAAATTTGTATTTATTGATGAACTAAGATTTAAGACTTAATTTTATTAATCAGTCGGATTCTAAAATAAAATGTTTTTTAGTAAATGAAAAAGACATAGAGTCTGCTCATTCCATTGTCTCTCGAGGCTTACAGGCTACGAATGGAACAACAAAGGTGCATCAAGTTGTGTGGGTAAGTGCGAACACGGATACTTTATCGTTTAGATATTTATCTTGCTCGTCTTGCCTCTCACAATTTGACTGTCACCATTATAGTTTAAATTCAATTAGGCAAGTACGTAAGCGTGTTAAGCATAGCGATACAAATAGTTTGAAAAGTACACCTTTTACTAATTTGAAAGATTTTAAAAAGGGAGATTGGATTGTAGTTATCTACGATAAATGATACCCCGGAGAAGTAATCAAAACTGAAAACGGTTCAATAGTAGTTAAATTTTTAAAAAGAAATAATAAGGAATTTTCATGGCCAAAAAATCCGGATGTTCAAAATATTGTTCCGTTACAAGTATTATGTAAAATAGATGCTCCATACAAGGATGTAAGCAAAAAAATAGTTTTAGAATGAGTGATAAAAATTATAATAATGTAACAGACTTAGCAAAAAATTGTGAAGTTTATAATATTTAGTTCTAGATATAATAAAATAATATTTTAAAGTGGCAATCATTTGTTTATTTACTTTAGTTAAAATACAAATGTCAAAAATGACCATTTTTGAGCATTTTTTCAAATGCATGCCATTCTACCGAAAAATAATCTTACAAAAAATTTAAACAAAAAGAAAATAAAACTAGAAAACAAGAGCTTTCTGAAACTTTTTTCAGAATTAAGATCCGTTGATTGCGTCAAAAGTTATGTGAATTTGAAGATGAGCTTAAAATGCAAAAAATACTGCGTCGATGGACGGGACCTCGCCTTCCCCGACGTTTACTAGTTTTGGCTCATCTTCAAGTTCACGTAACTTTTGACAGAATCAACGGATCTTAATTCTGAAAAAAGTTTTGGAAAGCTCTTGGTCTCTAGTTTTATTTTTTTTCAGATTTTCTGTAAGATTATTTTTCGATAGAATGGCATGCATTTGAAAAAGGCCATTTTTTGTTTTTTTTTGGTATTTTAAGATCACTTTCAAACTCTCGTTATTTTTGACGGAATGAACGGATTTTAATTTTGAAAAAAGTTTCGAAAAGCTCTTGTTTTCTAGTTTTATTTACTTTTTTTAGATTTTCTCTAACATTATTTTTTAGTAAAATGGCATGCATTTGAAAAAATGCTCAAATTGGTCATTTTTTAGCATTTTTTCAAAATGAATTATCTCTAGAAAAAGAGTGTCACCCTCGAAGTTTTGATTGAACACAAGCATTTTCCTTCATTTTAAGGTATAACAAAGATGAATAACCACGTCCGAAAGGTGTGCCTTCAAAAAAAATTTTTAACATTTTGGGATGGAGATAAGTGCTACTTTTTTTGAGATTTCCTCATATATGTATATATTATGTTAAACCTGGAACATTCTTGCCGGTTGATATAAATAAATAAATGAATGAATAAATTTGAAAATTAATACTTTTTAATCTTCAAAATAAATTTAATTATAATTATGGCATAATTTGTTGCAAAAATGATAAATTTTGTTATTAAAAATTAATTAAAGGAATCACAAAATTAAGTTTGAGGAAGCAACGGGCCAATGAATTGGTAGCGGTTTTTTTAAGGGACACCTTTTGGACACGTTTTATTATTTCCGATATCAGTCAGTACATGACAAAAAGCGTGTACAATTAAAAACGCATTTGTGAAACTGTTTTTTTAATGAAATTTGTAATTACTTTACGTATAAAACTTAGCTATCTGTTTCTTATGTGTAACCCTTTTTTACAGAAAACAAGCTTCCCATTCAAATTGTAAATTGTATGACTGAATTAGAAAAATATTATGTGTACACAGACAGTGTTTTTTTGTTTTTAAATTAAATTATTGTACAATCTGATATTTCACGTAGGTCATACCTAAAACATAAAAATTGTTTGGGAACTTTTTGTAGTTATAGACGCACGTGTATTTGTATTTCTATACAGACGAGAGTTTATCTACTAATTTTGTTGCACAATCTGAGACAATTTATGCACCTCACATTATATATATATATATGTGTGTGTGTGTGTGTGTGTGTGTAGTGTGAATATGTCAATTCACATGCAAACTACAAGGAGCTTCCAAACAATTTCTTTGTTTTAGGTATTACGTATACATGAAATACTATCTGTGTACACATGATACTTTTCTAATTCAGTCATAAAATTTATAATTTGAATGGGAAGCTTGTTTTCTGTAAAAAAGGGTTACATATAAGAATTAGATAGCTAAGTTTTATACGTAAAGTAATTACAAATTTCATTAAAAAAAAAAAAAAAAAAAACAATGTTTCACAAACGCGTTTTCAATTGTACACGCTTTTTGTCATGTACTTCGTGATATCGGAAATAAGAAAACGTATCCAAAAGATGTCCTTTCAAAAAAAATTTTGGACTATTTTTCTTATGTATATTTGTAGCAAAAGAAATCAGAAACAGATTTTCTAAACTCCACAACGGTTCTCAACTAAAATGTCTATGAAAACTTGAGTTACAACTTTTCTTAGTGCTCTGCCGAGTTAGAACTTTTCTTAGCGAAATAACTAGATATAGCCAGTACTTCTCTTAGCGAAATAATGATCAGTAAGAACCGTTTTCCTCCCAGCCGACGATATGCAACAAATAAGAAGTGTTCTTTTTTTATTGCAAGCTTAGCATATTTTTCAATATTTATTTGTTTTCTTTGCTATAAAGTTTTTTAAACGTCAATCGTATGTGGAATAATTCGAAAATTCAATGTATTTCTAATCTTAAAAATATATATGCACATATCTTAATGTAATTCTTAAAAAACGCCTTGAAAAAATCAAAGATATTCTATTATTTTAAAAATAAAAAATATGTCGGTTACACTGTTATGTATAACTCTTAAGGCACACACTTGCAATAATATAACGATTTTCAATATTTCTTTTAATTAAAAATTACTTCGATATACACTGGTTAGAGTACGATTTTGCTTCGACGACATGTAGAACTACTCTGATGTACGTTCTTGGTTTGATTGATTCTTGGGCTCAAATAATTTATAAACATTTGGTGACAGGATGTTTTGGTATGGTGTTGTGTGATATTATATCGTATTTCTTTACGAATACTTGATACTTTAATAGTATCGAAAGCACAAAGCGATACTGTTTTTACAATCCAATGAGAAATCCGAATCACAAAATTTCATTTCTATTAATGAATTAATAAATACGTTTGATGTGTTTGTTACTTAAGTAAAATAAAGATAGTCAAATAATATAGAAAAGCTATAATTCAAAAACACTTTTTGTATAAAAGAATTAAGAATCATAACATATCTTAGATTTTAAAACGGAGTTATTGTTAAAAACATAGAAAAAAGAAAAAGGCAAGGCAGAATATTTTTTTAATAAAAATAAGGTTTAGAGGAAATATATTATGTTACAATTAAGAATTTCATGAATTTTTTCTATTAACAAGAAAAAACCAACAGAATAATGTAAAAATTAAAATTGTTAATCATTCAAAATGGTGTAATTAAAAAAAAGACAAATTGCAAAAATACAAAATTAACTTTTGTTACTATTTAATAGCATGCATAATTTTTTATAAAAATATCAACTTTATTTTGACATTTTTATCGTTATATTTACACGTTGTAAAATGCATTTAAAAAATGCTATTTATCTTTATTTTTTGAACTATTACGCAGATATTGACTTCTAAAAAAGAAGCCGCAAATTTAGAAAATTCATTTTAATATGAAAAATAGTACTATTTGGGAACATATCTAATCGACAGAGAATGTTCGAAAATGTAAAAATACATCTTTCCTAAAAAACATTTTTTTTTCTAATAAGTCATTCAAGGGACTTAAAAAATTTTCCGGATGTCGCTGCGAAGTCAAAAAAGATTTCCGCCCGACGTGCTCAACGTGTCGCGGCTCTCCCCTCTTCCCTCACCACCGCTCTGCGCCGTTCTTGTTTCGCCGTCCCTTCTCCCGCTCCCCGCGGCATACCCCACGTCTCTCGCTTCCACAGCGTTTATTTCTTTTCGATTAATTGTCTCGGAACTTTGCACTCATCGGAATCGAGTAAAAAATCGTTTCCGATGCAAAATTTTACGCTCTTTCGTTTGGTGCAGGCCATGTTGTCGTAGACTAAGTGGTTCTCGAGATATGAGCAAATAAAACTTTCAAACGCTGTTTTCGCATAGAACCCCTGGACCTAGGAAGCTGCAAATCTCAAAATCGTTTTTTTCGACCTCGATTTACCTTATAACCAAAATGCAGTCATTTCTGTGACAAGTCGATTTCAGACATATTTTTACTGGACTACATTTCCCACGACCCCCTGTAGAAATCTAGTTATTTCCCACGTTCTGAAGGATCGGGGGCCATCACTGACATACACACGCGCACACACACCGACACCAGCACGTACGCACGCACACGCACGCACACACAGACACACACACACACACACTCACACCAGCAAGCATATTGTGCAGAGAGAGAGACTGACGACGCACGATAGAGAGAGAGAGAGAGAGAGAGAGAGAGAGATGCGTTGCATCAGCGAAATGCATATTATGTGCATGTTTGTGTGTGTGTGTGTATGCACGCGCCCACGCAAGCAAGCATATTTGACAGAGAGCCAGAGAGAGAGAGAGAGAGAGATGGCGGGAGGGAGGGAGGAAGAGAGTGTGCAGCGCTACGGTGTACCAAGATAAACTATGTTTTCAAGGCGTTTTTACGCGGCAGCATTATGGCTACACTTTGGCGCATCAAAACTTTTGTGTGTGTGTGTTTGTGTGTTTTGGAGGAGGAGGTTAGGAAAAATGCATTTACGCATACGAGATGTTATGTAGGACTCGACCATTTCTGGCAATACCTACTAAAACCCCCTGCTGTTGTTCTATAGCAGGGCCTCCCCCGACTGTAATTCCCCCCGCGGAAACCGCCGTTAGGCATTACTTCGTGGAGGGCAGTCGCAGCCTTTACGGCCCTCTACCCCGCCTGGTCCTCTGTGAGACGGTTTTCTCTTCTTTCTTCTTCTCGCCTTATGGAGTTCAATCTGTCCACCACCTCGGTAACGAGACCAATCACAACATCCCATCCTCTCTGCGAAGAGAGTAAGCATCTCCCGATGCCCTCCAGAGTTAAGGAGCCTTCCGATAAGGCCTGAAACCTTTCTCTCTCTTCCCGAAACCTGGGGTATACGAACAAAGCGTGTCCAACGTCCTCATCACTTTCAGGACATGTTGGCACTCTGCGCTTTCGTACACTCCAATTCTCTTCAGGTAGCTGCGAAAGCAGCCATGCCTGGTTAGTACCTGGGTGAGATGAAAGGTCACGAGTCCGTGTCTCCTCTCCGTCTACTCCACGACACATGGGATAATGCGATGGGTCCACCGACCTTTGTCTGCTATATCCCATCGGCGCTGCCACTCTTCCACAGTCTTCCTGGACCATCGGTTTTGACGTGGTCTCTGGTCAAGTTCGCCCTCTTCTCTTATCACTCCTTCACGATACACCTCAGCTCTCTCACATGCCATTAGGCCCAAGGATGGTAGTCCGGCGACTACCGAGAGAGCGATGTCTGATACGGTATGGTAGGCGCAGGCCACTCTCAGCGCGATTGTCCTGCAGACCCTTCGGCAAGCTGCACCATAGCTTGGATTACTACGTATAGCATTAGCCCAGATGGGGGGGGGGGCTCCGTACAGAATCACGGAATAAACCACCGATGAAAGAAGCAACCATCGTGGCTGCTTCGGCCCTCCTATTTTTGGCATGATGCCTGCGAGTGCTCGAGCCACTTTTGATGCCTTTAATCCTCCGTTCCTAAGGTGATCTTTGAACGACATCCGCGCATCTATTGTGACTCCTAGGTACTTCATGGTGTCCCTTGTCTTGATCTTCTCGTCGTTGACCGTGAAAGTGGCGTAGACTCTCTTTTTTGTTCTGGCAATGAGCACTGCCTAGGTCTTTTCGGCAGCAAGACTGAGTCCATGGTCGCTTAGCCAATCTCCTACTACCTCGATTGCCGTATCTCCGAGGTATTGCACATCTTCGATGGTTTTCCCAACGATAATGAGAGCAATATCATCTGCGTAAGCTACTATCGACACCCCATGTGGGAGCGGTTGCCTAAGCAATCCGTCGTACAGGATGTTCCCGATTGGGGATCCTAGTACGGAGCCCTGCGGCACGCCTCCTGTGATCTTATAGGAATGCGTACCGTCATCGGTATCATAGAGAAGCGTGCGCTGAGTTAGGTAACTCGAGATTACTCTTTGAAGGTACAGTGGCACGCTTAGGTCTTCCAATGCGAGCATGATTCTATCCCACCTGGCCGTGTTAAACGCATTCCGTACATCTAAATCAATTATAGCACACATGCGTTTTGTGCACCGGATACCACTAACGGCGCTCTCAGCTACTGACACCACCCTATCGATAGCATCGATCGTTGATCGACCCTTCCTAAAGCCGAATTGGTTATCAGACAAGCCGCCGATCTGTTGTATAGCTGCCTCCAGTCTAACGGATGTGATACGTTCAAACAATTTTCCGGCTATATCCAACATGCAGAGTGGTCGATACGCGGATGGTTCATCCGGAGATTTATTTCCCTTAGGAAGGAGTACCAACCTCTGTATCTTCCACTGTGCCGGGAATATTCTTTCACTTAGGCATGCATTGAAAGTGTCCTTGAATATGCAAGGAACTTCCAGAGCTGCAGTCTTTATAGCTAAACCAGGAACGCCGTCCAGCCCTGGGGCCTTTCTTATGGCAATCTTTTTGGCCGCTATCTTCACTTCTGATTCGGTGACTGTTGTTGGCTCGGCTGTACCGATTCTTTCCGTTAGACCAGTGCCATGTTGCCGTTCCTGGTGTTGTGGGAATAAATTTTGGACTACTCTATCAAGAAAGGTTGGACAGGAGGGAGCACTGGTGCCTCTGGGATTGATTTTATTTATGACCGTTTTGTATGGCCGTCCCCACGGGTCACTGTCCACTTCCTCGCAGAAGGCCTGCCAACACTTTCTTTTGGCTGTCTTGATGGCAATTTTCAGCTCTTTCCTCTTTTGCTCATATCTAGTTGTTAATTGATCATACAGCGGTCCACGAACTGCTCTTTGGTGCAGCCTCCTAGCACGAAGACACTCTTTACGTATTACCGCAATCTCCTTGTTCCACCAGTAGACTGGTAAGCGTCCCTGGTGTTTCGTCCTTGTGGACATCGAGGTATCGCATGCCGCTGTGATGGTCCCCGAAAGGCTTTGAGCCCTAACCTCAGCTGTTCCTTCGACAGATGCTCCTTCCAGAAAGCAGAGAAAAGCTTCCCTGTCGAAAGTAGCTGGTGCACATTTCTCTCTCTTCGGCATCCGGGTCATATTCGCTGTTTTGCCTGTCGGGTGGAGCTGGTACGTGAGAGCTCGGTGATCGCTGCCAGTGTACCGATCACTGACTTGCCAGTATGAGCCTTCCCGACTTAATCTGGGGTCGACAAAGGTCAGATCTACTATGGACAATTTTCGTCCTTTAGTGTCGGCTTTGTCCCTATATTAACAATCTCTAGCTCTAGTATCGCGAAGACCTCAAGTAGTGCGTGGCCGCAGTTGTTCGTTTTCTTGCTTCCCCATTCAATTGCCCAAGCATTAAAGTCCCCTCCGATTACGACTGGCTGCGTGGAGGTTCTAACGCTGGCGACGATAGCATCTAGGGATCTTTCGAACTCTTCTATTGAGTCGCTGGGTGGTAGGTAGCAGCTGTATAATCTTATACCGGATATTTCAATGTAAATGAATTTGGGCTGAAGGACGTCCATTTTTTTGGATATGTGGCTAAAAGCCATCCAGATGGCTGCCGTGCTGGCACGATCCCTTACCCAGTTTGGTTCATTTTGGTCCCTGTACTGCTCACTGATGATTACTATGTGTGCCTTCTCCTCTCGGATCAGTTGAGGCAGCAAGTCATGGGCTACTGCACAGTGGTTCAGGTTGATTTGAAGCACTCTAGCCATCGTTGTTTGTTGTTACGACCTTCATTCTTACCTGCTCGTTGGTGGTCGGGCAGTTCACTGCCTTGTGACCCTCGGTTTTACACTTGAAGCACAGAGACGACCGGTCAATTGTACTCTTACAATTGTGTGTGTGTGTGTGTGTGTGTGTGTGTGTGTGTGTGTGTGTGTGTGTGTGTGAGAGAGAGTGCACATGTGTAGCACTACGGGACGCCAAGATAAGCTAGGTGTTCAAGACCAGTTCATTTTGACGCTGCAGTATCATTTTATAACTTTTGTGTATGGGCGTATGTGTGTGTATGTGTATCTTCGGTTTGACAACGTATATAGTGTATTACGGCAAATATACCTATATTAATTAGATTAGCGATTTTCGATATTTTATCAGATTTTGGAAGCCAATAGCACATGTTTCATGGATGCACATGGTCTTATTGGGTGTCTATGGGGTTTTTATGCTGTATTTTATAACTTTTGCATATAGCCTCTTTGTACCATGGCAAGTGTACCTACATAAAAAAATTTCAGATTCATGAGGTTTTTATGGGGTTTTCGATATTTTATCAGATTTTGGAAGCTAGTGGTACGTGATTCATGAATATATAGTCTTATGGGGCGTCTATGGGTTTTTTATGGTGTATTTTATAACTTTTGTGTATAACCACTCTGTACCATGGCAAGTGTACCCGCATAACAAATTTTCAGATCCATGGTGTTTTTATGGTTCTTTACAACTGTTGTGTATAGCCTCTCTGTGCTGCACAGCGAGTGTCCAACACCCACGCGCAGTGTCTAATCATGGACGCGCGATTTAGAGAAATGGAAAAACCGTAACTTCATGGACATCACATAAGACCACTTCATCATAGATTACATTTTTGTGACACTCTCGTGGAACTATACAGTCGAATTTTTGCGTAGAATCACTATCTACATAACGTTCTTGTGCACATTTGCATGGGGTACAAGAGAGAGACACACGACGCACTTCAGAATCCTCACAATATACTCATGATACTTTACGGCAGAGATATTCGCGCTACAAGACAATATTCACGACTGACAGCCGACCGGCCGTTGGTCTTTGCCACGGATGATCTGATCGCACGTGGGCTCCCTGCTGTCGCATTATATCGGCTTACCTCGAATTAGTCATAACTTGCAGTCGTCGAAATCGTATATTGTCATGTGGACCATCATGTTTTCAATTTTTAGAATTACACACGCGTGCAAAAAACTCCTGACTATGACATTCTTTATCAACGGTCGCGTTCACGGCCGGCACTCTGCGAACGTTCATTTTCAGCGGAAGTCGGATAGTGTAACATCAGACGACGAACTGCAGATATGTTATTTTTAAAAATGTCACGTACCGATGGCTCAGCGAGTTGCAGTATAATGGAACACCATATTTTCCTTAGCCTAAGAAGTTAAGATATATATTAAATTTCTTTATGACACAGTCTTTCTAATGTTACAAATAGTATGTGCCATTATAAAATGAGGAAAAAAAAGTGAGAAAAAGTCACGCACGCGAAATGCTGACAGCTGAGTCAGATAAAACAAAACATCAGCGCTTCTTTAGTTTTGTCTTTACCGTAATCATTAAAAACATCTTTATTACGTTGCATAGAGAGTATGCGGTTAGCTGATAATTAAGATGACATATTATTTTGGTAAGGTGTAGATTACATTACCATGAAAAGAATTTCGCTACGTTAGTGAAATCAGCAAAATCTCTTAAAGGACTGTTTATTGCTAGAAGACACGTGTTTGCTGACTCGAGAGAAATCTGACGCACGAGAGGCGCATCTAAGTGTAACTGTATATTTTTTCATTAAATTAGTATATGTAGCGCCAGTATATTTAAGGAGAATAGTGGCTTGACTCGTCAGTACGCTTTGGCCAGTTGACAACAAGAGATCACCCAGTAAAAATGGTTAGAGCTAGTGTTAGTCACCTTGTGAAAATTTTGCAACTTGCCTTACGCATCGCAAGAAATCGCGAACCACACACTCGTACAATGTGTGGACCTGTGTGGTCCTGGAAAGATTATCTTGAGATGTGTTATGTAAAAAATTGCATTTCCTTTTACTGCATTGTCCGATATCTACAATCAATTACATGTACGATATCGGCTTATTTCATAATAGAGATATTCTTTCAATCATTGTGAAGGCCGTAAAACAACGTAACGAGCACACCGATTCTCTATCCGGGTGTATAATGCGACGTCATTGTAAGTATCACATTTTCATTATCAATATTTTTCTTTATCTTCAATAAATTAAATCAATTTTGCCCACAGCGGTCAATCAAATACTCGACGATACGGAAGGTGATGAATTCATCATGCGGTGTCAATATCAAGACGATGCACAGCCAGGGCCTTCGACAGCTGATGATCCACATCTGGGCCCATCAACAGCCGGTGTATATCGTCATAATGAGGATATAGCAAATCGTAAGTATTGAATCTGTTATAATAACTTTCATATTATTATGGCACGATTCAATATTTCAGCTTTACAACCAGTAACCTACGCTGTACATCACGAAAACGAGGAAACACGTAATCGTCAGTATTGAAAGTATTAAAATAAAATAATATTTTACAATGAATAAATTTTGATACATTTCAATACTTTAGTTACAGAAGCTGATTCATCGATTTCAACGATGACGCAACATGTCGAGGAAGGATATGATTTGGACTCTAGCAGTAGCAGTAGCAGTACCAGCAGCAGTAGCACTAGCAGCAGAACTGATACAGCTAAAGAAAGAAATGACGAAAGTAAGGATGTATAATATTTTTAATAATTTTCAAAAAATAAAAATAAAAATAAAAAAAAATGAAAATAATTATTTCACAGCTAATTATTTACAGCATGGTGAAGGATGAAGCCCATGCTTTATCGTCGAAAGCGAAACAACACGACGCTATCACCGCTTTCGTTATCAAGGACGAGAGATACGAGGAAGACTAGCTGACCCACCGGCAAATGCTAACATTTATATGTGGCTCGAAGCTTGCTTAAAGGATTTACATAGACAACTCTGTAGTCGCGGGGAGGCTACCAACTTTATAGAAGTAACGATAAATAGTGAAAGATTTAATCATGGACCTTTATGGCATTCATTTAGACCGATTAAAGAGTTCAATGTAGAAAACCTTTGGGAACTGTTATCAAATGCAATTCAAAGTGCAAATAATTTTAATATTTGATAGATTGTCAGTTAGCTGTGCAATTGTGAGAGGTGTAACAGGACGTGGTCGGACACAGTTAACTCATGAAAATCTCAAGAAAAAGTCCATCTTATCTATTACAAATGACGATAATCTTTGTTTGCCACGAAGCTTGGCCACCGCCTACGCTTACGTCATCAGAGGACAAATACGAACGGGACGATTGCACGAATATTGGAACCTTATTCGTCGAAACAATGGATCCGTTCAAAAGGGAGCAGCCGAGGAGCTTTTAAACTTAGCCAATGTTCAGATTCCAACAAGAGGCTGCGGTCTCGAAGAAATTCATCGTTTTCAAATCTTTCTTGCTACACGCGCTACAGCTCTAGTGGTGTACTCTTTTAGAAATTTTGCCAGCGGATATCTGCCTCTCTAGGATGGCACACGTTTTGTTATGGACACACGAAAATGTATTACCAACACTTTACGAATTATATACTACGAACATTTCGATCACTATCAACCTATTCTGAATTTGGTTGGTGCTAGCGGAACCCGTGGTTACTGCATACCGTGTAATAAAAGTTACTGGCATGTCGAAGACCATCGATGCACAAATAAGTGTTCTAAATGTTTGATGTCACCGCCGTGCACTGCATTCGGAAATATTAGAAAGTGTACCTTGTGCTGTAGGACCTTTCTCAGTGAAGATTGTTTTCAAAATCATTTAAAGAAAGGCTCGTATAACAAGAATAATAGTGTGTGTGATAAAATAAAATTATGCCAAAAGTGTTTTAAAATTGTTCTCGAAAAAAATCGCCGAAGTGTAAAACATGAGTGTGGTATATCGTATTGTGACACATGCAAATTAAGATTACCGCTTAGACATCTGTGTTACATTCAACCTATTAAATTGAACGAAACAGTGAGAGATGTTTTATTCTTATTTTATGATTTTGAGACTCAACAGGCGATGCCTGTGTTAGGTGACGAAGAAAGAAAAATCCATGTTCCAAATTTGTGCATTGTGCAGCAAACGAGTACTCATTGTCTTGACAGCAATGACGTTTCTGTTAGATGCGATCATTGTGGAGTTCGTGAATACGTGTTTAAAGATGAACTAGTGAAGCAGCTGATTGATCTTGCTTTAGCTCCAAGACAACAATTTAATAAAATAGTTTGCATCGCTCACAACGCACAAGGTTTTGACGCGCAGTTTATATTCAAATACATTGTCGAACAATACAGAGGTATACGCATGGATCCAGCCGCCATAATGAATGGGTCGAAGATTATCTTAATGGAGATTGCGAATGTATAATTTATAGACAGTCTAAATTATTTTCGCATGCCATTAAGTAGTTTACCAAAAGCCTACGGATTACATGAAATCGGAAAAGGTGTTTTTCCACATTTGTTTAACACACCTGAAAATCAATCGTACGAAGGACCACTCCTTCCTTTGGACGTGTACTCACCAGGCAGTATGAGCATCAAAGAAAGAGAACGTTTTTAGGAGTGCTATAATGAGCAATCGACAAACGGTTGTGTGTTCAACTTTCAAAACGAAATTGTGAGGTATTGTAAACAGGATGTGACAATTTTAAGATTATCTTGTCTAGCCTTTCGAAAAACTTTAACGAAATTTGGTGTGGATCCATTTGCCGAATGCACCACTATAGCTTCGACTTGTATGCGCGTGTTTCGCAAAAAATTCTTATAAAAGAATCAAATAGGTATCATTCCACCTCGCAGTTATAGATGGTGCGACAATCAGTCTCAAAAAGCGATGTATTGGCTGTGTTGGATGGAAAAACGTATATACTTTGTCGCTTCATGGAACATGCAGCACATTCAAGAGAGAGAAGGCTACCTGAAGGTTTGATTGTAAATGGCTACAGTCAACCGCAGCCCGACGAAAATCACAGAGGCATAGTACTTCAATTTCACGGTTGTTTTTGGCACGGATGCCCTCGCTGTTTCAGGATTAATAGAGATATAGTTTTGACGAGTGGTGATTCCATAGACATTAGATACGAAAGTAGCTACTAACGATAAGATAAGGTCAAACAATTTAAAATTAATTGAGAAATGGGAATGCGAGTTTAACACTGAACTCTCCCAAGATGATCAGCTTCAGCGCTTTATTCAAGAAAACGTCGATAACGTGAAACGAAAACCTTTGTATGCACGAGATGCTTTTTTCGGTGGACGAACAGGTAACACCGTTAAAATGTTCGATTACAAAGGTGAAGAAAAAATAAAGTACGTCGATGTATGCCCGTTGTACCCGTTTATCTGTAAACGAGGTAAATTTCCCGTTGGTCATCCCAACATATACGTCAGCGAAGAAGATTGTCGTCAGTTCTTAGGAACATACAAAGACATCTCTCGAGTGAACGGTTTACTAATGTGTGACGTGCTTTCACCGCAAAACCTGTACCACCCCTTATTACCGGTACGAATGTATGGTAAACTAATATTTCCTTTATGTCGCACGTGTAGTGAACAAATGATCCAAGAAGATTGCCCGCATCAAGACCCAGATGATCGAATTTTACGGGGAACGTGGGTGTCTGTGGAAGTTAAAGAGGCTGTCAAACTGGGGTATACCATTCAACGCCTTTACGAGATCTGGCAATACGAGATGACGCAATATAATAAAAAAGAAGACAAAGGTGGAATATTTGCCGAATATATCAATGAGTTTTTCGCGCAAAAAACTAGGGCGTCTGGTTTTCCACCTGGGTGTCTGAACAACCAAGATAAAGACGAATACGTAAAAGAATTGGAGGTCAATGAAGGTATTAGTTTAAATAAAGGCGCGATACAGTACAACGCCGGTCTAAGATCAGTCGCAAAACGACATCTAAACTCTTTATGGGGTAAACTTGGTTAACGTGAAAACATGACCCACACAGAAGTCATTACTAAACCACAAAGATTGACAGAGTTACTTACCAGCCCAGAAATAGACGTTAAAGGAATTATACCAGTCAATAACGAAACACTCTACGCCAACTGGTGTTACAAAAACGAAGCTCTGCTGTCATCTCCAACGACAAGTGTTGTGATTGCCGCCTTTACAACAGCACGGGCCTGACTGGAGCTATTCAAGTACTTGCACACTTTGGGACCCCGAGCTCTCTACTACGATACGGATTCTGTTTTTTATGTTAGCAGAGAGGATAGTGGCGAGCGCGATTTACCAACAGGTGTAGCTCTAGGCGAACTCACGGACGAATTGGCTAGTAACGGAAACGGTACGTACATAACCTCGTTTTTATTCGGAGGTCCAAAATTTTACGCGTTCAAATTTAAAAAACCGGACGGAAATGAAGAGTACGTGTGTAAAGTAAAAGGCATAAAGCTAAATTACTCCAATAGACTATAAATAAATTTTGACACTCTTCGCGAGATGATCACGTCACCGGGTAGTGAGGTATTGCTATCTAATTTTGCTATTCGACGAACAGCATTCCACGAGGTAATAACGCAAAATGAAACAAAGACGTGTAAAACCGTGTACGGAAAGAGAAGATTCGTCGCGTTAAGTAAAAGTTATCCATACGGCTACATTCGCGGTCCGCCTACTACTGACGCATCAGAGAACCACACCCTGGAAACCTAGTGGCGTTAGTGCAGCAACGCAAGGAGCGCATTCGTGATCGGTGGCGCTACAGTGTAAAAACAGATCATTGGCTACCGCTGTGTCTTCATCGTTGTGATTAGCGGCGGCGGCGCACCAGAAGAGAGCTCATTGGCTGCTGGTGCGCCTCCCAAGCGGCGGCGGCGTACCAGAAGAGAGCTCATTGGCTGTTGATGCGCCATAACAAGCTGATTTAGCGGCCGCAGGAGGGGCAGCGGCTAAGAGCTCATTGACCACCGCTGCGCCGGCGAAAGAGCTGTTTTGCCGCGGAGCTAGCCCCACCACAAGGCTCGCGGATTCGCGAGCGGCCGCGCGCGGGGAGCACCGGGCGCGGTTACGAGTTCTTCTGGAGAAGTGATTCAGAGCGTCCAGTCAGTGTAAATTATGGACACGCGCTGGAAACATCCGTGGACTTGTACGTTGAGTGGGCCCACCGGTTGCGGTAAAACAGTATTAGTTAAAAAATTTCTGAAATACATTGACCGCTTGAGCGACAGTCGCTTCAAGAAACAGTATTTGAAGCGGGGGTACTTCGAGCTGACGACAGCTGACTTCTATCAACCAACAGCCGACTTCCAGGAGCCAGCGGCCGACTTCCAGCACCCGCCAGCCAACTTCCCGCGGGTCATCCGCTTCTCGGGAATAGTTTAAAAAGACTTTGCGATCCTTATTCTATCAGCGAGTCAAAAATAAAAAATTGAAAAATTCTAAGGTAAACATCTTATTATTAAAAGTTATTTTCTTTTCTGTTCTTTTTTTTTGCTTAGTTTGATATTAATCATTTGCAAACTTTTTGTTACAGATGGATCTTTCGAAGTTAAATGCGATCACCCGTGAAGGATTCCTCCCAACGAAAAGGTTGGTCGATCTGACCAAGAGCCAGCGTTATATGATAACAGATTTGAAGATGGTGACTACCAAATACGGACGGAAAGTTGTGGCCGAATTGGAGAGTGAATATGATGTATTCATGGCAAAAAAAGTTTCGGAAGCTCTTGTTCAAGATGAAAATTTCTTCAGCAACCTCCAGGACGCCGCGAATAAGTATGAACTATTTATGATTTACAATGGAGGTTCAAGTGTTGAGTTTAGTAGCAAATGACTTTCTTTTAAATATCCGAGTACTATAAATTATAATAGATCTGAAAAAATTATACATCTTTTTTTTTTACTGGAACAGGCGGACATTTTCTTAAGGAAGGTAACCAAATCTCGCTTGAATCACATCCTAATGGCTATTGTCTTTTCGCGTTTGATTTAACTCCCGACCTATCGTTTAACGAATGCACTCATTGGAATTTGATTAAGCACGGTAACGTCAGATTAGATGTACGATTCGCTGAAGCATTAGCCAATACTATAAATTGTATTGTCTATGCTGAGTACGATAATATTTTGGAAGTGGATGCATCGCGTTAAGCTATTGTTGACTTTAGTGGTTAGAATAACGAAGTGCAGATGGCGTTGTTGTACTACATGTATGTGGAAGATTGATTTCTTGGTGGCCAGTACGTTTCGAGTCGTGATCGTCGTTGCAAGCTACATAAAAACGATGTATTTAGTTATAGATATCCAGTGTCTCAAAGATACTGACAATAACAATGCACCAAAAGAAATCGCTGTTGTTGCTCTTAATGGTGATTTTCATGGTCATTGGTTAGTGGCTCCGATGGCTTGTGTAGATGATTTGAGCGTTGAAATTAGAAGACAAAATAATTGGTTAACTCAACATTGTCACGACATTAATTACTTGGAAGGTGAAGTTGATTTGAAAGTGTTTCATAAAACTCTGCAAGATTTATCAAAAAGTGCTCGAAAAATTTACGTTAGAGGCAGTGAAAAGTGGTTGATGCTTCATAAAATTATAGCAAACGGAATCATCAATTTGGAGTATGACGTAGATTGTCGTCCGTTCGATAAGTTACCATCTAATGTATATTGTATGCATCACGCTTTCAAATTTTCGGGTCATAAATATCGATGTGCGTTAAATCGCGCTTATCGTTTGAAAGGCTACTTATCTTCACGCCTTGGTTATCTAAATAAAAATTTAATCGATCTTCACAATGGACAGCCTTCAAATATTGAAGATTCTTTCACCAATCGAGTCACATACTGTAGGTGTATTCCCAGCCGATCAAATCCCACGGGTGTGGACCAAGCCAACGGCGTTCATCGTTAACACTGACGACCATACCAAGCCTGGTGTGCATTGGGGGTTGCGTTCTACGTCGATAGATCTTCTAACGGTCTATACTTTGATAGTTTTGGATTACCACCTATAATACCCGATCACATAAGCCGTTTGCGAAAAAATTGTAAAACATTTCGTTGGAACGCAATACATCTTCAAAATGACGCATCCGATGTATGTGGTCAATATTGTATTATGTTTTTAAGCTACATGAGTAATGGTTTAGGTTTTAAGAAGTTTCTGGATAATTTTTCTGTCAACTTGGAGAAAAATGATAACGTAGTTAGACGCTATGTGCGCTATAAAAAAGCTGACGGAAATTTCATTGGCAACGGTGGATGCTTCGTCAGATGTTTACAAAACTCCCGCTCTAAAATGTCTTTGTTATAATTGTCAGTATTTCTATTATCACGCGAAAGAAATTTTGACGTAAGACGATACAACGTCTGTCATGGAAATTTAACCGTTCCAACTACATGTGCGTCATTGTTTAACCTTGCTCGTCTCATTCTTTACTTCTTAAACGTCTGCACGTTTTTAATCGTGTGCATAGTTTGAAGAGCTGTATTTAAAGGATCGCTTCAGAGTGTTTAGCACCAGTCGCTTTCTACTCGTAAAGATACGCGGATCGCCATGGCGACCCTACCACGAGCTGCACAACACCCACATCAAGTATTTTGTACATCGTACGCCTAAAGGGGGCTAGACACCTTTTTTCTCTGAAATAAGAAGTCACATTTTAATACATAAATGTAAACTAATTATTTCATACTTTTTACATATAAAAGTGGGTATATTTACCTTACCTTAAAACTTTCCCCGATGGGCCTTTTATATGGTCCAGAACCATAGTCATCGATGAAACAAGTTTTTTCACTAACCGTAAGCTTTGAAATTTTCCTGTGGATGGATTGACTCCAGATTTGAACTAAATTACTCCTGAATAGTATAATTCTCATATGAGTGTAGGGATTTTTGATCTAATGAGAAAAAAAAAATTGTGCTGTTTTTCAAGAGTTTTTTTTTAATTTTTTTAAATTTTTTATATTTTTTCATAATTTTTCTGATGTAAAAATTTTTTCCGACATTTAATCCTAAATCCCTACACTCATATGAAAATTATACTATTCAGAAGTAATTTAGTTCAAATCTGGAGTCAATCCATCCACAGGAAAATTTCAAAGCTTACGGTTAGTGAAAAAACTTGTTTCATCGATGACTGTGGTTCTGTACCATATAAAAGGCCCATCGGAGAAAGTTTTAAGGTAAGGTAAATATACCCACTTTTATATGTAAAAAGTATGAAATAATTAGTTTACATTTATGTATTAAAATGTGACTTCTTATTTCAGAGAAAAAAGGTGTCTGGCCCCCTTAAATAAATCGTTCATCAAGAAGGTAATTGTTGGTGTGGAATATGACGAGGTCATCCACAAGTTCGACGACGAGTGCTACAAACCTGTGGTTCGACTATTATCGAATGACTTTGAAGGTTTTGCATTTTTATACAATGAATGGAAAGAATTCAAAACAAGTTTCGACGACATTGATAAATATTTTCGTGGACTTGATAATAGTTTAAAGGACCAGAAAATTTACGGAAACGGTTGGACTTTGAAATTCACCACAAGTCACCAGGAAAAAGCAGTCGAAATTGCAGAAGACAGGAGACCTGGTGTTGGTCGGATCAAACGGTTTCACCATAGTTTAGTAATGAAAAAAGTTACTTTTGATTGTCTCCAAGAATTTATTGTAAAGTGTGTCGATACTCGTCTTAAATATTTAAATTCTATTGCGAGTAGTGTACAATATCTTACCTGCGACGTTATGGAGTTTATTAAAACTAAAAGTAGTCTCATGCATGAATCACAAGTACAACTGTATACACCTAGTATTGTAAAAGACGTTGTGAATTTAGTTGATAATGATGTAATAGACGAAATAACCTCTAGTGTAGAAAAGCAATGCAAAGAAAAAGATCAAGCGTCTCTACCTAAGTGCGATGTTGCTGATGTATTGTATCAGATTGTATCATTACATATGCCAAGAATTGTTGATGTATTAAATACTATATTATTTGATAATAAATAGAAAAATTTGAACATACTTACTTGTAACGGGCATATGGTATGAAGCCCTTACATAGACGTATATATACTGTTTAAGGCGAATAATCAGCTGCTTTTGAGGGGAATTCTGATTCTATTCCCTTTGTTTTTACCTTATGTGTATATGGACATAGCATTTATTTATGTTCGACTGACATAAATAAATGGTATATTATATGTTTTCTGTTACTAATATTAACTAATTTCGGTTTTTGCTATTTAGAGGTCACGCCGCGAGAATTCGATTTTCGCGCGCCTACGGCTGGAATGCGCAACAGTGTCGCATCCTTTCCTGGCTCGACTTTGACTACAATGTCGCCTCTCTCCCCCGATATCTATAGCTATCGGCACAATCACATGTTGACTGAGGCAGAAAAAATACAGGGACGTCGCTATAGCCTTTCACGTGGGTGCGAGTGAGACGCGACATAGACTATCTATATTTTGATCCTCCCCATTAAATTTGCACCTATATAAATAAACAAAATGTATTTCATGATCGATATCGCGATCGCGCACCCGATTATCGATATAGCTAAGTCAATAACCGGATATTTAATCAATTTAATATAAATTCAATTTTCTCATTTATTAACATCATTAACATTTATTTCAGGAACTTAACTAATGAGCATGCTGTGTGACAGTCCCACGTGACAATGTCTATACGAATTTTATAAAATTTTGATTATTATGCCAACAATTCGTCTATGTTTAATCTTATATTTAATTAACATCTTATTACAGTCTTTTTCTTTTAAAATATAACATTTGGCTCTCAGAATGGTTAACGATTAAGCATGCTGTGTGATCGTCCTGTGCTTAGTGTTAATAAAATTATTTAGGAGCCGAAAAATGGGAGGAGGAATTCCTAGATGAGCAGGGCAAGGGGACAGCGACGGACGTCCATGGGAGGAGCACTTGAGGGGAAGGAGCAGCTAGGGAGTGCGCACTGAATACTCGTTAAGTATGTAAAGTCGTTTGTGCGCAACCCCCCAAAAGGTAGGCACTCCTACACAATATCGGGCCACGAGGGAGCAGAACGGCAGGAGAGAGGCAGTCGGATCTCCACCAGCAGCGCAAAGTGGTCGCCTCCCAGAGCTCTTCAAGGTGTCCTCTTATGGAGGAGTGGCCCCGTGGACGACGACGACGACGAGCGCAACGAGCCGAGACACGGTTTTCGTCATTCCACACGCCATATATATTTCCGTCTTTTAACTTTAAGCAAGTGGCATCGAACGCGAGGTCTGGGATTAATCTTATCGGGACAAACCAGACCGAGTCGAGTTGGTTCGCCCAACTCGGCGCACAATAGGTTAGGGACCCAGGAGTGGGGTATAAAACTAAGGGACGGCATAGCCTCCCTCCCGGCCCTGGTAGAATTCACCGCAAGGTGAACCTACAAACGGACGACAGGTTTGCTCTCCGACTTTGGAATTACCGTCGTAGTTAGTACACACACATATATATATATATATATACGCGACGCGGGATAGGCCGGGCGTTAGATTCAGTTTACTTTCCTCTCTCATCGAGGAGATAATTATTTGATTTCCTTTTTTTTGTGTCGCGGGAGATTCAGTGCGCGACGTGGTGTCATTCTCCGCCTAGCAAGAGTGAAATTTTCCGAGTCCAATATCTCGGAAAATTCTAGCAAAAATTAAAAAATTTTGAGTGCGGAAAACTCAAGTCGTTGCGCGCTTTGAAATCCCGCATAGTGAAAGTGCAATTTTCCGAGCTCCATATCTCGGAAAATTCCGGCGAGAAATTGAAAATTTCGGTTACCAGGAGTTCAGTTCATTGTGCGCTTTTAATTTCTGCACAGTGAAAGTGCAATTTCCGGGCTCCATATCTCGGAAAATTCAGGCGGGAAATTGAAAATTTCGGTTACCGGTAATTTAATTCATTGGGCGCTTTTAATTTCGGCACAGTGAAAGTGCAATTTTCCGGGCTCCATATCTCGGAAATTTCCGGCGGGCAATTGAAAATTTCGGTTACCGGGAATTCAATTCATTGTGCGCTTTTAGTTGACGCACAGTGAAAGTGAAATTTTCCGAGATCCATATTTCGGAAAATTCCGGCGGGAAATCTTAAATTCACGTGCGAATCTTTCTTTAACACTATATACGTTTTATTTCCCGGGTTGCGACGGCTTATTTTACTGAGTGCGATTTCTATAAATTTTCGGGTTTTGTTCAGACGGTCAGCATCGCACTCAATCGTTTATTTAATTTGTTGATAGTTATCCAAAAATTAGTAGTAGGATATAAGGACTTTCGAGGGCGTGCGTAAGTTTTCAAATACCGAGAATGTATACGACGCATACATAATCTGGAAATCGAGACACGAAATTAGGATATAAGAACAGCGCATCGCCGTTGTTGATGGCTTCAACCTTATCCACCAAGGCATACGGGTCACAACTACGGATATATGCACGTCGGCATCTATGTACGCGTAGATAAGTTTAAACATAATAGAAGGGGGCGAGTGACCTTGCTGACGGCGTGTAAGTTAGACTTTCTTTTTTGGAGAATCCTATTTTGTAGGACTTTTGATTTATATAGAGCCTTTATTTTCAAACCCATATTGGGATTTAATAATTATATTTTTTCTGTTTTGTACACACACACATATATACATATATATATATATATATATATATATATATATATATATATATATATATATATATATATATATATATATATATATATATATATATATATATATATATATATATATATATCATTATACGGTATTTTGAGGATTTCATAAAGAATTTGTACAATAGTGGTGATACAAATATAAACATTGTTATAAACAACCAATAAACAAGCGCGTGACTAAAGAAATAATGACCCTAAGGTTATTGACTAACACCACGACGCCTGCGGCGCCCGCTTTTACGGAAAAATATCACGGAATTTTCGAAATCGATGTATTAACACACTATTGTGGAAACCGCTGAAAAATCCTCAAAATGCCTCTCGAGTGCTTTGGACTTTTGAGGAGACTCCTCAAAATGCCTACAAAATCCTCAAAATTCGGTATATATGACTTATATAATCCTCAAAATGCGTCCCAGATGTGAATATATATATATATATATATATATACGTATATATATTTCAGTGATTTGCCAAGCAAGGGAATATAATAAACATACCTTTCTTTGAATATCATTATTGTTAATATTATTTTACCTAGGCGTTTTCCCCCACCGTGTCCTATCTCCTGACACTTACCTTTGCGAGCACAATATTAATTATTACTATTATTATCAAAAATCTCTTTGAACTTTTTTATTATTATTTTGAATATTTTAATTAACTATTTCGTTCAATATTAAATAAATTTAATATTACGTATATATTGCTATTTATGATATCTCATTCAATATTAAATAATTCTATATTACAATTAGTGCTATTTTTGTAATAGATTGTCAAGGTTAAATAATTTTAATATTACAAATATTACTGTTTTATAACAATTCGTCTACAATAAATAATTTTAATATAACAAATATTGCTATATTTTATAACATCTCGTTCAATATTAAATTCATTATTTGAGAATCTTTATATAACTATAATCATTTATCTAACAACTGAGGACATCAACAGCAGAGCGAGCAGCACCGATATCTTCAGCATTCAATCATCGTACGCGCACATTTAGTCACCATTGCACTTAAGGTGACTCCTAACCTGGCTTTCCCTCCCCTATCCACAGAACCTACTATTAAAACCTTACATTGGCATCCCTGGTGGGGATGGTGTGCAGGGATCACGCCCAGTGACTCGGATAATAATTTAATAAATAATAAGATTCACGTCAACGATAAATTTTGTTTGAATATCTGGAATATCTCGATATACGCACTCATTGATATATTTGCGTGTATGTATGTGCATATATATATATATATATATATATATATATATATATATATATATATATATATATATATATATATATATATATATTATTTCGCTTTAGAAGACTCAGAACAATAATGGTGATTCTCCTCCATTTAGGGAATGTTTCAACGGGTCTTTCTAGACGTTGATTTTAAAGAAAGAATTAAGCGACTCGAGCAATTATATGAGCACCAAGTGCAATATTCGGAGCACCTAAACCGCTTTTGTCAATTTAACCTCACCGAATTACGTAAATTCGGAAGAAAGCAAAGGAACATTGGGAAACATCTAGGGAGGATTACTAACTTCACAATTGGAAAATATAAAAGCATTGAGAGGCGGTTAGGGGAGACTGAAGGGGATATCGAGCACCTAAGAGCAAGTTTCGCTCGGCTTCGACTCGAATAGAGGTTATACGGATATCTTTGTTTTTTTTTTTTCTCTTACTAACATCTTTTTTGTTTTTTTTGGGGGTTCAGGGGTCATTTTCATTGGGTGATCCGGGATTGATGATTATAGAATACGATTATAAAACTGCCGCTTAACCTTCGGGGTCCTAGGTCGTATGGAATCCTAGTTAGCAACGACGAAATGTCGCCTATAAAGATTATTTTACTCCGTAGATATCATAGTGCCGGAGGTATCGCGCGTGCGTGAGGAGTGTCAACTCGCCCACCGCCTAATTGAGTTAGAGGGGAAATATAGTGCCCTTCGGAGATATAATTACGAGCTAGAAGAATATTGCGATTTAACGCTTAAGAAGCTCCGAGTCGCACTAAAACGACAGGGTGTGATTAGGGGCCACCTTGCGAATTTGACGGGTTTCACGTACCGGAGCTACGAATACGCAGAGAAACGAGCAGAGCAGGCGAGAGATCCCCTCAAGGAGATGAATGAGCGCTTCGCTCGGCTCCGAATAGAATAAGATTATCGTAAGTTCTAGCTTACCTTTTAATAACCATCCAAATATTAACCTTTGTTTGGGATTTTTTTTTTCCTTATAGCAACCGAATTAAATTGTAGAATCACTTTCAAGGGGTCGAAATGTCCGAATCAGAGTCACTAAGGGAAAATCAGAGGGACAATGAGGCCCGCGCGAATAACCGAGCCCCTGCGGGTGTGTCCACTAGCGCGACTGGGGCAATTGGAAAAAAGAAAACCAGGAAGGTAGCGGTTAGAGTGCCAACTGATAGAATCACCCGGAGTAAATTCACCGAACGTTTAGAACAGGTTGAGATGAACGACTTCGTAACCGACATGAGGCGTTCGTTAGATTTTGGTGAGAAAGATAAACGGGTGGGTATCAGTTTAGTTGATCCATTCGCGGATCAAACGATGAGTGATGGGGATATAGTTCGTAACGAAGTAGTGGGTGAGAATGATGAGGGAGAGAATTTTAAGCTACGCTTCCGACGGAAATTAAATGAGTTACGTTACGAATTACACTCGAACACTCTTAAGCTCGATATACACGAAAAAAAATTGGATACGTTAGAAACACTGTGTACACGCTTCAGCGCGTTAAACCCGGTTATCCGTAGGCATGGTGAAGACATAAGGGAGAACAAGGAGGCGGTAATGACTATCATGGACGATATAGTAGATATCGGCAGACAAGTAAACGTAAGCAAGGAAGTGGTTAGTCAGGTCGCGTCGTCGTGTCGCGGAAACAAAGATAGGATCCTGGGGCTCGAAGAGCGATATCAGGGACTCGCACAAAAAATTGATGACAACCAGTGTGAAATAGAGAACCTTATCCGAAATGGACCAATACAGGCCGCCCCCACTCCCCAAAATATCAGGTATGAAATGCCAATTTTTAAAGCCGGTCCGGGCGATAAGCCCGCACGTTTTATCAAATCATTTTTGGACTATTTAAGAGCGATCAATGCATCAAGGAATAATTTCAAACATGTGATAAGCCAGGCATTACAAGGGTCGGCCCTCGAATGGTGGGAGCACATCGAACCGGTGATAGATAACATAGAACAGTTTAAAACTCGGTTTCTGGGGAGGTATTGGAACAGCACACTACAATCTCGCGTCCGAAGGGATTTAGAATTCGGGTATTATCGGGGCGAGATGGGTATGACGCGGAGCGAATACGTATTGAGTTTGTACAATGACGTACGCATGCTTGACAATATGCCTAGTATGGTATCAATAATTGACAAGTTCTCCAGGCATTTCGATGAGCACGTATAAGCCGCGGTCCTATCACGAGGTATACGTACGATGGACGGCTTGATTGAGTTATTAGATTATTATTATTATTATTATTATTGCTATCTGAGGGGGGGAACTCGGCCCCGGGTACTTAGGTCTAAAACCCATTGTATCGCCCTCTGAACCGGCAGCCCTTATTCCGGAAGTCTTGCCCTTCTCCAAAAGGAGAGGATAGTCCCGGATCGGGTTGCCCTGATTTCGCAGACCACCGGGAAGTGGTTCCCCAGTAGCTGGTGTCTTAGGCTGGCGAACATGGGGCAGGTCGTTAGAAGATGGATAGGGGTCTCGTCCGCTTCATCGCACCATCTGCACCGACCGCATGTCGTCAGCCCTAATTTGGTCGAGTGGTATCTGAGGCGCCCGTGCCCCGTAACAATATGTACTAGCAGCCGGGCGTCCCTTCTGCTACCTCCGCATATACATCGGGTCCAGTCCGGGTTGATGTCCTGGCCCAGCATAGCTTTAGTCTGCCTGATACCACCACCGTTTTGCCAATCCCTGGCGTGCAGTATCCGCGTCCACTTGGCGACCGCCTGCTTCACCTCCGATTTGGAGACCCCTATTAGGGGCGCTGATGACTCGTCTGTAGAGGAGTGAGCTCCCAGTCCGGCGAGCCTATCTGCAATCTCGTTTCCTCTTATCCCGGTATGCCCCGGTACCCAGAGTAGACGAGTGGTGTTGCTCTCCGCTAGTCTGTTTAGCGCCACTTTGCAATCCCAGACCAGCTGTGAGCTCGTTTTGGGGCGTTCAGCGCCCTCAGAGCTGCCTGGCTGTCCGAGCAGATGCTGATGCGTTTGCCCTGAATGCCAAGTTCTTCAATCCTTTGAACGCATCCGAAGATGGCGTATATTTCTGATTGAAAAACGGTGGCGTGCCTCCCCAGGGGGATAAATGTGCCTTTCCCGTCCCTGCGGCAGTAATATCCGGAGCCGGTACCGCCATCGGTCTTGGAGCCATCCGTGTACCAGATGTCTCCACTGCCCGGCAGCTTGTCCCTCTCCGTTGCCCAGTCCTGCCTCGTCGGTATGGCGGTTTCATACCTCCTTCCGAAGGTATATCTCGGGATCATCACGTCCGATGGCATGGACAGAACTGGTGAGGAGGCCAGTTCTTCGGGAAACTGAGTATGCCTTCTACCCTGTTTCCACTTGCCCTGGGCCCCTAACCTGTGTGCTGTTACGGCCGCAGTTGCGGTAATGGTGATGTGGAGAGGCTCCACGCCCGCCACTGCGCCCAGTGCCCTTATGGGTGTGGTGCGCATCGCCCCTGTGGCTCCCCTCAGTATAAGCCCTCGGAGCCCTTCCATTAATTGCCGAACCCCGGTGAGCTCTGTTCTGCGCCACCAGACCGCAGCAGCATAGACCAGCCTGGGTACCAGCACGGCCCTATAGAGCCACAGGATGATCTTGGGACTGAGTCCCCAAGTGCTGCTAAACGCCCTTCGGCACATCCAGAAGGCCGACAGGAACTTGTCACGTTGAATAAGAACGTGTCTGTCCCAAGTCAGCCTCCTGTCCAGAGTTACCCCGAGGTATTTGGCTGCATTTCTCACCTCCAGGGTCTTGCCCCCTAGTGTGGGCGCCCTGTATGGTTCGAGTTTGTATCTCCGAGTGAAAACGACGAGCTCAGTCTTCTCTGGGTTTACAGAGAGTCCTGTTGCCTCGCACCAGCGTTCCACCCGTTTGAGTGCAAGTTGCATAGAGTTCATGGACGCCTCTATGAATCTTCCTTTAATGATGATGAGAAAGTCATCCGCGTAGGCCTGTGCATAACAACCCCCAACATTCAGTGCCTCTAGGAGTCCGTTGGCTACCAGACACCAGATGGTGGGGGATGATACTCCGCCTTGCGCGCACCCTCTACTGACCATCCCGGTGACTTTGGTTGGGCCCAACTTGGCTTCCACCGTTCGACGGCTCAGCATGCTTCCAAGCCAGTCCACTAGTGGCTCAGGTACCCCATGCCTCCTTGCCTCCTCTCGAACGGTCTCCGTGGAGGTGCGGTTGAACGCCCCTTCCACATCCAAGAACGCCCCAACCGCAATTTCCCCTTTCTCCAGCTGCTCCTCTATACGATAGACCGCCGAGTGTAAGGCAGTCTCTGTCGAGCAACCTGCCCTATAAGCGTGCTGGTTGGGGTGTAAGGGCCTGACTGTCAGCACTTCGTCCTGCAGGTATCTATCCACTAGCCTCTCCAATGTCTTAAAAACGAAGGAGGTCAGACTGATCGGCCGAAAGTCCTTAACAGTCGTGTGAGTAGGTTTCCTGCTTTCGGAATAAAGACAATTCTTGCCCGTTTCCATGCGCGTGGCACGTGTGCTAGGGCAATACTGGCCCTAAAGACTTTAACCAGGCGTCCGATGAGTACCTCCATTCCTTCCTGCAGGAAGACCGGAAGCACCCCATCGGCCCCGGGAGCCTTAAAGGGTTTGAAGTTGCCTATGGCCCACCTGGTTCTCTCAGGTGTGACTATGTGAGCTGCCAGGTCCCAGGCCGCCCTCCTCGGTACTAGGGCCCGGGGAGGTCTCGCCTGGGCCTCGACGCTCTGATTAAAATCCGGAAAGTTTGCTTCGAGGAGTAGCCGCAGGCATTCCTCCTCTGAAGCTGCATATTCTCCGGTGGGGAGTTGGATAGCTTCTAGCCAGACTTCCGGGTTTTTGCGAGGATGCGATTCAGCCTAGCTGCGTCAGGGTACCTTTCAATACCCTCGCAGTAGTCCCTCCATCCTCTCTTCCTTTCTGCGTTGATACGAGATTTGTACAGCCTCTGGACCTCTTTGTGGGAGGCCCAGTCTTCCGGTCTTCGAGTATTTCGAGCTCTGTTAAAGGCTCGCCTCACCTCCCGTCGCAGACTTTGGAGCTCCTCTGTCCACCAAGGGGTCTTCGAGGTCCCCCTTGGTTTGGTCATCGGACAGCTCCTCTGAAACGAGACGTCGATAGCCCTTACAAGCTCCTCCGCCCAGTATTCCAACCTCTCGGTTGTGGTGAAATCCGGTCTGAAGTCTCGGAGTTCATTCCCAAGGATAGCCCTGTAGGAGTCCCAGTCTGTTCTCCTCGGATTCCTAAAGGCCTTGGTCCCTGTACCTCCTTTCCTCCAGTTGAAGATAATATGCCTGTGGTCAGATAGTGAAGGTTCGGTAGAGACCCTCCAGTCTCCGACACAGCTGCTGATTTCCTCTGAACAAAGTGTCAGGTCTATAACCTCCCTCCTGACTGAGTTGCAGAAGGTCGGTTCCCTGCCCCTGTTCAAGATGCTTAGATCTGTGGAGACAAGGAACTGCAGGAGTGCTTCTCCCCTGCCGTTAATGTCAGAGCTCCCCCAAATGATGTGGTGTGCGTTTGCATCGCATCCCAGAATAAGGGGGAGTTTCCTTGACTCGCAAAACTCAATGAGTTGTTGTACTTCCCTTGGCGGCGGTTCATCTGTAGAGTCGTACGGAAAATAGCCTGAGGCCACCACCACTACCCTCTCAGATCCTTCCGCGTCTGGGAGTCTCGCCTTGACGACCGCTAGATCCCCGCTGCAGTGGCTGGGCATCAAAAAGACCTCCAGCCCCTTAGCCAGAATGCACGCCCTCGGAGCATTTTTAGCAGGGTCTCTATAGATTTTCCCCACTCCCCGTAGTCCCCGAGTTATTAGATACGTCAGATCAAATTGGGGATTTAAATTTATATAGGGCAGCGCAATCAATGCCCATCACGAGCCAACCCCCACCACGCTATCCGGCGCAGAGGAACTTATCTTTTGAGAGTTCTTTTAGGATCGGTGACATACGCGCGTCCACGCCGCGGTCAAATAATAATCAGAGCAATAGCGCAAACCATAGTCAACCCACATTAGCATATCAAAACAACCCGAATGGACAGGTACCGGGCCGTAACATTAGTGGAAATTGGCGCGAACCGAGTCAACCGTACAGACAAAACGACACGCGAAGCATACAACCAACTCATAGAGGGGGGGGGGGCAAATACACGTCACGGAAACAACCCCTCGGAAATTAACCAGGTTGATGTACAAATAAACGAGTCGGGAAACGCGGAGCAGTTGTATCAGGAACCTCATATGTCGTAGATGATTCATTGGAGTCACAAAATGAAAGACAACCTGATACAACTGTAAACTATGAGGTAAGCACGATTTTTGATGATAACCGTGATTTTTTACTGAAGGGAGGGTCAGATAACGAAAGTAGCGATGAACTGAAAATCATAAACTGCCCAGAAATTGGGATTGAAATTGAAAATTGCCCCGTAATCGCTTTGATTGATACCGGAAGTAGGATCACGTGCATCTCTGAGGATGTATACAAAAAATACATCAGTAACTTCAAAACTTGCGCGTCTTTCCCATTGGTAGGGGTCCAAGCAAGCGGCTTCACTGGGGAAAAATCCGTGAGGCTTTAGAAGCAGTTCAGGGCCCGAGTGACCTTAGGGACTTGGAGGGGGGAACTGGATTTCCTCATCATACCCAAATTAGTACGAGAATGCATCCTGGGAGTGGACGCACACGTATAATTGAAATTAACAATAGACCTCGATAATCAAATTATATCGTTCGAGAATCCATCTGATCCTAATTTAAGAGATATCATGCCCCTATCTGCAAAGCACGAAATAAATAGAATCACGGTTCAACTACACGTTGCAGACGACTCCCACGATTGTAATGAAACAGACTTAAAATCAACTTCGGATGAAATCACGAACGCGGAGATCGAAAGTAAACTCGCTGAGGTAGATGATATTACGGATGTGCAAAAACAACGCTTACGCGAGCTCATTCATAAATATCGGGATATTTTCAAAAAGGCGCCCGGGCGTTTCCAATCCTTTGAATATAAGCTTGAATTCCAAGATGAAAAGCCCTATTTTTTAAAATCCTATCCCATACCTTTATAACACCTCGAGAAGGTTGATTTGGAAATCGAGAGAATGTTAAAATATGATATAATCGAGAGATCACGTAGCCAATATATAAATCCCATCGTGCCAGTCATAAAGAAATCGGGCGCGGTCCGATTATGATTAGATGCACGTGAATTAAATGTTCGATTGAAGAATGACCATGACGGGCCGGAAGGCATGGACGAAGTCCTACGAAAATGCGCGAAGGTCAAAGTCATGACGAGTTTGGACCTTACGGCGAGCTTCTGGTAAATATCCTTAAGTCCCGCATCCCGTCAGTACACTGATTTCCTACACCGCGAAATGACATACCAGCATAAGGTCATGCCCTTCGGCACTAAGGTCAGCAGCGTGGCACTGACACGGGCCTCTGAATTCGTACTCAGGGGGTTATCGGATTTCGTCATCGACTTTGTGGACGACTGGTTATGTATCTCAGAAAATTTCGTGGATCATCTAGAACACCTCGAAGTTCTGTTCGAGAGGATTTACCTGGAAAATGTGACCGTGAACTTCGAGAAGGTAAAATTCTGCCGTAAAGAAATGCATTTCCTCGGACACGTCTTGACAACCGAAGGTATAAAAATTGATCCGGATAAGGTAGAAGCTATCCGCCGTTTTCCGACCCCGCGAAATATAAAGCAATTAAAAGGGTTTCTGGGACTGGTAAATTTTTGCCCAAAGTTCACAAACGAGCTTGCTCATGAGACGGCTCCATTATTCAACATGGCGAGGAAAGAGGTAAAGTGGAGCTGGGGGGAGGAGACGCAATTAGTGTTTACCAGAGTAAAGGAACTTTTCTGCTTAGAAGCGATTCTGTATCATCCCTCACGTGATAGACCCTTTTATTTAATGACGGACGCGAGTAAGACATCATTAGGGGCGTTTCTGTATCAAAGGGACGATAATGACCAAAGACGAATCGTAAGCATGGCTAGCAGATCGTTAACGGGGGCGGAAGTAAACCACCACGGAACTAGAATTATTAGCTATAGTTTGGGCCTTGGGTAAATTCCAAGCATATATCCTAGGGGGGCCGGTGAAAATCGAGACCGACCACCAGGCTTTATCTTATTTGTTATCGTGTCGATTCCTAAACAACCGACTAATACGATGGAGGCTAGCTATACAGGATTATTGTCTAGAGATAGCCTATATCCCGGGCACAAAAATCAGACTGACGAAGTCTCAATAGCATTGATATTAGCGCGGAGGCCCAATAATGCGATACGGAGTCAATTAAAGAGTATAGGGTCCGAGCAGCGTAAAGAGGGTAGGCTGAATGATATAATTATCAAGTTAGAGGCCGGAAGTAAATATCGTGACTTCAACCTAAGAGAAAACATACTAGTTAAAGGAAAAGTGGGTCAGGAGAAATTGGTCTTAACTGAAGACACCGCTAAGAGTATTATACTCGAGATACATGACTTGTATGGACATATCGGGACATATAAATGCCGTAAAATCTTTGAAGAAGCTTTCTGGGTGGCGAAGGCGTGACGGCGTATCGCGAAATTAGTTAAAATATGTGATTCATGTCAACGGAACAAGGTGTACACCCAATCGAACCAAGTCATAACGGCACCCATCATTCCCTCGGGCCCAGGGGATTTGTTATCAATCGATTATTTAGGGCCACTGCCGACATCAAAAGCAGGCACGCGGTATATTCTGGTAACGTTAGACGCGTTCACTAAATTCGTCAAATTATATCCAATGCGGAAGGCGGACACGCGAACGACGATCAATAAAATTTTCTGTGATTATATTCCAAAGTACGGAAAACCCAAGCGAATACAGTCCGACCACGGGTCGCACGGGTTCACCGCCTGAGCTTGGGGAAAACGATTAGAAGCGGAAAAGATTAAGCATACTTTCTCCTCCATACGCCACCCCCAAAGCAATACTGTAGAAAGGGTGAATAAAGAGATAGGTCGTTTTTTTCATACTCTGACAGGTCATAAGCATGCGGGGGGGGCACACTGGGTGCCTTTCGTGGAAAATTGCTAGAATGAAATACATCATGAAACGACTGAATTTACCCCTGTGGAGTTACACTTGGAAATAAAACCCACACGTTTTTGGGAAAAGTGGCTCGCACCACTAGCTAGACAAGAACTACCTTTGAATACAAAGCTCATGCTTGCACGAAATAGAATAAAAGAAAAAAGAGAGAGACACGCTACCAAAGAAAACACACGCGCTCGCGGCACTCGCTATAAAATAGGTGACTTAGTACTCGTGAAGGCATGTAACTTGTCGAACGCATCGGATAACTTAATCGCGAAATTCCTCGCATTATATGAAGGCCCATACATAGTCGCAGAGAAAAAGGGGCCGAGTACCTTCCTACTAACACATCCTGACACACATATCATGCGCGGGGTTTTTCACGCCGCTAATTTTCGTCCTTACATCCAAGATGGCGACCAAACAACAGCGGAGGCGGCTGAAAAGGCGACTCCAGACGGAGGTATGCCACCTAAAGGGGCTGATACATGATCTGGAGACCGAGATCAAGGCCCGAATTGTGAAAAGGGAAAGTGAGTTGAAGGCGCTTTTCTACGGGAGGAGGTCGAGGACCTTTCAAGCGCAGGTCAGACTAATGGAGGAATCTGACGTGAGGAGGGAACGAACGGAAGCATGGGTAGTAAGCCACTTCTGAGCGCCGCCACCTCCAGAGCCACCCGTCGCCTCCACATCCGGAGAAAGAAGGACGAACATCCTTCGGTTCATACGGGATAATCCAGGGGTGCGAATAAGGGTCAAGTCACCACCAGCTGACACACCCGGCGACCTGGATGACCCTGACGTCCTCCTCATTGACGAGAAAATCGAAATCTAACACATTTTATTTTTTTTGATGTCATGATTTTTTTTTTTTAATTATTATTCCTTTGCGTTTCTTTTTTACCATGACCAAACGTTATCTTTTGTTTGTTTTTTTTTTGTTGACTGATATGACCATTTACTACTATTTGAGTATTTTTATTTCTTTGATTTATTATGCCATATTTACTTCTTTATGTTTTTTTTTTTGTTGGACAAGACCATGTTTTTTTTGTTTTAAGAAGGAAAAGAAAAGCTTTTTTTTATTTTTTTTTCACCTAATAAGATTCTTTGTTATTTACCTATGAATATATATGGGTCGTTCCTGTACTTTTTTTAAAAAGTGTGCGCGGGGGGGTCGTCGATTTTGTCGACGATTTTTTTTATGAAAGTACATATAAAAAAAATAGCTTGTGCAAAATTTCAGCCCCTTATCTCATTCCTAATTCCTGCTGGAATTTTTTTAAACCCTGATTTTGACCTGTTTTTAGCCAGTTTTCAAAAAATTCTAAAAGGCTGAAATTTTAACAAAATGAGGTCGGTGAGGTCTCATTTTTTTTGTCTTTCTTCAAATTTTAAGAAAAAAAAACACTGATATGAAATGATGATTTAGGTTTTATTGGCGATCTGTGATATGGCCATTGCATTTCATCATTTTTAGATCATCTTTAAACCTCTATATCTCGTAACTGGTTCCACATTTTTGAGCTCACTAGGTCTCATTTTCTTTTGTCTCAACGAGACCTTTAATTTCTTTTTTTGAGGACCTAAATTGATTGAATAGACTTCAAGATACAGCCTTTTGAAGTTGACGTTTTTATCAAAAATCGCGAAAATCAACCGTGTTCATGGTCACAGTGTCAACCGAATTTTAATTAAAAAACATTAACAAAAGTATTTTTCATTAGAATATGATGTTATCTAACTATACTCTTTTCCTATCATAGGAAAAAGTCAAAAAATAATTTTTTGTCGAGCATTATAATATCTAATTTTTCGATACCTAAAATAATCAAAAATGGCTCTCTACTGACATGAATTCTACCATCTTATAATTATTTTTGACACGTATACGTAACAGAGATACAAAGGTGGTTCCTAGACCTTTAAAATCCGTAGTGGCTGATTTTTCTAGGACCACTAGAGCCAAAGTTATAGCCGTTTTTATAAAAAAATATTTTTCAAGTGGTAAAATTAGAGCTTGTGAAATATAGGAAAAGTTTTATTTACAAGATCAACCATAAGTTTGGCATAATTGTCCTAAAAAAGTGCTGAGGCTGTATATTTTGAAGATCTTAGGCCGTGTCTACACTATGCGAGAAGCACGTGCGATCAGCCCAAGCGATGCGAGCAAGCCATGCGCGCATGCGACGCGAGCAAGCGATAGTAATGGCTTTAGGTTGATTAAATTACCTATGCAGATTTTATAGATAATTAAAGTTGAAAATAAGAATTTAAGTAAAATTTTTTTTGTAATATTCATTTTATTTTAACTATTTTATAATCATTATCAAACGAAGTAAGTTTTGCTTTTAATGTTGAATCATCAATGGGTATAAAGCAGTGATATTTTCTTGTATTCTGTATAGTTCGGGTCAATTTAAAACGGTATTCTAGTACTTTACGCCTTTTCTCAATTGTTTCTTGACTCACCCAAATAGATCTAAAAACCAAATATTCTATATTTTTATAACACATAATGATTTATTATTCAAATACATAATCAAATAATATAGTCAAAAAATCTAAATTATATCACTTTTACCTTATTCCATTAATATTTTCACTAACGTAATCATACATGTCTTTTGTATTTAAAATTGGTTTTTCTGATGTTCTTTGTAAGGATGCCCTGCGTACTGTTCGTTTAACCACTGCTCCACATCCATCACACGGACTTTTCCCATGGCTAGTAGAAAAAAAGTTGTGCGACTTAACTTTTAAGCCAAAATCCTCCTCATGATGGCAGATATTAATGAAATTGTATTATGTTGAGTGGCACCCTCCATGTTTAATAATTTAAATGTTGTGAGGATCCTCGTGAGGGCCAATTCCCAGAAATAAATTTGAAAACAATCTTGAATACTAGATTGCAACGTTTCGTCAGGAAGTTCCCTGACCTCTTCAGGCTTTATTAAAAATATACAGAGTTAAAACACATACAAAAATAAAAATAAAAAACTAGTCAAATAAATTAAACACAATCTATGCAAAAACCTTTACCTATAAATAGCTACGTCGATACTGGTAAGATACCAGTAGAGTCGAGATGGTATGCAGAACATAATGCACGCTTCGCTGGGGTTTATATATAATCACGCTTGTTTACCTTTTTAAATGTAACGTTCTTAACAGCTTTTTGTATATATTATTCAAATTTTGTGTATCTTCTATTCTATTGATAGTGTTATGATTTAAATTAATATGTAACATTTCGGAAATAATTCGTTTCGTGTAATTGTTTTCCTATCTAAAATTTGGATGTTTTTCCAGTCAACGATGTGTTTCATAGTTCTTTGGTGTGTTGCTATCACTGATTTGTTATTCTTATCTCTTTCATGTTCTTTAATCCTATTTTTTAACATTCGCTTAGTTTCGCCAATATAAGTCGATGTACAAGACATACAATTTATCTTATAGACTACGCCACATGTTTCTGATTTTTCTATTTTATCCTTTCCTAATTTAATTATATTGTTCAATTTTTTGTTGATCAAAGGTACTGTGCGGATGTTATATTTGTTTAAAATATACGAACATTTTTTATAAAAGGTATTATTATATGGAATGGAAATTGTAGTAGTGGACGGTTCTCATTATTAGTCTTTTTATTGTGATATTTGAGTTTTCGAAGTCTATTTCGTATGTGTATGTTTATAAATTCGGAAGGATAATCGTTACATAAGAGAAGTTCTGTAATTTTGTGTATATTCGCGTCATGAAAACAAGTATCGGATAAAAGAATTGCTCTATCCACCAGATTCGCAACGATGTTTATTTTTTGTTGTATGGTGTGGTTAGAATTATAATTTAACAGTCTCGATGATGCTGTTGTTTTTTGATACCAGTTAGTCAAAATTTGATTGTTTTTTCTCGTAAGACTGAGATCTAAAAAATTTATACTATTATCTATTTCAGATTCGAATGTAAATTTAAGATTAGTATTAGAAAGCATAGACAGACGTTACACACATATTCACAATAAATGCAAAATTCCTTTTCAGGAGATTCGGAATATAGTCTGTTTTTTATTTGACAACACATATTTCAATTTCAACAATAGAACTTACAAACAAATATTTGGCACACCTATGGGTTCTCCTATCTCACCATTATTCGCTGACATGGTTATGGAAGATTTAGAAACAGACTGCTTCCGCGAATTAAAAATTACACACGATTGTATTCTGCTCTTTTACTTTAGATATGTAGACAACACAATTTTATGTATAAAAAGCGATCAAGTTGATACAGTTCTACAAGTGTTTAACAAGTATAATACTCATCTTAAATTTACATTCGAATCTGAAATAGACAATAGTATAAATTTTTTAGATCTCAGTCTTACGAGAAAAAACAATCAAATTTTGACTAACTGGTATCAAAAAACAACAGCATCATCGAGACTGTTAAATTATAATTCTAACCACGCCATACAACAAAAAATAAACATCGTTGCGAACCTGGTGGATAGAGCAATTCTTTTATCCGATACTTGTTTTCATGACGCGAATATACACAAAATTACAGAACTTCTCTTATGTAACGATTATCCTTCCGCATTTATAAACATACACATACGAAATAGACTTCGAAAACTCAAATATCACAATAAAAAGACTATAATAATGAGAACCGTCCACTAACTACAATTTCCATTCCATATGTATAATAATTCCTTTTATAAAAAATGTTCGTATATTTTAAACAAATATAACATCCGCACAGTACCTTTGATCAACAAAAAATTGAACAATATAATTAAATTAGGAAAGGATAAAATAGAAAAATCAGAAACATGTGGCGTAGTCTATAAGATAAATTGTATGTCTTGTACATCGACTTATATTGGCGAAACTAAGCGAATGTTAAAAAATAGGATTAAAGAACATGAAAGAGATAAGAATAACAAATCAGTGATAGCAACACACCAAAGAACTATGAAACACATCGTTGACTGGAAAAACATCCACATTTTAGATAGGGAAAACAATTACACGGAACGAATTATTTCCGAAATATTACATATTAATTTAAATCATTACACTATCAATAAAATAGAAGATACACAAAATTTGAATAATATATACAAAAAGCTGTTAAGAACGTTACATTTAAAAAGGTAAACAAGCGTGATTATATATAAACCCCAGCGAAGCGTGCATTATGTTCTACATACCATCTCGACTCTACTGGTATCTTACCAGTATCGACGTAGCAATTTATAGGTAAAGGGTTTTGCATAGATTGTGTTTAATTTATTTGACTAGTTTTTTATTTTTATTTTTGTATGTGTTTTAGCTCTGTATATTTTTAATAAAGCCTGAAGAGGTCAGGGAACTTCCTGACGAAACGTTGCAATCTAGTATTCAAGATTGTTTTCAAATTTATTTCTGGGAATTGGCCCTCACGAGGATCCTCACAACATTTAAATTATATTAATGAAATTGTTCCTACAGTAAATAAATACTATCTTGAAGGTAAAAATTATAAAAAATAAAACAAATCTGTTTAATATTGTGTACATAATAATACAAATTATTTGAACTTGCATCGTAGAAGTTGTTGCTTTTTTTAAATTTGATATACAGAAAAAATAAAGAACTGTTTTAGTAATTTTATCTTTAAAGCTGTTTTCTACATAATGTAAAATTTTAACTCGGGTGTAACCTGCAGGTTCAGGATCTTTATGGATTTTGATGTTCTGGGTCTCAAAATAGTTTTTCACAGAAATTAAATATACTTTCAGAATATTACTTTGACATATTCTTAATAATTAAAATTAAATTTTTTCAGGTCATTTAATGAACAAAAATCTAAAGGTGTCTATTTTGTTCATATAATACGTATTAATATACTACAATAAAAGTACTCTTACTTGTTTTTGTATTGGGTAGGTGCTCCATCTGACATATAATGTACGTTCTCAATAAACGGAAAATCTCGTTTTAGAAGTGCAATGAGTTGCCCTTGAAAAGTGTTAACTGCACAAGCATCATGTTTTAAACAATCACTAATAACACATACAGATAAGGTTTGTAATTTGTCGTTATTGTCTTCTTTATAATACACTACAAACGGGTGTACAGTTGCTTGTGTATTATTAAAATAAAATGCTTGGATCGAGTCTTGACAAACAAATAAGAAATTTTCAGCAAAATCTTGAAGTGTAATACATGTATCTGGAGTAATAATTGTTTTGCAATGTTTTAAATAACATTTTTGTATTTCAGTCACATAATGATGCTTTGTTAACTCCCATAGGTCATTGGCTAAATTTATAAGAAAATTTCTTGTAGGTTCTTTTACCATAATAAGACTGACTCTATTATTAGATTGTGATTCAGCATTATTTACCCAATTATGGTATTCAATCTCTGAAACATCTTCGCATGAGCCTGATTCCAATATTTTCAGAATTTCTGCTTTACCAGAACAGTTTTCACAAAGATGTAGCATACAATCGCTCCAATCTGTTGAACAAACACAATCATTTAAAATTACTCGGTAGGCTAAATTTTTGTTGATGGCAGACAATTTTAATTTGACATTTTGGTGTATAGGACATACACAAATTGTATGTGTACCAGGTGCTCCAGCACTAATACATTCTTTTGGCCTTAAAGAAGCAAATATACTGAAACCTGGTTTGCGCTGATCTTTAAAATGCTGTTCATATTCTTCTTCCACCCAATTGTTGTATAGATCCTTCAAATCATACATCAACAGTCTTTTTTGTAACTTCTCTGTGATATTAGTAATAGAATTTTTAACACTGATGCAATCTTTAATGCCGCTACATATTCTACTATTGTTTTCATCTCTATAATACTGAGCTACAGATTCTCTAACTTCATTAGAATGAATGCTGTACACTTTACGCTTAATAGTTCCTAAGACACCTGGAAAAATATATTTTGAAATTAATTTCAAATAGTGTATACTTAATCACAAAATAAAATCATAATAACAATATTATTTTTTTTAATTTAACGACTATCAAGACGATAAAATTTAGCTCAATGTTTATTTTATTTTAATTACTATGACTTGTTATATTGGAAGAAAAGAAATAGTTTAGAATTAATTTATTTTTTTTATTTTTTTTTTTTGTATTAATTTTAATAGTTCTTTTAAAATCCAATAATTACTTTATTATTTTTTATCTAATAATGAATAACGAAGGGTACCCCATGTTAAGATAGGCAAAATGTCACTATTAATGAAAGCGAAAAATGACAGTGATTTCATAGAAGTATACTAAAAAAAGAATTTTCTACGATTTTTCCGGGGACCTATCTCCCCTCCTTATAGCAGTAAGGCCTAAAAATCGCATTTTTTGGAAATTATTTTTTTCTCCCGTTCCTCAATGTTAAAAAATAAAAAAAAAATACGAGATTACAGCTTGTAAACAGAGAGAACATTGAGATTTCTCAAATATAGATTCTTTCTAATTAAATCGGATTTCATTTAAATGTTGTAACGGGATGGCTAGTGGGGGGAAAATCCCAACAAGCCACAGGCCAGCGATGCCCTAGAACACGGTGCCGCGGGTGTCAGACTAAAATGACTTGCCCGGGGATCTGCTCCTGGAATCCCGGATCTTCGCTTTCCAACTAATTGGATCGCTGAGTGAAAAGCGCGCGCTTGAAGAGTAAAGCGCGCGGCCGCTATGCTCAGATATGAAAACGACCGGCGGAGTCGTTTTCCCGCGGAGGCGGCGGTATCCGGGAGAAGGACAGGTTGTAATGAACAACACGACGAGTAACTAGATATCACAATATATTCACAATCACTAATCTCTACAAGCACAACGCACGTGCTGATTAGAACAAAGAGTTAGTTCGCGCGCGACCGTTAATATTCAAACGCGCGAACTACACGGCGCGCGGCGAAGCTGCTAATTTCGCGCGCGGTGTTAAAGTACGGCGGGCTGACACACACCCCCACGTACACGGCACAGAAGGCTTGCACGGGGCGATTTCCGTGCGAGCCTTTACAATGAACCCGCGAGAGGAGAGTAGAAAACTTACGTTAGGAAGGAGCAGCCGGTGCACTCGACTCTCTCTCGCTCCCTGTCGTTCGCACAGCAGTTGCGCTCTCTCTCTCTCTCTCTCTTTCGCTGTATTGGGTCGGCAGGCGGGCTGGCTGCCGGCTCCTCGCTCGCAGGCTCGTTCTGCTCGTGGCACACGCTACGCGGTATCGCTCTCTCTCTGTCTCCCTTGTGCGCGCCTCCACTATTTGCGGCGCCTCCACTACACTCGCGGGGTCTCACAAAACGATCGAACGGCGTGGACAAGTAAACTCACGAAGAACGGAGGAGATCCTACTTGCGCGACGGCAGACACGAAGATGGCTCCCTTTTCTCGCGGGAACCAGTTAGCAGCTTCGCGACGGATGACGGGCATTTTACGCGTCGCGAGACCGATTCGCTACGCGCGGCGCGCTTCGATTCGGCTGCGCAGGAGTTGCGCGCGCGCGCTCACTACCTTCACGCGGTAGATTAGAATCGCGGCTAGACACGCGTTACACCCCCCCGCCAGACGCTGCTTAGGGGACCGAGAGCAGCTCTGCTAATCATGGCCGTCGTCGTACCTACTAATATGGTAGTAATGATTAGGAGAAGGAGGTTCGGAAAGGAACATTGCAGAATCGGAGTCACCGGTTTTTCTTTTTAATTTTTATTAAAAAAAAATATATAAAAAAAACTTCAGGGCTTCACCCCTCTTCAACTGGCCCGGGAATACGATCGGCGCCCCTTGTGACGAGCTTGGTTGGGGCAATGTTTTGACTTTTTCACCCCAAGCTCGCCACACATGAAGCACCGGGGGATTGCGTTACTGTCGAGCGCATCCCGGGCCGCTCGCTCTTCTTCGAGCGCCCTCCTAAGGCGCTCTTCTTCTTTTTGGAGACGGCGCTGGGCCTCTTCCTTGACCCGGCGCGCCGTCTCCTCCGCCTTTTCCCTGGCTCGCCTGGCCTCTTCCATGCGCTCCTGCGCACGAGCCAGGCGAGCCTCCTCCGCCTTTTGGAAGGCTGTGCGGCGCAGCCTGGCGGCCCTGGCCTCTGCGGCGGCCGCGAGCTCTTCGCGCCGGCCTTGGGCCATTCCGACCCATTTGCCGGCTTGCCGCTCGCCGGCCTTACGGTGGCACTGGAGAAAGACCTCCAGTGCGGCCAGGGCAGCGTCCTCCGCAGCGCGCGAGGACTTGCTGAGGCACCGCGCTTCCTCGAGGGCCTTCTCCACTGGGACCCAGGCCGCACCGACTTCATCACTCGGTGCCCACTTGGGGGCCTGGGTCGGAGAACTCTCTTTCCTTTCTTCGTCGGCCCGAGCCGCGCCGGCGTTTCCTTCCGGCGCCATTTCTGAGGCTCGGACCGACGCCTCTTGCGAAAGCCGTTCTTTCCGGCTTTCCTGCTGCTCCTTCGGGGGACGAGGTCGCCGAAGCGGACTGGGACCGGCCTCTGCCCAGGCCGGCTCCGAAGGTCCCTTTCTTGGCTTCGGCGCCTCTATCTCTTCGATCATGACTGTGGAGGGCTCTTCCACTGGCTGGGGTGCCAGTGTCACAGCGTCGATGCCCTCCACGACCTGCTCCAAAAAATCGATGGCGGCGGGATCAGGATTGCACTGGATTAATCCAGCGATCACCTTCTTCGCCGTCTCCGCTATTTCGGGAGTCAGGCCTTGCATGTCCTGAAACAGGTAAATCGATCCCGGGGAGGAGTGAGATTGAGGACTGGAGAATTAAGACGAACACAGGTTAGTACGTACGACACAAGTTGGACGGCACAATTATTGCTTTTTTATACGCTCGGGTTCTACGAGGACTAATTAGTCCGGCATCAGCAGGTACGGGCTTCTTCTTCGAACCCTTTGGCCTCCCTGGGCCTCGCTTGGGTTCTGTTGGACCGGCCACACGCATAGGCCGGCCATCGCTCGCACGCTTTCCTGGCCTAACTAATAGCGCGGTCTTACGAGGTGGACCGCGCCTCTTAGCCGTCGCCCGAGGCTGTACATTCCCCTGGCTAACTCTGTGGCCCTCTGACGTGTTACGTTCGGCTGAAGAGTCCCTCGCTGGTAGCGCCTGGGCTACTTCTGCTGAGACGTATCTCTTGAGTTGCTGCGCATGGACGGGACGTATCGTTCGACCATCCTCACCTTGGATCTCATAGGTGTTTTCGCCTAGAATATTCACAATCGTGTAGGGCCCCGCGTACTTCGGGGCTAATTTGGCAGAAATCCCCTCAGCTGCTGAGGATAGTACCTTATTCTCTCTCCATACACGATCGCCTAGACAGAATTGTGGAGGTCGACGATGAGCGTCATAATATTTGGCTTGTCTCGCCTGCTCCGCTTGCGTCGGCCGCCGCCCGAACGTGCAATTCGCGGAGCTTGTCCATACGTACCACCCAATTGTTTATCGCCTCTTGCTGCCCTTGCTCTTCGGCTAACCTGTCTTCCTCCCGCCTTAGTGTCTTCGGTGGGTCAGGTTGTCGGCCGTAAATGAGCATGGCAGGACTTATCTTTGTGGAGCTGTGTTCGGCAGTATTGTACGCGAACGCCAGCTCATTCAGTTTCTCATCCCAGGACCGGTGATTTTCCTCTGCGTAAGACATAATCATTGTCTTCACCGTTCGATTCACACGCTCGACAGGATTGGCCTGAGGGTGATACGGAGGTGTAAACGTGTGATGCACGTTTCTCTCCTTTAAGAATGCCTCTAATGGTGCATTTTTAAATTCAGTCCCATTGTCTGAGAGAAACACCTCCGGGACTCCGAATCGCAGACATACTCGCTCGTTGAGTCCCTTAATTACCGATTTACCATCTGCCCTTTTTGTCGGAATTACTTCAATCCAGCGTGTGAACAAGTCCTGGAATATGAGAATGTATTCGTGGCCGTGCGTGGTTTGTGGGAGGGGCCCCATAATGTCGCTGGCCACGATTTGCCATGGACGCTCTGTAATTCGGCGTCCCATGAATCCTGTTGCAGCGCGCTGTTCGACTTTGCACTGCTGGCAAATTTGGCACTGGCTCACGTATCTGGCTACATCACGAGACATGTGTGGCCAATAATACTTCCGCTTTACTCTTTCTAGCGTTTTCTCGCGGCCCAAGTGCCCAGCAGTTGGAAAGTCATGGCATTCTCTCAGTACTTCGCGTCGCTTTTCGTGAGGGACTGCTAACTTCCATGCATCATCGTCGCCGAGAGACTCGTCTATGACTTCATCAGGTTCGTACTTGTACAGTCTCCCCCCCGCCAGCTTGAACGTGGGGAAGTCTCGCGGCCGCTGTTGAACCTCTTTCACAATTTCGAGGTACCATTGGTCGTTTGTATCGCGTTCGAGCTCTAACGCGGCGACCGCTGGCTCCTCTTCCTCGAACATCCGCGAAAGGGCATCTGGGACATTGTTCAAAGAGCCCTTTCGGTGTTCGACTGTGAAACTGTGGTTTTGTAGTTCCAAAGCCCATCTTGCTAACCTGCCTGATGGGTTTCGGAGATCACGGAGCCACTTCAAGCTGCTATGATCCGTGATGACCTTGAAGTCATAGGCCTCTATATACGGACGGAACTTTTTGATTGCCCAGAGAATTGCTAGACACTCTCGTTCCGTCACGCTATAATTCTTCTCGGCCGCGCTCAGAGTTCGACTAGCGAACTCTAGGACTTTTTCGTTGCCGTCTATTATCTGGTATAGCACCGCTCTAAGTCCTGTATCGCTCGCATCAGTTTGCACCACGAACTGTGCGTTAGATACCGGTCTGTGGAGAATCGGTGCAGAAGCAACTAGCGCTTTTAGCTTTTGGAAGGCCTCTTCTTGTGCCGTTGACCACTCGTATTTCCGATCCTTTTTCGTTAGTTCGGTCAGTGGTTCAGCAATTGTGGCGAAGTTTGATAAAAACTTTCTATACCACGAGGCCATTCCTAGGAAGCGTCTCAGCTGACGGAGGTTTTTCGGCACCGGATATTCCATAATGGGCTTTATTTTCTCGGGGTCTGGTTTAAAACCTTCCCTATTTACTATGACCCCGAGATATTGGACCTCATCGCGACAGAAGACACTCTTCTCGCGATTTATTGTGAGGCCCGCGTCTTTTATCCTATCTAGAACTCTTTTTAGAACCTCTTTATGCTCCTCGAATGTTTCTGTGACTATTATTATGTCATTGAGATACGAGTAAGCAAAAGGTTCGAGTTCGGGGCCGATGACTTTGTCAATCAGCCTCTGGAAGGACGCTCCGGCATACGAAAGACCGTAGGGCATTCTTGTAAATTGAAATAACCCTTTGCCTGGCACGGTGAAGGCCGTAGTCTCTTTGGACTCCGGATTTAGTGGTATTTGGTGGTACGCACTACTTAAATCCAACGTGGATATGTATCGCGCTTTCTACAGTTTGCTTAAGATACTCTCCATGTATGGTAACGGGTATGCGTCTGGCCTTGACGCTGCGTTCACTTTTCTGAAGTCCACACAGAAACGGAACTTCCCGTTGGACTTGCGTACCATTACCACAGGGCTTGACCAGCCGCTTGTCGAAGGTTCTATTATACCCGCGAGTAGCATTTCCTCCACCTGCTTGTGCATCTCTTCCTCGAGTTTTCGAGATACTGGGTAGTACTTCTGTTTTATGGGTCTTGTCGAGCCGACGTCTACTGCATGCTCAACCCACGAAGTACACCCTAATGGTGCCAGGCCGTTTCCCATCAGCTCAGCTACTAAAGCTTCCGCTTCTTTGCGCTGCTCTTCTGTTGGGTCCGCCAACCCTATAGCTGATACGGACACGGTATTATTGGCGGTTATGGAGGCTACTTCTAACTTTACGCTTGCATCATCATCTTTGAGATGCAGCGTATTGTCAGTGGGGTCCAAGACGGCGCTAAACTTCTTAATGAAGTTCACCCCCAAGTAGCACTCCGTGTCTAGGTCTGGCATGATTGCGACGCGCACATCCTTGCACACGCCTGCCACGACCATGGGTAGATACACATAGCCAACCACTGCTATGCTCTGCCCATTAGCTACCCGTGCGTTAGGCCGCTGGCCGGGATTAATTCTTTTCTACAGGCTGTAGCGAGCTGTAAGCCGATGGAATTCATCCCAGTCCAGGAAGCTCCAGTATCGAAGAGTGCCCGTAGCTTGTAGCCGGCTACACCTACTTGAAGCCACCATCGCGAGCATGTTTCCTGGTTATCTTCGTTCTGCTGAGTCGCGGGCACTTCTTCGCTCTCTCCTTCTGGCAATTGGACCGAGTTACCCTCGGTCGCTGATGTGAGAGCTGGGGGCGGGCATGTGACCGTGTTTACCTGCCCCCTTGGCCGTTTCCCTGCTGGTTTCCGGCAGCATTGGGGTTGCGGTCGCTTCCCCTTTGCTCGTTGCCGTAACCCCTTCGGTACTCTGGCCTTTGTGGAGGTCCATTACTCCTTGGACTTGGCGGCCTAGCCTGGTGGGTCGCGCTACTACCCCCACTAGGCTGATTATTACTTTGCCCGCCTTCCCGCTGCCTGTTCTCCCAATTATTCTTTTTCTTGGGCTTCTTGAACGACTGTGGATTTGGCGTTTGCCCACTATTTCCGTCGGTGCCTTTCTTTGTCAAGCTTGACAAACACTCGGCCATCACCCGACGGAACATAGCCTCGAGGCTTTCTCGAGGCTCCTGCTGTTGTTGCCCCATCGCCGCCACTCCTGGATTCTGCTTTTTCCGCTGATCCGTGGTTGGCTCTGTAGGTACGTAGGCAAACTCTGGCAAGTAAGTGCGCTCTGGCGGTGGTGGCGAGTGATACACCTTATCTGCCGCGAGCGCTAATTCGGCCTCCCGGGCTAAATCCAGGAGCCCTCGGTAATCCGTAATTTGATTACGCATCACCATTTTTTGTAGTTCTGGCCGCATGTTCCGGTGCAACATGTCCAATTGTTGGGGCATGCTAGGCACCGGAACTAACTTGAGAATCAAGGCTTGCAGATTCACTACGTAATCTCTCGTGAGTTCGTTTCTGCCTTGAGTCCTCGCGTTTATCTCCGCTAGGATTCGCTGTTGATGGCCCCTGTCACCGCCATACATGTGTATTATGGCCTCTTGGAAGTCTTGCCAAGACCGCCACGTATGACGGTTACTCCTATACCAGGTGGCCGCTACTCCACTCAGGAGCTCTGACAATGACGAGAGTACTTCGTCGTACATCAGATTTACTAGAGCTCGACATTCCTCTACTCTCGTGAGGAATAACTCGACGCTCTGCTCCTTCAAGGACCCAGAGAACTTGATGTGCCATTTCCTTACGATTTGGCCCACATCACGGTTCGTCTGTTGAGGCACGTACGTCTGCCTCGTAGACTGGTCCAGTGTAGCGCTCACCCCCGCCTGACGCTGTGTAGGATTTCTTCCGCTATTCCTCCTAGCGTCCCTTGGCGATTCAGTATTGGGACTGCTGCTGTCAAAATTCACATATGTGAACGTGTCCTGAAAGTTCACATGTGGTGATCCTCGTCCCCTGCCCGCACTCGGTAGTTGGACTCCCTCCAAGCGCGTGCTTGAGGGTGGGTGTCGAGCTTCTTGGAGTATTCGCACACTCTCTTTGAGCTCTTCCACCTCTTTGACGAGTCTATGGATCACCGACAGCAGCTATTCTGAGACTACGTTATCTCCCACAGCAATCCCTGCGGTACGCTGTTCCCCCGCACTTGGCCACTCAAAACTCTGTGGCTGCGGTGGACTTCGCGTTTGCTGCCAGAACGCGTGCTGCCCATTTTGTGCCGACAACGACTCTTGTTCTTGACTCCGCCGGAATTGTCGTTGCCTGCGCTGCTCTTCTAGCAACGCCTGCTGTCGCTGCTGCTCTTGATGCTTTCGCTGTTGCTGCCGCTGCTGCTCCTGCTGTTGTTGCTGTTGCTGCCGTCGCTGCTGCTCCATCTGTTGCTGCTGTTGCATTTGTTGCTGCTGCATTTGCTGCTGCTGCATTTGCTGCTGTTGCAGTTGCTGCTGCTTCATTTGCTGCTGCTGCATTTGCTGCTGCTGCAGTTGTTGCTGTTGAAGCTGTTGCTGTTGGAGCTGTCCCTCGGCTACGGCTGGAGATGTCCCGGTGGATGCTGCAGAGCTCAATATCTCTGTCCCGGAACCCTCCTGGCCGTTTGCCTCATCCGCTGGCTCCACCACTGCATTATGTGCTTGTTGTGGAGCGTTCATCCTCCGAGACTCCGAGAGTTTTTGTATCACTATCGGGTCATCAAGGAGCGTAATGAACGGGTGCGGTTGGTCTGGATCAGTATTGGGATCCACAATAGTCGACCCAGATTTGTTCATCAACGTTAAGTCGATGAACGCCCTTCGGGACTGCTCGCGTTTAGCAAACGCTTGCTTCTCCGACAGCTCCGGCTCTGGCACGAAATCGGCGGCACTGTAATCGCCCATAAGCCACTTGATCGTTGTCAGCATATTCACTGATTGCAGATCTGACTGCTGCAGACCAAGGGCTTGCATGACCTCGATAATTTCCTCTTCGGGCTGTGTATACGCCCAATTGAGTATCGCAGATTCCGCAAACTGCGATGATCGGGCCATGGTGTCAATTGGCTGTGCGCTTCCCCACGAACTTATTTTACTAGCGCGAGTAGTATCCGGATTGATGGCAGAGAGAGTTTGCCTTTTCAACCCGTGAGCTAGCTTTTTCAATGCGAACCCGGGCTACTTTCTAAGAGCTACGGTAGTTGCTCTTAACCTCGATAATGTACGAGGATTTCCCGTATGCGGCTCTAAAAAAAAATAAAAGCTATTTCTGTAAGTAATTACGATTTGTAATTAATTACGCTCCACTACTCGCACTTGTAATTTTAAAATAAATATATGTGAAAAAAAAAATATATATATGTGTCAAAACGGACAATATCACCAAAAACACAAAAAAATAAATACAATTTTCACCTAAAAAAAAATAAAAACAATTTTTAAGTTCGAGGGGATTTTTGCGCTCGAGTTTTTACTCGGGCGCACAGTCAACTTTTTGTTCCGAGAGTGCTTGCCGACTTTCTCTCGATCTTCTTCTAACTGCACGATAAAAGAAAAAAAAATTTTATTTTTCGTCCAAAAAAAAAATAATTCGTATCGGAAATACGAGAGAACGAGAAGAAAAAAAAAATTTTCGAGACGAGAAAAAAATTAATTAAAAAATTAATTATCGCTAAAAAAAAAAATTTTGTCGTTAAAAAATTAATTGTTATTAAAAAAACTTTAATTGTTAACAATAATTCCTCAACGCTCCAAAAATTCCACGATCAATATCTCTCCTCGTCGGCACACTAGGTCGAGGGTTATTGGCTATCGCACGCCTAACCTCTCGACCGCACTCTCGCAACAGCACGGCTGTGTCACGCACACGCACACACGCGCCTACGAGCTGCGGCACGAAGAGCCTTTGTTTGCAGCTTACGCTCAGCTACGCTGCTGAGCTTCTTCGCGCCAAGCTTCGCCGCGAATCACGTACGCGTCGCAGGTCCTTCTCCACCCCCAAAACGTTGTGGCGCCAGTTGTAACGGGATGGCTATTGGGGGGAAAATCCCAACAAGCCACAGGCCAGCGATGCCCTAGAACACGGTGCCGCGGGTGTCAGACTAAAATGACTTGCCCGGGGATCTGCTCCTGGTATCCCGAAAACAACGCGAAGATCGCACACGAACTTCGCTTTCCAACTAATTGGATCGCTGAGTGAAAAGCGCGCGCTTGAAGAGTAAAGCGCGCGGCCGCTATGCTCAGATATGAAAACGACCGGCGGAGTCGTTTTCCCGCGGAGGCGGCGGTATCCGGGAGAAGGACAGGTTGTAATGAACAACGCGACGAGTAACTAGATATCACAATATATTCACAATCACTAATCTCTACAAGCACAACGCACGTGCTGATTAGAACAAAGAGTTAGTTCGCGCGCGACCGTTAATATTCAAACGCGCGAACTACACGGCGCGCGGCGAAGCTGCTAATTTCGCGCGCGGTGTTAAAGTACGGCGGGCTGACACACACCCCCACGTACACGGCACAGAAGGCTTGCACGGGGCGATTTCCGTGCGAGCCTTTACAATGAACCCGCGAGAGGAGAGTAGAAAACTTACGTTAGGAAGGAGCAGCCGGTGCACTCGACTCTCTCTCTCGCTCCCTGTCGTTCGCACAGCAGTTGCGCTCTCTCTCTCTCTCTCTTTCGGTGTATTGGCTGGGCAGGCGGGCTGGCTGCCGGCTCCTCGCTCGCAGGCTCGTTCTAATCGTGGCACACGCTACGCGGTATCGCTCTCTCTCTGTCTCCCTTGTGCGCGCCTCCACTATTTGCGGCGCCTCCACTACACTCGCGGGGTCTCACAAAACGATCGAACGGCGTGGACAAGTAAACTCACGAAGAACGGAGGAGATCCTACTTGCGCGACGGCAGACACGAAGATGGCTCCCTTTTCTCGCGGGAACCAGTTAGCAGCTTCGCGACGGATGACGGGCATTTTCGCGTCGCGAGACCGATTCGCTACGCGCGGCGCGCTTCGATTCGGCTGCGCAGGAGTTGCGCGCGCGCGCTCACTACCTTCGCGCGGTAGATTAGAATCGCGGCTAGACACGTGTTACAATGTTTAAATTACAATTCATGTATTATTTTACTTAATCCGTAAACAATACTTAAGCAATACGTAAGCAATACGTAAGTAATACATAAATAATAATACTTAAGTAATAATACATGAGTAATATAAATAAATAATTATGAGGATTTTAAATTAAATATTTTATAGGGGTACCCTTTATCATTATAGTTGCTTGAACAAAAATTACATAGATTTTAATAAATTAAACTAAAATTTTCTACTAATAATTCTCAAGTGTAATATAATATATGTAACCTAATGTATAAAGGATTATCGATTCTACATGTTTACACTATGTCTGTAATCAAGATATTAAGAATTTATTACAACCCATTTTTTTAATTACCTACAGTAATTTTAAGTTCTTTTGCTTTATTAAACATATAACGTGAACATTGGAAATAATGTTTTGCTTGTTCAAATTTCCAATGATTTCGAAGTAATGTCAATAACGATATTTTTTTACCAAAATTAGTTTTTTCATTATAACACTTAATTATGTTTCCAATCATTCCGTGAAATGACATACTATCCTCTTGTAGCTGTTTAAGATTGCATTGAGTTGGCAAATTAAGATTCAATGTTTTATTAACTGTTGTACAAAATTTCGTATTCATTGATTCTAAAACACTGTATGTTTTATTTTCCAAGCGATAATCACTAAGTTTCTCTCGTTTAAGAGGAGGTTCATCAAATCCATCGAGCATTTTATTTAAACGTTGAAATCCTTGGCTCAATAATATATCTTCTGAACTTTCTGATGTACACACTTGGCTACTTGAAGAAACTTGACTACTTGAAGAAAGCTGCTCATTATTATTTACGTTTAAACCATCATTCCCAGTGTTTTCATCTTTTTCTGCATTTTTTGTTATTATTGATGTAATTTTGAACTCACAGTTGTTACAGTACTTATTACCTGGATCTAAATTTGTATTACAAATGTTACGAAATATATCACATTTATCAGCACTAATCATTACTAAATTATTCTCAATGGATTTGGAATGATTATTAAAACAATTGCAATACTTCCTTTGTCTACTTGTATATCGAGTATCATATTTATGAAGATGATGGTCGCAAATAAATTTATTTTCTACATTAATATCAAAATTTTTAATCCTAAATGATAAATACAGCTTTAATTCATTACTAAGATTACTAATTAGATTAAGAGATTTATTTCTTGTGTAATGCTCTAAATGACATTTATCATCCTCATGCAATTCACCAATATAGCACATCATTTTCTTTCAATTCCTGAGAATATAACACTTACAAAACACAATTGTACAATTTATAAAACTCAACCGAACCAATACTAATATACTTGGTAATAGTTCTGCTCAACTACCTTCACAATTCTACTTAGAAATATTCATTTCATTTTTTATTGTAACTTGTACTCATTGTTTAAAGACATTCCGTGCCGTGTGTCGTGTAACGGATGACGAGTTCACGGGTGTCTCGCACAGAAAAATGGATGTCTGTCATCTATTAACTTACGTCAACACAGGTTAAATGTAACTATTTATGTATGTTTCATTTAACCTGAGCTTATACGTATAACGCACGTAAAACTATAGAAAACCTGCATTTAAGACCATGTCTATACTAGGTATGCGAGAAGTGCAACCGGTGCGCGCATGCGACAAGCCATACGTTTTGCACAAAGTACTTGAAATATTTAAAATGATAAATAATATCGTTGTATACGATTGAACGTAAACGTGAGTTTATATTATTAGGGTTTGTCAGCGAGCAGAAATAAACGGGAAAATTAGACTTCAAGAGTCTATGCAACCAACTCTACTCGAAAGTGAAAGTTGATTGCAGAAAAAGGTATGAACGCTTATGCGTACGAGTAAACAGGCAATAAGGCATTGTATAGGTAAAACGGAAAGTGGTAAGGTAAAAGGAATGTGCATAAAGCACGTAGCGACTAGGCGCCGCAGGACTCTATTTAAGCCCGCTGGGTGATGTTTTTCATAGTGGGAGCGCATCGGACGCTTGCCATCTAGCGGGCACTTTGGATACTTCAATCCCGAAAAATCGTAGTAGATCAGTTAGTAGATCTATATTTAGCGATAAATAATATCGTCAATAATATCGTAATGAAATGATATTATTTATCATTTTAAGTATTTTAAATATTTTGTCCAACACGCATTGCTTGCTCGCATCGCTTGGGCTGATCGCACGTGCTTCTCGCATAGTGTAGACACGGCCTAAGATCTTCAAAATATGCACCCTCAGCACTTTTTTAGGACAATTATGCCAAACTTATGGTTGATCTTGTAAATAAAACTTTTCCTATATTTCACAAGCTCTAATTTTACCACTTGAAAAATATTTTTTTATAAAAACGGCTATAACTTTGGCTCTAGTGGTCCTAGAAAAATCAGCGACTACGGATTTTAAAGGTCTAGGAACCACCTTTGTATCTATGTTACGTATACGTGTCAAAAATAATTATAAGATGGTAGAATTCATGTCAGTAGAGAGCCATTTTTGATTATTTTAGGTATCGAAAAATTAGATATTATAATGCTCTACAAAAAAATATTTTTTGAATTTTTCCTATGATAGGAAAAGAGTATAGTTAGATAACATCACATTCTAATGAAAAATACTTTTGTTAATGATTTTTAATTAAAATTCGGTTGACACTGTGACCATGAACACGGTTGATTTTCACGATTTTTTATAAAAACGTCAACTTCAACAGGCTGTATCTTGAAGTCTATTCAATCAATTTAGGTCCTCAAAAAAAAAAATTAAAGGTCTCGTTGAGACAAAAAAAATGAGACCTAGTGAGCTCAAAAATGTGGAACCAGTTACGAGAGATAGAGGTTTAAAGATGATCTAAAAATGATGAAATGCAATGTCCATATCACAGATCGCCAATAAAACCTAAATCATCATTTCATATCAGTGTTTTTTTTTTCTTAAAATTTGAAGAAAGACAAAAAAAATGAGACCTCACCGACCTCATTTTGTTAAAATTTCAGCCTTTTAGAATTTTTTGAAAAATGGCTAAAAACAGGTCAAAATCAGGGTTTAAAAAAATTCCAGCAGGAATTAGGAATGAGATAAGGGGCTGAAATTTTGCACAAGCTATTTTTTTTATATGTACTTTCATAAAAAAAATCGTCGACAAAATCGACGACCCCTCCGCGCACACTTTTTAAAAAAAGTACAGGAACGACTCATATATATTTATATCGAATCTGAATTCCTTTATAGGGAGGGGGTAAATGTAACGAGCATATGGTATGAAGCCCTTACATAGACGTATATATACTGTTTAAGGCGAATAATCAGCTGCTTTGGAGGGGAATTCTGATTCTATTCCCTTTGTTTTTACCTTATGTGTATATGGACATAGCATTTATTTATGTTCGACTGACATAAATAAATGGTATGTTATATGTTTTCTGTTACTAATATTAACTAATTTCGGTTTTTGCTATTTAGAGGTCACGCCGCGAGAATTCGATTTTCGCGCGCCTAAGGCTGGAATGCGCAACAGTGTCGCATTCTTTCCTGGCTCGACTTTGACTACAATGTCGCCTCTCTCCCCCGATATCTATAGTTATCGGCACAACCACATGTTGACTGAGGCAGAAAAAATACAGGGACGTCGCTATAGCGTTTCACGTGGGTGCGAGTGAGACGCGACATAGACTATCTATATTTTGATCCTCCCCATTAAATTTGCACCTATATAAATAAACAAAATGTATTTCATGATCGATATCCCAAGATGGCGGGGACTGAGAAGGACCCGCCGGATATCGCTCCTGATAAGTTTTATAAGTGCCATAAAAAAACAAAAGTGTCATTACTCGTATGCGTTGTTTGTGAAGATGCCTATCATGTGGCAGATTTTAAACGTTTAAAAAATGCCATACAAATAAGTGATGTGCTAGTATTGTGTCCAGCTCACAGTGACCTGCAGTTAACCCCCAAATCCGGTGACTTGCTAAGTGTAGAGGCAAGACAAATTATTGCTCAAGTGAAATTACATGAAAGGGAAAAATTTCAAGAACAACTGCTGAACACCATATCCACAGAAGTACTAACTGAAAACTTAGAGAGACAAAACCTTACAATAGTCGGACAAGATGAAGAAGATTTTAATGTCATGAAAGCGGAAATTATACTCCAAAAAAAGTTAATTATAGAAATGAGAGAAAAAAATGAACTATTAGTAGAACTTTTACAAAAAACTAAAGAAGAATTAGCTACGGAAAAGAAAAATACCAAAAACAAATCGTATGCAAAAGCATTAAAAAATACTGATAAGGTAAAAGAATTGCGCCACGTGCCTTATATCATTATCCAACCTAAAACACATTTAGAAAAAAATAAAGCATTGAGAACAATAAAAAGTGTACTGCAAAATGATGTAATATTGCCTGTAAAAAATATTAGGGAAAAAAATAATGGCCAAATTATAATTAAAAGCACAATGATCTTGAAACGGGAAAGCTACAGGAGCAGCTTAGCAATAAAATTGGACATACTTTCGAGGTTAGATTGCAAAACATTGATATGCCAAGATTGAAGGTAGATGGCATTGATAACAACATGAGTATAGAAGAAATTGAATATGACATCAACTAGAGAAATTTTAATGAAGAAGATAATAGAAATTTATATTGCAGTGTAGAGCACGTATATACTAACAAGAAAAATAAAATGCAAACAGCTATTATAAAGGTAAATTCTACCACATACAGTTATATTAGAAGCAGAAAGAACAAAATCTACGTCGGTTATCAAAGCTGTAATGTTTTTGATGATATTAATATGAAACCGTGCTATAATTGTGCCAGAATAGGACACAGTGGCAAGAAATGCAAAAATGAAGCTACATGCTTAAGATGCTCAGGCGAACACTTAACAAAGGATTGTGACAGAAAAGCTAAAGTAAAATGTGCAAATTGTGTTGATTTTGAGAGAATTTTTCCTCCAAATGAGAGATTTGGAGGAAAAACGAATACCGAACATGTAGCGACTGATACGGAAAAATGTGAGTATATAAAAAATGTAATCCAAAGAAAAATTAGAAACACTGACTATCCAGTCATGCCTTACATTCCAAAGTTCCTCGGATATAATTATAATCTACCTTATCAGCCAAAGGAAACCAGTGGCAACGTTATCAAAAGTAGTGATCTGCGTAATCAACAAATGACACTAAGACAAGCGGAGATGGAAGAAGACCAGACGAAAGAACTCACAGACAAACAAACGACAGAATGACTACTATAGAATACGACACTATCGTAACCGAAGAGCTGACCTTGCAGGATGTTGAGGCTTTAAACGAAAACTTAGAAGCACATATGATAACAATACTGCATGTGAATATAAGAGGATTAAAAACGAATCACAAGCAGCTTGAAATAATGCTGGAAAACTTTGTAATAAAACCAGATATAATAGTCTGCTCAGAATCAAGGTATCTCGAGTACCCTCAATACTATAAACTAAAATATTATAAAATGTACTATAATGAAGGTAGCATCAACGGTGCTGATGGAGTAGTAATTTACATTAATGAAGAACTCAAAGAAACTACTAGAATAGAGGTAATTAAAGAGGTGGCCTACATAAATACTTGCATTTTCTTGAAAAATGATTTGAAACTGAATATCACCTCTACCTACAGATCACATGGCATATCCAAAGTTGAATTCATACAAACTCTCAAAGAAATATTAAACAAATATAAAAAAGCAAAGAATTACTTTATTGTAGGTGATTTCAACATAGATATCTTGAAAAATGATAAAATTGCAGAAGATTATACTAATGAATTACTCGAAGCTGGATATAAACCAATGTATAACGGTATTACGAGATCCAATGCAGACAAAGGCTCGTGTATAGATAATATATTTGTAAAAACTAATATAGCAGTTATCAAAGCTTTTAAATTACTAAGCTGTATTACTGATCATTATCCATTAATTTTAACCTGTAATGCAGAAAAACCGCAATCTACAAATAATAATTACTATCATTACGTGGACTACAAAAAAATTCATAATGAGTTTAAGCAAATACATGATTGGGACTTTATATATAGTCAGCAAAACCCGGATGGAGCGATAGAAATACTAATAAATGAAATAAAAAAAATTATACAGCTCTCAACGATCAGAAAGAAAGCACATAAGAAACATACCCCAAGAAGCAAGTGGATATCCCCAGGTATAATCAAATCGTGTTTAGAAAAAGAAAAAATGTATAAAAGGTGGAGGCAGGACCCAGGAAATATGACGCTGAAACAGACATACCAAAGTTATGCGAAAGTCCTAGAGAAAATTATATTTAAAGCTAAACGTAATTACGATATAGCAGAAGCAGAAAAGGCTAGTACTAATAACAAGAAACTATGGAATTATATCAAAGGAAAAATTGGCAAAAATCCTAATAAAATAAAAAACGACTTTGACTACCTTCTAGAAAACAACGGATTCAAGATACAAGGTGATAAAAATGTATCTAAACATCTAAATGAATTTTTCAGCACAATCGGATCAAACTTATCAAAAAATATCATAAAAACACACTTCCATCCACAACGACTTAAAAGAATAGACTCCTCAATCTTTATTCGACCAATTGATATAACAGAAATTAGAAATATTGTACAAACCATGAAAGATAAAGCAGAAGGAGTTGATGGTATTAATACTACTGTATTAAAAAACATTATAAACTATATAGATCAGCCTTTACAGTATATCTTTAATTTATGTATACAAAAAGCAAGATGGCCGGAACAACTTAAATGTGCTGAAGTAGTACCAGTATTTAAATCAGGAAACAAACACCTAGCAACTAACTACAGACCTATCTCATTAATCTCCAACATTGCCAAGATAATGGAAAAATTAATACACAACAGATTAATAGATTTCTTGAATAAAAATAATGTCATCTCTGATAAACAATTTGGTTTCACTAAAAGTAAAGGAACAAAAGATGCATTGGCCTACATCACCAACTACATTTGTAAGAACTTGAATGACGACAAACACATTATAGCAACGTTTATCGACCTAGCTAAAGCATTTGACACGGTCAACCATAGCATTTTATTAAATAAACTTGAAAATTACGGAATTCGAGGTTTACCATTGAAACTGATGGAAAGCTATCTTAATAACAGAAAACAGAGAGTCAAGATAAAAAATTATGTAAGTGAGTACTTGCCACTCGCTATAGGAGTACCCCAAGGTACCATACTGGGACCGCTATTGTTCCTACTATATACCAACGATCTCCTAACCAATGAAGTCGATTCTTGTATAATCTCTTATGCAGATGATACAGTAATACTTATCTCTGAAGACGACTGGAACGAAGCCGAAGAAAAAATGAATCAAGAACTAAATAAAGTGAATAATTGGATAGCCTCCAATGAACTATCGTTAAATGTAGACAAAACAGTGTTTATTACTTTCGGATGTTATGCTAATAGTCTTCCAAATGATATATCTATTGTTATAAACGGTAAAAAAATTAAAAGAGTAAGCTATACTAAATATTTGGGAATACAGATTGACTGTTATCTCAGATGGGACTATCACATCGATTACATAATAAAAAAAAACAAATATTTCCTATTCGTTTTCTACAAAATAAAAGAATTTATGACGGTTAAGCAATTAATAATGGTCTACCATGCTTTCTTTAATAGCATCGCGAACTATGGGATAATTGCATGGGGAGGTGCTTATAATAATGTACTGGATAGGTTACAAGCATTGCAGAATAGATTGTTAAAAAATATCTTAAGCAGATGTGATAATACTTTTAGGCCATTACATATCAAAGAAAGTTTTATTGTAGAAAGTTTGGTATATCATTATGAAGAATTTAAAAATAAATATATCTTATCGGAAAGTATAACTAGAAATAAGAACTTAGAACTGCCAAAATTGAATAAGGAAATTTCTTTTAAGAATAGTAATGTAGTTGCCCTTAAGGCCTACAATAAACTTAATAAGGATCTCAAAACTTTAAATGTAAAACCGGAAAAGCTAAAAAAAATTATTAAAACGTGGGTTATAGATTCTAGATAATTTTATTTATATTTGTTTTATAAAAGTTTATACTTGTTGACACTAAACTAATGAAATTCAAATGTTTATACTTAATTGCTTTAGTTTAAGTACCATAGATTTAAGTTGCGTTATGCCAGACCTGTGTACAGATATATTACATATCTCTACAGGAAGTGCTCTGTATCTTATATATATTTTTGTATATCTAGATGTCAGTGGCTTGTATATTTTTGTACTCTGGTTAAATAAATAAATAAAAAAAAAATATCGCGATCACGCGCCCGATTATCGATATAGCTAAGTCGATAACCGGATATTTAATCAATTTAATATAAATTCAATTTTCTCATTTATTAACATCATTAACATTTATTTCAGGAACTTAACTAATGAGCATGCTGTGTGACAGTCCCACGTGACAATGTCTATACGAATTTTATAAAATTTTGATTATTATGCCAACAATTCGTCTATGTTTAATCTTATATTTAATTAACATCTTATTACAGTCTTTTTCTTTTAAAATATAACATTTGGCTCTCAGAATGGTTAACGATTAAGCATGCTGTGTGATCGTCCTGTGCTTAGTGTTAATAAAATTATTTAGGAGCCGAAAAAGGGGAGGAAGAATTCCTAGATGAGCAGGGCAAGGGGACAGCGACGGACGCCCGTGGGAGGAGCACTCGAGGGGAAGGAGCAGCTAGGGAGTGCGCACTGAATACTCGTTAAGTATGTAAAGTCGTTTGTGCGCAACCCCCCAAAAGGTAGGCACTCCTACACAACAATGGGCCACGAGGGAGCAGACCGGCAGGAGAGAGGCAGTCGGATCTCCACCAGCAGCGCGAAGCGGTCGCCTCCCAGAGCTCTTCAAGGTGTCCTCTTATGGAGGAGTGGCCCCGTGGACGACGACGACGACGAGCGCAACGAGCCGAGACACGGTTTTCGTCATTCCACACGCCATATATATTTCCGTCTTTTAACTTTAAGTAAGTGGCATCGAACGCGAGGTCTGGGATTAATCTTATCGGGACAAACCAGACCGAGTCGAGTTGGTTCGCCCAACTCGGCGCACAATAGGTTAGGGACCCAGGAGTGGGGTATAAAATTAAGGGACGGCATAGCCTCCCTCCCGGTCCTGGTAGAATTCACCGCAAGGTGAACCTACAAACGGACGACAGGGTTGCCCTCCGACTTGGGAATTACCGTCGTAGTTAGTACATATATATATATATACGCGACGCGGGATAGGCCGGGCGTTAGATTCAGTTTTCTTTCCTCTCTCATCGAGGACATAATTATTTGATTTCCTTTTTTTGTGTCGCGGGAGATTCAGTGCGCGACGTGGTGTCATTCTCCGCCTAGTAAGAGTGAAATTTTCCGAGCGCAATATCTCGGAAAATTCTAGCAAAAATTCAAAAATTTTGAGTGCGGAAAACTCGAGTCGTTGCGTGCTTTGAAATCCCGCATAGTGAAAGTGCAATTTTCCGAGCTCCATATCTTGGAAAATTCCGGCGGGAAATTGAAAATTTCGGTTACCGGCAGTTCAGTTCATTGTGCGCTTTTAATTTCTGCACAGTGAAAGTGCAATTTTCCGGGCTCCATATCTCGGAATATTCCGGCGGGAAATTGAAAATTTCGGTTACCGGGAATTCAATTCATTGGGCGCTTTTAATTTCGGCACAGTGAAAGTGCAATTTTCCGGTCTCCATATCTCGGAAAATTCCGGCGGGAAATTGAAAATTTCGGTTACCGGGAATTCAATTCATTGTGCGCTTTTAATTTACGCACAGTGAAAGTAAAATTTTCCGAGCTCCATATCTCGGAAAATTCCGGCGGGAAATCTTAAATTCACGTGCGAATCTTTCTTTAACACTATATATGTTTTATTTCCCGGGTTGCGACGGCTTATTTTACTGAGTGCGATTTCTATAAATTTTCGGGTTTTGTTCAGACGGTCAGCATCGCACTCAATCGTTTATTTAATTTGTTGATAGTTATCCAAAAATTAGTAGTAGGATATAAGGACTTTCGAGGGCGTGCGTAAGTTTTCAAATACCGAGAATGTATACGACGCATACATAATCTGGAAATCGAGACACGAAATTAGGATATAAGAACAGCGCATCGCCGTTGTTGATGGCTTTAACCTTGTCCACCAAGGCATACGGGTCACAACTACGGATATATGCACGTCGGCGTCTATGTACGCGTAGATAAGTTTAAACATAATAGGAGGGGGCGAGTGACCTTGCTGACAGCGTGTATGTTAGACTTTCTTTTTTGGAGAATCCTATTTTGTAGGACTTTTGATTTATATAGAGCCTTTATTTTCAAACCCATATTGGGATTTAATAATTATATTTTTTCTGTTTTGTACACCTATATATATATATATATATATATATATATATATATATATATATATATATATATATATATATATATATATATATATATCAGTGATTTGCCAAGCAAGGGAATATAATAAACATACCTTTCTTTGAATATCATTATTGTTAATATTATTTTACCTAGGCGTTTTCCCCCACCGTGTCCTATCTCCTGACACTTACCTTTGCGAGCACAATATTAATTATTACTATTATTATCAAAAATCTCTTTGAACTTTTTTATTATTATTTTGAATATTTTAATTAACTATTTCGTTCAATATTAAATAAATTTAATATTACGTATATATTGCTATTTATGATATCTCATTCAATATTAAATAATTCTATATTACAATTAGTGCTATTTTTATAATAGATTGTCAAGGTTAAATAATTTTAATATTACAAATATTACTGTTTTATAACAATTCGTCTACAATAAATAATTTTAATATAACAAATATTGCTATATTTTATAACATCTCGTTCAATATTAAATTCATTATTTGAGAATCTTTATATAACTATAATCATTTATCTAACAACTGAGGACATCAACAGCAGAGCGAGCAGCACCGATATCTTCAGCATTCAATCATCGTACGCGCACATTTAGTCACCATTGCACTTAAGGTGACTTCTAACCTGGCTTTCCCTCCCCTATCCATAGAACCTACTATTAAAACCTTACATACTATGTACTTCTTTTTGTCTTCCTTGCCTTCCTCTTAATCCCAACTTATTGTATTTTTTAAGACGTTAATTTTTACTTTACATTTCTAAATTGCAACTTATAAAAATGAAATTTTATTTAACGAAATGAAGCTAGCTTACATTTGGATATTTTTTGAAAAAGTATTTTTAAATTATTTAATAACTAACAAAAATTAGTTGAAATTACATACTCATAAATACTTTTTTAATTTGGTGACGAAAACATACGTTGACGCAATCTCCGTGGTTCTTTTGCCGGCGCAGTGGTGGTGGCCAATGAGCTCTTAGCCGCGGCCGGTGTCCCTCCTCCCGCGCGTGGCCACTCTCGAGTCCGCGAGCCTTGTGGTGGGGCTAGCTCCACGGGTCTTTTGTCGGCCAATGAGGTGATTTTACATTGCGTCGTTATCCGTCACGAGTGCGTTCTTTATATTGCTACACCAGCGCCACTAACATTCCGGGGTGTGGTCCCTCGATGCGGCAGTAGTAGCCGGGCCGCCGATGTAGCAGCATGGATAACTGAAACAGTATTTGAAACAGCTACTTCCTGCAGACGACAGCCGATTTCCAGCAGCTAATGCCCGACTTCCAATAGCCGACAGTCGACTTCCCGCTGGTCATTCGCGCCTCGAGAAAGGTTTGAAAAGACCTTGCGGTCCTTCCTCTATCAACGAGCCGAAAAACAGCAGTGCCTGGTGTATGTTTGTTGAAACGTCAAAATATTGACGAGCGTGCGTCTGTGTATGTGTGAGTATGTGTATGGGTGTATTTGCTTCTATGTGTAATTCCTTTTCTTGAGCCTTTCCTCGAGAAAAAATGTTTTCCTATGTAATTAAATAGTCAAAATAATCTGCAACTACAACTCGATGTACGTGACATTTTCTCATGAATCAGTAAAATTCCACAGCGTCGTACGATGAAATAAATGAGAAAAAATAATCTCAACTTTCTTTTCTAGAGACTTTCCTCTAGAAAAAATTCTTTCCCTGTGTAATTCAATAGTCAAAATAATGTGCAGCTGCAACTCGATGTACGTGACATTTTCTCATTAATCAGCAAAATTCCACAGTACCATACGATTAAATAAATAAAGAAGAAAAAAGTCGACACGTTTCTCGTTCGGAAAACATGGTGGGACACGTGGTAAGATACAATTTTGACGACTGTAAGTTATGACTAATTCGAGGTAAGGCGATGTAATTCGACAGCAGAGGGCCCACGTGCGATGAGATCATCCGTGGCAAAGACGAACGGTCGACCGGATGTCAGTCGCGAATATTGTCTTGTCGCGTGAACATCTCCGTCGCAAAGCATGAGGGTACTGTGCGGATTCTGAAGTGTGTCATGTGTCTCTCTTGTGGTCCCCATACAAATGTTGCGCACCAGTACGTTATGTAGATAGTGGTTCAATGCAGAAATTCGGATGTACAGTTCCACGAGAGTGTCGCTGATCTATCATGAAGTGGTTATGAGATGTCCATGAGGTTACGATTATTCCATTTTTTTTTCAAGCCGTGCGCGCGTGATTAGATACTGCGCGTGGGTGTTGGACACTCGTTGCACAGTACAGAGAGTCTATACATAAAAGTTGTAAAAAACCATAAAAAAACCCGTGAATCTGAAAATTTTTTGTGTAGGTACACTTGTCATGGTGCAGAGAGGCTATACACAAAAGTTATAAAATACACCATAGAAACCCCATAGACACCCCATAAGACCATATATTCATGAATCATGTACTATTAGCTTCCAAAATCCGATAAAATATCGAAAACCCCATAAAAACCCTATGAATCTGGAAATTTTTATGTAGGTGCATTTGCCATGATATAGAGAGGCTACGCGAACTGTGCCTTGAAGGCATAGCTTAGTGTGTGTGTGTGTGTGGATGTGCGTGCAGGTGTGCGTGCGCCTGTGTGCAGCCACTCGCAAATCTGCGGACTGTGTGGGGAGCTAACAGCTCTTTTGACGGTACAGCTGTGACCAATCAGCTCTTCCCATGCTGCGCCTCCCGCGGTCATTAAAGCATCTTATTGGGAGACACAACCAATGATCTGATTTTACACTGTGCCGTCACAGATCACGAGTGCTTTCTTTGAGCTGCTACACCAGTACCACTAGATTTCCAGGGTGTGGTCCTTCGATGCGTCGGTAGCAGACGGATCGCGAATGTAACCGTATAGACAACTGACACAGTATTTGAAGCAGCTACTTCCAGCAGCCGACAGCCGACTTCCAGCAGTTGACATCCGAGTTCTACCAGCCAACGGGCGACTTCCAACAGCCGACTTCTAGCTGGTCATCTGTTAACCGAAAAGTGTGCCGCGTGTTCATCAGTAGACATTTTTTAGCTCACCGGATCGCCGCATCTTTTTTAATCTCGGTTTTAAATAATGTGCAGCTGCAACTCGATGTATGTGACATTTTCTCATTCATCAGCTAAATTCCACAGCGTCGTAAGATTAAATAAAGGAGAAAAACAATTTCAACTTTCTTTCCTCGAGAAAATTTGTTTCCCTATGTAATTCAATAGTCAAAATAATGTGCAGCTGCAACTCGATGTACGTGACGTTTCCTCATTAATCAGCAAAATTCCACAGTGTCGTACGATTAAAATAAAGGAGAAAAAAAGTCGACGCGTTTCTCGTTCGGAGAACATGATGGGACACATGATAAGATGCAATTTCGGCGACTGTAAGTTATGACTAATTCGAGGTAAGACGATATAATTCGCCAGCAGAGAGTCCACGTGCGATGAGATCATCCGTGGCAAAAACGAACGGTCAACCGCCTGTCAGTCGCGTATATTGTCTTGTCGCGTGAACATATCCGTCGCAAAGTGTCATGACTGTATTGTGAGGATTCTGAAGTGCGTCGTGTGCCTTTCTTGTACCCCATGTAAATGTTGTGCGCGAGCATTTTATGTAGATAGTGATTCAACCCAAAAATTCGAGTGTACCGTTCCACAAGAGTTTTGCGAAAGTGTAATCTATGATGAAGTGGTCTTATCGGATGTGAAGTTACGGTTTTTCCATTTTTCCAAGCCGTGCGCGTGGGTGCTGGTCACTCGCTGTGCAATACAGAGAGGCTATACACAACAGTTGTAAAAACCATAAAAAAAGCCCATGGATCTGAAATTTTTTAATGTGGATACACTTGCCATGTTACAGAGAGGCTATACACAAAAGTTATAAAATACACCATAAAAACCCCATAGACTCCCCATGAGACTACATATTCATGAATCATGTACCATTAACTTCCATAATCCGATAAAATATCGAAAACCCCATAAAATCCCCCATAAAAACCATGAGTCTGAACATTTTTTACATAGGTACACTTGCCATGGTACAGAGAGGCTATACACAAAAGTTATAAAATACACCATAAAAACCCCATAGACACCCCATAAGACTGTATATTCATGAATCATGTACCATTAGCTTCCAAAATCCGATAAAATATCGAAAACCCCATAAAAAACCCATGAGTCTGAAAATTTTTGATGTAGGTACACTTGTCACGGTATAAAGAGGCTATATGCAAAAGTTATAAAATACACCTATATGTGCGCGTGCGTGCGTATGCTGGCGTCGGTGTGTGCGCGTGTGTGTCTGTGTGAGTGCCTGTGCGTGCTGGCGTCGGTGTGGGTGCGCGTGTGTATGTCCGTGTGTGTGTGGGCAGGTGTGCGTGTGCGTGCGCGTGTGTGGGTGTTCTCTCCAGAATATGCTTGCGCACGCGTGCACACACACACATACGTGTACCGCTTTTATCCCCACCCCTCGCTATGCGTCGTCGGACTTCTTGACCTTGACCCCAGCTGGCGCCTGCGGTTGAGGTCAGGTTTGTTGTGATGGCCCATAGCGAGGGACATACTACTATCTTGCTATTAGACTTTCAAAATTCAAAATAGCGGTCAAAAGTTCGAGGGAATCTTAGATTTTGCTTAACCCTTTCGTACCGAGACCCCTTTCCCGGGGAAAAAGTGACTTTTTTTTTGTATACTATAATTGTGGAGACTTTAACTAAGATCAATTGACAATTTTTTTTCTCCAAAAGTGTCGATAAGTACTATTTTCCAAGTGGGTCCTGGAAGACCCATACAACCCATACCCGCCAATAGAATTATTTTATTGTACTCGGATAGTAATAAATTCTTAGTACGTTGTCTTATTAACAAGATCCATTACTCAAAATAAAAAAAAAATAACCATTAACCATTTTGCTTCCTCCTAGAGGAAGCTTTGTGATAGTACAAAAAAAAGTTTATGAGATAATGTGTTAGAAATGTTATTTAGCAAATTTGGAATCGAAATACACTATTTTTAGAAAATGTCCGTATGGATGTGTGTGTATGTATGTCCGTATACGCTGATATCTCATGATCTACTCGACCGATTTTAACGAGAGAGTAATCATTCTTTTAGATTTTGCTTCCTCAATTGGGGTCAATATTCTATTTTTGTAAAATTTATTTTTTTTTTAGCCATTTTTTAATTTTCAAAATTTTTATTTTCGATTTTTTTAATATTTAGAACAAATATTGTTTATATATCATGAATTCTCTGTATGTAGGATAAAATTATCTACAATTTAAAAAAAAAAGTCGGTAGCTATATTTCGTCATAAGTTATGGATGAAAACGTAATTTTTTGTAAATAGGTTATATTTCGAAAATAAAAAAAGATATTAACATGAATATTTTTTTGGTTATAAAGGATATTAAGTACTATAACTTACTAAATTTTTAGGTTTTTTTATTCATTATTTTTTGAGAAAAAAAATAATTTATAAAAAAAGTGATTTTTTTCTCGTTCAATAACTATAGTAAAATTAGCTTAATCACTTTGAAATTCTTTGTAGGGGTAGATTTTGTATACCAATCGAGTGAGTTCTTTGGGCAAGAGGATTGATCTATAAATTTCGGAGATATTTGAGGTTAAAATTTTTTTCAATTTTTTTTTAAATCGTAATTTCTCGAGAACAGCTCTATGTATCTAAATGGGATGGGTGGTATTCGAAAGAGAATTAAATTACCTATATTTTCTAAAAAAATAAAATATCTAGTTATCACGGTTCTTTTGTTATTAACAAAAACGTAAAAATTGAAAAATGAAAAAAAATGAATTTTATATGTTCAACTATTCCAAGAGTAAAATTGTCTTATTCGCTTCAAAATTCATTGTAGAGGTATATTATTGATAGTTCTCGGATGAGTTCTTTTGGCAAAATGATTGGTTCATAAATTTCAGAGATATTTGTGGTAAACACAATCAAAGAACAACTTTAGAATATTTTTTTTATTTCGAACCAATGTACGACGAGAAGCCGTTGACAGTGGACTTGAAGAAGAAAAATTTGATGAAGAATAGAACTTGAAGAAGATTGTTTTCCATTCATATAAGAATTAAAATCACAAACAACTAAATTACAAATGGAACCTCCATGAATAGCCATGAAAAAATTACAAGTTAATATTTTCCATAAAATTAATCCAATTTTTTTCGTGAAAAATTCATTTTTCGAATTTTAATTTAATAAAAGGAATCAAAAAATTATTTTGACGAAGCTACGTGCCAATGAATTGGCAGCGGTTTTTTTATTCTAAAATAAATCATTCAAGATCCGAATTTTCGTCAAATCCAAATTTTCATTGCCGAGCCCTTTTTTACTGTACTAAACGAAATGGAAGAAAAAAAAATTTAATTTTAATGGCCAAAGGGGCTTCCCCTTGAATAAGAGAACACGACTAAATAAGTAGATTTAAAAAGTAGTTAATTTCAGATTTCTACAGCATGTTGGACAAAGTAGGTCCTACAGGACCCATACGGTACGAAAGGTTTAAAATACGTATACAAGGGTTTTTGAGATCGCTGATCAAGATTTTGTTATTCGACTTTCGAAATTCAAGATGGCGGAACCAATAAGGCTGTTAGAAATTCCAAGAAAGCTTAGAATGGACGGCAGATACAATATGGTAATGAAGAGTAAGAAAGAAGCTTAAATTGTGTTCAAAATCGTTATGCGGGGGTTTTCGAATTAGTTCCGGATCATCATTTTGATATCAGACTTCCAACATTCAAAATGGCGGATACAATATGACGGTTAAAAAGTCGGAAAAAGCTTAGACTTTTCTTGAAATTTGAGTGCAGGTGTATTCAAGATCGCTGATCACAATCCTGCAATCGGACTTTCAAAATTCAAAATGGCGATCAAAAGTTCAAGGGAACCTTATGTTTTGCTGAAAATACGTATATAAGGGTTTTCGAGATTGCTGATCAAGATTTTGTTATTGGACTTTTGAAATTCAAGATGGCGGAACGAATATGGCTGTTAAAAGTCCCAAGAAAGCTTAGATTGGACGGCGGATACAATATGGTAATAAAGAGTAAGAAAAAAGCTTAAATTATGTTCAAAATCGGTATACGGGGGTTTTCGAATTAGTTCCGGATCATCATTTTTATATTAGACTTTCAACATTCAAAATGGTGGATACAATATGGGGATTAAAAAGTCGAAAAAAGCTTAGACTTTTCTCGAAATTTCAGTGCAGGTGTATTCGAGATCGCTGATCACAATCCTGCTATCGGACTTTCAAAATTCAAAATGTCGGTCAAAAGTTCAAGGGAACCATATATTTTGCTTAAAATACGTATATAAGGGTTTTCGAGATTGCTGATCAAGATTTTGTTATTGGACTTTTGAAATTGAAGATGGCGGAACCAATATGGCTGTTAAAAGTTCCAAGAAAGCTTAGATTGGACGGCGGATACAATATGGTAATAAAGAGTAAGAAAAAAGTTTAAATTGTGTTCCAAATCGGTATACGGAGTTTTTCGAATTAGTTCCGAATCATCATTTTGATATCAGACTTTCAACATTCAAAAATGGCGGTTAAAAAGTCGAAAAAAGCTTAGACTTTTCTCGAAATTTGAATGCAGGTGTATTCGTGATCGCTGATCAAAATCGTGCTATCGGACTTTCAAAATTCAAAATGGCGGTCAAAAGTTCAAGGGAACCTTATATTTTGCTTAAAATACGTATATAAGGGTTTTCGAGATCGCTGATCAAGATTTTGTTATTAGACTTTCGAAATTCAAGATGGCGGAACCAATATGGCCGTCGAAAATTCGAAGAAATCTTAGATTTGACTGAAAATTGGTATACAGGGGTTTGCGAGGTCGCTGATCAGGATTTTTCTATTAGACTTTCGAAATTTAAAATGGAGGATACAATGTGGCAATACACAGTGAGAAACAAGCTTAAATTGTGTTCAAAATTGTTATACGGAGGTTTTAGAAGTGTCTGATCACAATTTTGCTATCAGACTTTCAAAATTGGAGATGGCGAATCAAATATGGCGATTAAAAATTTGAAAACAGCTTAGATATTTCTAAAAATTGGAATACAAAGGTTTTCGAGGTCACTGATCACGATCTTGTTATCAGACTTTCGAAATTCCAAATGGCTGCCAAAGAGTTCAAGGGAAGCTTAGATTTTGCTTAAAATTAATATACAAAGGTTTCCGAGGTAGCTGATCGGGATTTTCCTATTAGACTTTCGGAATTCAAAATGGCGGATACAATATGGTAATGAAGAGTAAGAAAAAAGCTTAAATTGTGTTCAAAATTGGTATAAGAGAGTTTTCGGAGTTGCTGATCACGAATTTATTACGAGACTTTCAAAATTGAAAATGGCAGTTCCAATATGGCCGTTAAAAATTTGAAAAAACGTAACGTTTTTCTCAAAATTGGAGTACAGCGTTTTCAGATGTCTCTGATCACGATCTTGCCATTAGACTTTCGAAATCAAAATGGCCGTCAAAAGATCGAGGGAAGCTTAGATTTTGCTTAAAATGAGTAAACAGGTGTTTTCAAGATCAACGATCAAGATTTTGTTATTGTACTTTCGAAATTCAAAATGGCGGATCCAATTTGGCAATGGTAAGTTCGAAAAAAGCTTAAATTATGTTCAAATTTCGTATACGCCGGTTTTCGAAGTTGCTGATCACGATCTGGCTATCAAACTTTCGAAATTCAAAATGGCGGTCAAAAGCTCGAAGGAAGCATTTAGCTGACGAGTGGAGCGAGTGGGGTACCCCCTAGTGTGTGTGTATGTGTGTGTGTGTGTGCATGTGTGTGTCTCTGTGTGTGTGTGTGTGTTGTGTGTGTGTGTGTGTGTGTGTGTGTGTGAGTGTGTGTGTGTGTCCCTATATTATATAGATGTTTCAAAATTCTTATCACCCAGCCCTCCTCGCCCCCCTCCTCAGCCCCCCTCATCGCCCTCAAAATAACGGAAAAATGTGATTATTTATATGCGTTTTGGGAAGGCCCGCCCCCCCTCAGCCCCCCTGAAAATATGTCATTATTTAAATAGTTTTCGACGCCACCATGGGGGTACTATTAATAAGCACGTGGGATTTATATTTCAAGTGGTATCCTTCGCCCTACGACCCATTTCTCAAAACTTTGGAATAAATAGGATACCGTGATCAACGTACCTTCCAACTTTAAAACAATATGGATTTGAGAAAAACGTAAGCTTTTTTCGAACTATTAACCGCCATATTGGATCCGCCATTTCGAATTTTGAAAGTCCAATAGCAAAATCTTGATCAACGACCTTGAAAAACACTGTATATCAATTTCAACAATATCTAAGCTTTTTCCGAACTTTTAACGGCCATATTAGATCCGCCATTTTTAATTTGATCTTATAGCAAAATTATGATTAGCGACCTCGAAATATAAATCTTGATCAACGAGTTCGGACCCCCCTATATACAAACTTTAAGCAAAATCTTTCAGAAGGATTAAATATACAGTCAGGAGCAATTCCTTCCGAAAAATTTTTAGAAGAATATAAATAGGATATCGTGATCAAAAAGGTGATTCCTCCATGACAAGGCTTTTAATAATTAAATAAGCCCCGAAATGAAAACTTGCGACAACCTTTATGACGCGGTACTTTCACGCGATGTAATTAATACGCGAGCCCCGCTTACCGCGAACAATTCAATTTACTTACACGAATTCGCGCCGTATTTATAAGGCGCCTAACGCGACACTCACTCATATACACGCACACGCACCCGCTCGCCTGGCTATCGAAACTCACTCTCCTCGCGGGGGGAGTCTACGTTCTGCCGTCTCGGGGATGATGGCGACAACCAAAATACTCTCCGCGCAAGCCTCTATGCGGCAGGTTGCCGCGGAGACATCGTCGAATCTCTTCTCCTTCTCTTTATCTCTAGACCACTATATACGCCTGCGCAAATTCCTCTACGCGGCACGCTGCCGCGGAGACATCACCTCTAACTTCCACGTCCTTCTCCGCTGGGAAGGAGTCCACCACTAAGGCCGCAAGTCACCCGGAGGCCCGCACTCTCCGTTCTCCACACACTACGACTCTCTCGCTCTCTCTCTCATACGCACCGCTTAATATGTGATGGAACGCGCAGCTTACCTATATGCGCGAGTTATGTGGCAAGCCCCGGTGGATCACCAAGGAAAGGTAACACACACACAGGTAACACTCGCCAAAGTAAGTAATCGAACAAAGGGTGTTGGTTAGAATAATGATTTATTAAAACGTCGTTACAGGTTGGATGCCCGACAGAGACTGGTGATCGTCGATGCGAAGTGCAGTAAGAGAGTATAAAGAGAGTATATGTATATAGTATATATGAAAAGTATATGTATATAGTATATATGAAAAGTATATATTGCATCTTCATTGTCTACTGGCTTCTCTTTGTCCATGCAGATTCCATTCGGAGCGATAAGGAGGCTGGCTGGCCGATGCGTCTAAGTACCTATGTGGTGACTCATATAACTCGCGCCGGTCTCAATCGCAGCCGCTCTCGCTGAAGCTTCCTTCGCAGCTCTGCTTGCCGGCCTGTCACCTACTGCATCCGCGTCCTCGTCGTCGGCTTGCTGCCTCTGCCTCGCACTCACACTGCTTCTCACACTCTCTCTCTCTCTCTCTGCACCCTCACGCTGCACTCACGTCGCGACTAATCTCACACACGTGCGCACGTCGCGGTCGTCCGTGGAGAAGTAATTAGCGAGTGACGCTCTCTCTCTATCACCCCTCTCGCGGCGCTCGCGGTACTCAAAATTGCCGCCGATGGCAATATACACCAAATCTAAAATCCGCGCGCGTACACACACACACTCACACTCGACGCGTTTTTCCCGCGTCGTACTCCCCCTCACTAGGCTCTGCGTTTCCTTAGAAACCGGGCCGATCCTTCCACCACCTCTGTTCCATATGTCCTTCCCCGCTGGGAAGGAGACCACCACTATGACCACAATTGTCCTATTAGATGGGCCACACAACCTACTGGTAGGGGCCTCACCTACTTACTCACGACCGTCACTACGACCACCAACTGCTCACGCTCTACGCCGCCCTCTCTGCTCAATGCCGATTGAGCGCCTCGTGCATTGCGCGAAGGACTACGTCTCGCCCTTCTGCCGATATCCCCCTCAATCCTTCCATTAACTCCGCTGCTGTGGCCAGCGTCGCAGCTGGCACCGCTCGTCGTGTTGCGAGTCCGGGGGGAACAACGGCCACCCCATGTTGCATGGCAGCCTGCTGCGCCCGCACCTCTGCCTCTCTCCTCGCGCGCCACTCCTGTTCTACGGCGCATTTCCTCGGCCCTCAGTTGCTCCGTAGCCAACGAACCTCTGCCCTGCCGCTTTAACTCTCTCTTATACTAGGGCTCGCCGCCAAAGTTGCGCCGCAGGAATTCGGCGTGAGCTTCGCCGCCCCTAGGGCAAGACCTCAGGTGCTTTCCATGCCGGCCACAATCCCGGCAGTACAGCCGTACTCTCGGCTTGGGGCACTGCCCCGAAAAGTGATCCGTTTGCCAGTAATTAAAGTAGTGGTAAGGAGTGCTCCTCCCGGTACATGACGGCTCTCCCACTGTCTCTCTCCGTCGTGACGCGTTCGGCGACAAGGAGGGCCTAGCTCCCCCTCTTGCGGCGACGCGGAACGCCGCGCAGATACATAATCCTCGCGCTCGAGGTGCCGGTTCGGGTTGTAGCGGCGCGCCCTACGCCTCGCGCTAGGTGATGCGCGGGCGGCGCAACCGCTTCCTGTTGCGCTACCGCTCCCTGCAGCCGGTACATTGGTATTTCCCGTGGCCTTCAACTCTCCTCTATCTCCCCATCATTCCAATCGCTGTCGTCGTCCAGGACCACCCCTCCAACACCGACTGGGCTACACGGCTGCTCCACGCGGAGCTGGTGAAATCCAACTACTCACTCCACTCTTCGCTCCTCTATTACGATGGATGGCTCTGGTTGCTCCACCCACTGCAGCACGTCGTCCTCGCGCATCCACTCCTCGCTGCCGCTCGAGAGCTCCACTCCCGAGAAGTCAGTTATGGAGCTCCCGACCTCGTCCTCCATCTCTCGCTCCTCTTCGCCAGCTAATCTGCGCTCAGCACGGCGCATTGTCACGTTCGCCGCCCTCTCGCGCATCTCCTCGGCCTCCACTAGTCTTTCTCTCTCTCGTCTGGTTGACGTTGGACATCCGACTCTTCCTCCCTCAATCGTCGCTCAGCGCGGCGCATAGCTGCGTCCGCAGCTCTCTGGCGCATCTCCTCGGCCTCTCTCATACTCTCTTCTCTCTCTCTCCTCCTCGACCACCATCTCGTACCAGCTGCGGCGCAGCTCAGTTGAGTACGGGGGCCCACTCGCCCCTCAGTGAGGCGGCGGCCTCGCGTCGTCCTTCATAGCTAGGGGTTGGTCGCCCATTGATTGATTATCTGCAAATAACAAGTAAAATCAGTTCGTGTGTTCAACCCCTCGTCGCCTTCCTAGGATGAATGTACCGTTTTAACTCGGAAACCTACACCTTCGCGATTCTGCGGTTACCCTCGCCTATGTTCTCTAACATATAGACTGTGGGCGACTTAATTTCGACTATTTTAAGCGGCCCCTCGTATTTAGGTGCTAACTTCACCGAAAATTTATTAATACCGCTAGATAATGGATGCGTTCGCCACATAACTAAATCCCCCTCACTAAACTAAACGTCACGCTGGTTCTTAATTGTATTCTCGCGTCTGCTTCTCTCGCGCACTATCAATATGCCTAGCTACCAAATCTCGCAACGCATTTAATCGTTTAATCCTATCTAACCAAACCTCCTGTGGCACTCTCAAAATCGGACGCACTCCCTCTATTTCCCTACGCAGACTTTTTACTGGACGCGGATGCCTACCGAAATTTAAGAAAGCTGGCGACACGCGCGTCGTCGCTTGAGTCGCAGTATTAATTGCGTGGCGCAATTCGTGAATATGCGTGTCCCAATTACGATGATCTGCTCCTACAAACGCGGCAATCATCGTTTTTAGCGTTCTATAACTCCTCTCTACTGGATTCGCTTGAGGCGACGTTGTCACGTGTTTTACTCCATACTCTTCCAGTACCTTGCGCAGCGTTTGATTATCAAACTCGCGCCCATTATCGGTCAATAAATACTCCGGCGCTTCCCATCGAAATAAAATCAACTCTTCTAACGCGCGCGCCACTGATTTTCCATCAGCCTTTCTAATCGGTTTTAATTCTACCCACCTTGTAAATAAATCCTGAAACACGATTAAGTACTTGAACTGACCTCTACTCGGCGGAAATTCCATCAAGTCCGCGGCAACCACTACCCACGGCCTTTCCACAATTCTACTACCCATTAACCCTTGCGCTCCCGTCTGCACTACCTTATACTTCTGGCATTGCTCGCACGCTCGCACAAAGTTATTCACGTCATGATAAATACCCTTCCAATAATATTCGCGCGCTATACGATCGTACGTCTTTTCTACGCCTAAATTCCCCGACAACGATGCGCAATGCGCGTCGCTCATCGCTCGCTCTCTCACCTCGACCGGCAAAACTAACTTTAATTTCTCTTCACCGTCTAGTATTTCCCCTAAAAGCGGATCTTCGCGATACTTATATAGCTTTCCCTCTTCGACTATCCAATCTTTATACTTCAGCGGCATCGTTTCAACCTCCTTCAACATGCGCAAATACCACGGATCGCGAACTTCCTCGAACGCCGCTCCTTCTATCTCTACTTGTTCATACATTCGTGAGAGCGCGTCTGGAAATTGGTGTAAAGAACTCTTGCGATGCTTGACTTCAAAGTTCCATTGTTGCATCTCTAACGCCCATCGCGCCAATCGTCCCGGCGGCTCCTTTAGATTCCTTAACCATTTAAGCGCACTATGATCCGTGATCGCTGTGAACTTATACCCCTCTACGTACGGCCTAAACTTCTTAATTGCCCACAGCAGTGCGAGACACTGCCTCACTGTCGTCGAATAATTTCACTCCGCAGGCGTCAGGGTTCGGCTCGCATATATAATCGGATGCTCTCCGTCCTTGAAAATTTGCGCGAGAAGCGCGCCTAACGCAGAGCTGCTCGCGTCGCACTGTATGATAAACGGCTTGGTAAAGTCTGGTCGCGCCAGGACAGGGGCCTTCGTCAGAGCATCTTTAATATTCTTAAATGCCGTCTGCTGCTCCTCCCCCCACTTCCACTTCTATCTCCTAAACGTAAGCTTATTAATTGGCAACTTCATCTCCGCGTAATTCTCAATAAAACGCGCGTACCATCCCGCCACACCCAAAAATGTCCTAACCTCGCTAATATTTCGCGGCGTAGGATAATTCAGCACCGGCGCTATTCTTTCCGGATCTGGCCTTAATCCCTCGTGACCCAACAAATAACCAAGATAGGTAACACGCGTGCAACAAAACTCGCATTTCCTATGTTGCACCACCAAACCCGCGTCCGCAATTCTTCCCAACACTATTTCTAACCACTTCATATGCTCATAAAATGTCTCCGTCACTACAATAATGTCATCCAGATAGCAAAATACATACGTCAATTAACCTCTGAAAGGTAGCCGGCGCGTTCGCTAAGCCGAACGGCATTCGGGTGAACTGCCACAGCCTAGATCCGGGTAACGCAAAAGCAGTGTATTTCCTACTCGTGCGCTCTAACGGCACCTGATAATACGCCTGCCGTAAATCTACCTTCGAAATATACCTTGCATTTCGCAAACGATCTAAAATCGCATCCATGTTCGGGATTAAGTACGCGTGCTACTTCATGGCTTTATTGACGTCGCGATAGTCAAAACACATGCGGCCTTTCTCATCTCGCCATGATATCACAGGTGCACTTCGCCAATCGCTCGCCGACGGCTCTATAATCCCCGCTCTAAGTAATTTATCGACCTCGCCCCTCGAGAACTCGAACATACTCGGTGACATTCTCCGTGGCTTCTGTCTCACCGGCACGGCGCCCTGCATGTCGATGTGATGCTCGATTAAATCCATCACGCCAGGCACATCGGTCTCGGGAGGAAGAAGTCTACCTACGAGTTGCTCTATTAACTCACGCTCGCTAGTCGCAAACTCACTAATGCCCGCGCACTCGGCATAAATCGCTGCTTCCTTGCTCTCTGCTTTTCCCGCAATAGGCTTCTATTCTCCATCGTTCGACCGGCACGCGCCTCTCGCTAGCCTTGCGTCAATATCGAACTCTTTGCAAAAGTCCATACCGAGGATCAAATCATGATCTAATTCAGGCACTACTTTTACACTAATCACTTTCGACTCCCCATTAACTTCAAGCATTAGATCGAGCACGCATATCACCGGCGTTATCTTCCCATTTACCGATCTAATTACCGAATTATATTCCTTCAATCGATTCTTAGCAATCTCAGCCACGCGCGGCCCCGCGAGCGATAAAGTAGCCCGTGGATCGAACAACGCTTTGTACTCTCGCCCGCCTAACACGACCGAAAAATAGTACCGATTGTCCACTCTCATACCCTCGACGCACTATCATCTACCTGTTCGTCTTCGACACACTCATCATGATTCTCGCTACAACTCGCTAGGCCTCCACTGCCGGCTCTAATACGCTCTCTGCTATCGCACTCCTCACGCAGCTCTCGCATCAATTCTTCCGCAGCAGCCTCAAGCTGCTTATCCAGCTCTGGATCGATCTCGCAATCATCTACCCGCGGCGTTGCCTGCCCCGACTGCGTGGCCTCACACTCTCGTCGCTCGCACGCCTCACTCTCAGTTTTACTCGCGATCACTATCATCGATTTCTCGCTTACTAACGCCCTCCTCTCTCTAGTAGTATCCCGCGTCACTATCGCGCTAGCCTCCACGTTGTGCGGGTTATCCTCATGCACATCCTCTCTCTGTTCTACTTTCATCTTCGGTGACGTCTTCAACTCTGCCTCAGTACCGCTCGGCTGAGGTTCGCAAGAATCTGTCTCTCGCGCCCTATTTTCCTCTCTTTTACGTGCATTTTCCCTGTCGCTCTCCTTCTTCTGAAACTTTTTCGTACTATCACCTACGGATCCTGCGCAGCTCTCAATCTCTAGCGTTTACATTAAATAAACTAAGTCCAATTTCACGTCACCGGCCCTCGCTAACAATACATCACACGCGCGGGGAGCGAGCTGTATTTTTGCCCCGCGCTCTGCGTGTTTCCCGGCGGCAGCAATCGAGGTGCGCAACGCGCACACGTCTGCTCTGTCACCCCTGGGGAACCAAACTTAGTGCACGCGAGATTAGCTCGCTGCGGGTAGTCTCTCACAATGTGCCAGCGCTCCCTGCACCAATAGCAAATCACGTATGGACACTCAGATGCCCGGTGCCCTACTGACTGGCATGCAAAGCAAGGCCACAAATTTCGATCTCCGGCTGCCTTGACCCCTGCGCGCATTTCCCTCTGGAGCCTGGTCCAGCTTGCCAGCGCGATCCTCATAACGCTCATTTCGCCCGTCTCGCAGCCTATTACCTGCTTGTTCGCTCGCATTATAATGTTGCTGTGCAGCCGCATTCGGAGTGTGCGCGTCCTTACGCGAATACGCGGCATCTCTCGGCAATGCATTCCCTCTCGCCATTGCTGCATACGTTCCTCCACGCGTACTTCTTTGGTTCGCTAAACCGGGCGCCCCTTGCTGCGTAGCCGATACTTCCACTACTTCAATCGCGTTAATCTCACCTCCACTACCCTTCCCTTCTTGTTTCTTCGCTTTACGCCCTACTTTCGACCTTTCCCCTGGTTCGTTTAATGCTGCTACTGCCGGTGCTTCCGCTTCCTTTGCGGCAGCCTCTTTCGTACGTCCTTGAGCCCCGCACGGTGCTCCTGAGTCCATTTTAATGAAAATTAATTGTCATTCCAAAAATTCGTAGAATTCTTAATTCTATACTAATTTTGGATCAATTTAAGCTTAAAAAGAAAAAAATCCGGTCGGCGCTTTTTTTTTAAATGAAAAAATTAAAATTTTTGAAAATGTTTTGAATAATTAATTTTTATATGGGTTCAAGCATAATCCTCTCTTAAAAAAGAGATGACAGGATGTTGTGAAGCATTTAAAGAAGCAATGTGATTGGTTAATGGCTCAATATCCGGTCTGAGTAGCGCCAAAATGTTCTCTGATATAAAATGAATATTTTGATATAGAAATTGATTAAACGATTTATATGTGCATTTGAGTAAATTAGTAAAATAATCATTCAATTATTCAATATCCCAATTGATTAAAATTTTGTATGTATTTTGTAATAATTTTATTACAAAATAAATGCTGTTTCGATTTGTTTCCTAACCTCAAAATTTAGAATTTAAATCTGCACACTCAAACTTTTCAAAGACATGGAATCGCTATAAAGTATTGGATATTCATCCTCAATATGCGCAAAAATTATTACGTAGCTTATGTGATTATAATATCTCCCATGTATAAGGTTTTTGATTTATTGTATATAAAAAAGTTATTATTATATATTATTTATTACATGTTAAGCATTATGTTACAATTATTTATGTACTATTTGGTTACATATTAAAATGATTAAATAAATTTATTTGTTGTTTGAAGTATATATGTATCTTTATTGATTTATTATATCCTTAGTATGCTTGTACCCATATAAAAATTAATTATTCAAATCTTTTTCAAAAATTTTGATTTTTTTCATTAAAAAAAAAAAGATTTTTTTCTTTTTAAACTTAAATTGATCCAAAATTAGTATAGAACTAAGAATTCTACGAATTTTGAAATGACAATTAACTTTCATTAAAATGGACTCAGGAGCACCGTGCCCGGTAAACGCTGCACTTGGTACATGCACCTTATCGGCCGGTGGCGGAAGAGCATAGCGTCTGTCGATCGCTTTCTGTTTTTTAAAACGCTTACTGTATCTTCGAATGTCGTCGAGCGTGTCCACTACCTTATCTGACATAGCGCGACGATACTCGGGTAGTAAGTTACGATATGCTAAATCCACTTGTTCGTCAGCGCTAGGCGGTTTCTTGAAATGCGCTACTATATAACGGAAATTCAACAAGAAACTCTCGACCTTCTCGCCCTTTCCTTGTGTTCGCCGGCGTAAGTCATCGTACAAGTCCTGTTGGTCGTACTCGCGCACATACCTTCGCTTGAACATCTTTTCGAACACCCTCCACGACCGCACGCGTTTCCTTTCCATCCTAAACCACCTCGCAGCCTCACCCTTAAATGCGCACGACAACGCGCTGTTAAGTCCGGAAATAAGTGGAACTAAGTAGTAATTGGTTTTATGTAGGTTTATTATATAAAATACAATAATTTATTACCAATACAATCTGCTGGCTTCTGGTAGATCGATGCGTTGTAATTCCAATTATAATTCTTTTCTATAACACTTGCTTTTATAAATTTGCTATAAATAACTTATACGATCTGCTTACTAGACGAGTAAGGCTTACGATTACAATTTCAATAACTTATAAAATCTGCTTACTAGATGTGTAAGGCATACGGTTTCAACTTCTCGATGTCGTAGAGGTACACGGAGTTCGCCAGATTTCTTGTACGCTGTGACTGACGTGCGTGATGCATTTCGCAGTTTTATTATGCGGTTGAATTGGGTTATAGATGATAAATTGAGATCATCTTTATTAAGAAATTTTCGGTTGCGGCTTATACGCATAGCATTTAAGTGGTAGCATTGCGAAATGCTGATTTGTTAAAAAATTGCACGCCACTGTCTTCTGGAGGTCGATGGCTCTCTACGTCACACGCTCTACGGTACGATGCCTGAGCGAAATGCTGTGTTGCATTCTCGCGTTTATATGTCAGGAAATATCTGATGTGAATAAACTTTCAGAATGAAATTCTAAATCTCAATAATACGTCTCCGGACGTAACACCTCCCCCCTTAGACTGTTGAATGTCATAGAGATTCAACAATGTATTATGCATCAGAGATTTCCCGTTACAAAAATTGATTGATAAGTAAATGATAAAATATAATAATACGAGTTATGAATGACAATAATTATAGTAAAAATAATAAAAATAATAATAATAATGATACTAATAATAATAACAATAATAATAATACTCGTCAGTTTCACTTTGAATTAGTGGTTATCAGGTTTAAGTTTCAAATGACCCTTTCAGCATTTTTGAGGTTGTCTGGTCGAACGTTGATTTGACCTATTAATTTTTCTTCCTGATCCTCCTATCTCGGTTCTTATGGGGATTTTGATGTCGGAATGCAAGTTCTTGATTTTAGCCCTTCCCTATCTGCTGGCATTGGTACTAGTGTTTTCAGGCTTAGTCGTCATTTAACTTGATTATACGAGGTCGGTGACTCGATGTCGCACGAACGAAGTGCTGCGTATACATTATTCTGTGTCTTGAAAAATCACTGATTTACGTTTTATTTAATGAATGTTTAAATGATACGTCTCTAGTCGTAACACCTCCCCCCTTAGACTGTTTGTTGAATGTCGTCGAAATTCAACAAGTGAAGTAATTGAATGATCAATTTGAGTTATCAGTGATTTTTTCGTTACAAAAGATTTAATAATAATAATAATAATATAAAATTAATAATTTTAAATAAATTTTTGAATCGTCTATATATTTTAAAATAAATTAATTATTTTCTTCCTAATACTAGTTTTGCACTTAACCTACTGATTTACTTTGTACCGATTTTTCTAACGTTCAAATTTTAAAGAATTCCTATAGAGATATATATATAGATTTCTATAATTTAATTATTTCGTTATCGGTAATGTGTTACGTCGGGTCTAACAAAGAAGACCCGATATTTAGTTTAAAAGAAAACTAATAATTGCTCTGTTTAGAGCCTAGGCTAATGAAAACCTACTAGCTCGGGATAGAGCTAGATACTAATGGGATAGGATAGGGTTTGGGCAACAAAGGGCGCGACGCGAATTGATATTGTGGCTTTAATTAAAAGAAACCCGTGGTGTTGCTGGTTTTTGTAATATTTTTTTCTTTTAGTTTGTTTTGACTAGGGAGTGTACCCACAAGAAAGGCCAATTACTGACGACTTGCGGAATAGACTCCCTAGTATATGTTTTAGTCTCAGGATATCTAGGTTGGGTTATTTTTAATAGGTGGATAGAAATAGAAGAAGCACTTTTTTTAGGGAAAGCAAAAACGAATCTGTGAAATTATATTACATTAAATGGGGACAATATGGAGGAAAATTTCTATCTAATAGAAAAGTTTAGATAGTAAAATTGAATTTTGATACTTACTCTTTTTCCTTTTGTTGCTGCTGGTTCCAGAGGATCTCTGCAATCCGTAATGGAAAATTGGAGTGGATTTTAAAAAAAAGAATATAATACAAACACGGTGATTTGATAATATAAATATAAGTTTATTTTATTCACTCGCGGGTTACCCTTGTTCGGTAACTTTTACAAGGTGAAGTTGAATTTAAGATGAAACTTTTTTTTTTTTTTAGAGTGGCGCGGGACTCTGTACACTTTTGAATATAGTAACAGTGTGTCGAAAAAAAAAAAAAAAAAGACCTCTTCGATTGAGGTTTGGAGCTTGACTAGTGAAGGACCTCTTCGGTTGAGGCTTGATGCTTGAGTGCGTGTGAGCGGACGCACAAGTGACGAGCTGCGCTAAAGAAACGATACCTGCGCCTTCCTTATCTTAAACGCAGAAGAAGAGACGCTCCTATGGGTGGCCAGGCATATCGATGCAGGCTCGCGAAACGTGAGAGTTATCGCTTTCGAATCGAAGAGGAGAACCTCTTATCGCGGCCTGCTCGGACGACACACGGCGAACAAGAGAGCGTGGTAACCGTTCTCTGTTACCCCGGAACTGCTATGTGTTCCGGAATTTAATATTAACATTTTTTTTTTTTTTTTTTTTTCGCAAATTAGCCGGATGTAACACCCCCCTCCTAAAACGGTTGCTACTACTAACAAACGTAGCAAACGATAGAATAAGTAACTTAAACATAAAAGAAAAATGTAATTTGGAACTAGAACGATTTAGAAAATGAAGATATAAAATGAAAATGATAATATGTAATTAATTATATAAAAAAATTTATAGGAGTTACTTCAGAGTAATAATTCATAAGGAAATATTATGTGCTCAGTGCGAAGAAAGGTTTTTGAGTGGTGATTTCTTGATCATTATTATGTAAATTGGGATAATAAGTATTAATGTTACTGGGGGCTGATGGTTCAGGTGATTTTTCTTGAACTGTGGGAATAGATGGAGCTACATTAACTTCCTGTAGTTCCGTTGGAGGTTCTGCAGGAGGCTGAGTATTTAGATGGATAAGCAAATGGGTAATTGACCCAAATAATGCTCCAAGCAGACGGACTGACCAACCATAAACAGTATGAAGAGTGTAACCATGAACGAAAATATTGACAATTGCTTTCACAAACTGAAAAATCATTATTATTGCAAGGAAACCAGCACTGACGTTGCCAAACATTAAGAAGCGTGACCAAAATCTTTGCCAAGTGGTTTTTATGATTTGTTCTATAGCATCTTCATTTAATAATTTGTTAAGAGCTGATTCCTCATTATCGAGAGGGTGACCCCTCATTTCTCGAGCCACATCATTTAGAAGACCTGGTCTTTCCATGGGAAACATAATTCTTTCCCTTAGTTGGTCGAGATCATGTTGATTGTAAATACCACTAGTGGCAAGTTCAGATGGATTAATATACGTCCATGTAGGTTTTGTCATAGGATGTATTATGGTAGGTGGTATAGCCTCCGTTGGGGAAGGTAAAATCTTATACCAAGAATTTTCAATAAAATAATATGATGGAAGTAAGGAATTACAAGGCATTCGAGTACCTTTCTGTTTCAATATATGTGTTCTGGGGGTAAGAAAAAAAGTTTGATTGTTCCTTGTTACTTCTAATTCGGCATAGCAATAATTTCCATGCTGTATTTTTACTTCGACTGGGACGCATTTCACTATATGAACCACTTCCCCTGCGGAAACTCCCATATAACCCGGCCCTTTCATTAGGTCAAAGGCAAAATCATCGGGTGATTGTTTAGCTATTGATAAAGAATTCTTAATTGTTTGACGTTCCAAATTACATCTTTGTACAAGTACATCCCTATATAAACTTGTCATCTGTTCGCGGATATGTTTTTCGACATAAACAAATTTGGAATTTACATATGAAAAAATATCTAGATTGGTGATACTTATTGTATCTGTAGTGGCAAAACTATTTCCTTTCGTGGTCTCAAAAATGACTAATTTAGGGTGTTCGGTGGTGATTATTTGATACCCACAAACAGATTCATAATGTCGGGCGGTTAAGGCGAAAGTAACTCCTTGAGTGGCTAAAGAAAATACTACTTGCATATTTCCTCCTAGATCAAAGTTGGACATTTTATTTGCATGACCTTCATAAAGAACGCCGTATCTGTTGAATTTACAAGCATCGTTAGGAATGGAGTGCCAGAAGGTATATCCACCCTCAATATCTAGGCAATTACCTGTAGACAGAGAACAAATCGTTCCTGAACGTAAGTTAATATGGTTATTATCTAATTTAACCTGTGACTCATAATCTGTTAAAGTGATCTTAATAGTGCCCTGTACTACTACATTTTCCCAAGTACCATAAGGGTCGGAATAACCTGCTCCGCTACATTTTCCTTCGGTGGTTAAAGAACCAGCTAAAATAATACTATGAGTAACTGTCGAATTTGGTTTTATTCCTACTATTATTTTCGTATTTGCTAAACTATAAGTTCCGTAACGGTGTAAAATTTCGCACGCATCCTTAGAAATATCCTGGATATATTCATTTTCCCCATTCAGTACAATGGAATTATGGGACAAACTACCGCAATGATATACAATACGATGGATTTCTAGTTTACATTGAATGACATGGGTAGACGCATACTCGTTGATCTGTAGCAACTGGACGTATTGTTGAGTGATGTTGGGTTGGTGGTCGGGTAGTTCACATTCGCCTACATCTTTGAGAGATAGAGTAGTGACATTTAATTGGCGAGCTCCGCAATCGTAGCCGATTAGTGCAGAAACTCGAGTCAGCGAGATTAACACAATTAAAACTGCAAAGCTCATTTTTACTCTGTTGAGTCTTTGAGTTAATAATTGAATAAAAAAAAATTCTTTACAAAACTTGGTTAAGATTTTTTTCTCTTTTTTTTTTTCTGTAACAGAAAGAAATATTAGTAATTGAAATTTAAGTTTTCTTTATATGAACCCTATACAAATTAGAGCTAAATCTTAACTTTATAAACAAATCTATAGTAAAAAATAGACCAATTATAGTAAATAAATGTTCGAATGTTTCAGAGTTAAGTTCTAGCTCTCCTACTAATTTTGATCATAAAATTAATAATGAAAATAATAAAAATATTAAAAAATGTATGTCAATCAGTACAATTGATGAACCTAAAACTAAATATGAAGAATCCATTACTCTAAATAATGACAATAAATTAGTTCATCTGCCAGTTGTACTTGAATATAATAACAGTCCCACTAAGCTGGAATTTATTCCAAATAAAAATGTACCTAAACCAGTAGAAAACATTTTAATACCTAATACATTAATTAATTCTAAACCAAATTTTAATATCATACATAATAAAGAAATAAGTAAAATACTTGAAAGTTCTCAGGTGAGACCTGAGGAACTTATTCCCAAAGAAATCACTAAAGTACCTGAATTTATTAAAGATCCTTTGGTACCAAATTCTGGATATCATAATAAGTGGTTTTACATGTGTTTTCAATCTTTGACTTTTATTTTTAATTTTTTGTTTTAATTCCTGATTAATGTGCGAAATGCGTAAACGATTTGCATGCACTATTTTACTAGTTTTATTTAAAGAAATTCTAACATTTATTTTGTCTATTATTTCCAATATTTTATGCGGACCGGTATAGTGATCCCCGAACTTGTTAGGTTTAGGACCCTTTAGTAAATATACAAAGTCCCCTATTTTAAAATTTCTAGGATTAATACATCTATCATAATATTTTTTTGATCTATTCTTTGCCTCAACTAGATTATCATAAACTAAAGTTCTAATTCCAGTGAGTCTTGTGACTAAATCAACTAAATATCCATTATAGGTGGGAAGCAAATCCAATTCCCTAAGAGGATCACTGGAAGGCAACCGAGCTAATTTACCAAATACAACTTCATATGGAGTATGCTTTGTACTTTCCTGTACACAGGTATTATAATTTAGCATAGCCAAGTCAAGCCAATCATCCCAATCCGAATCGGCATTGGTATATTGTTTAAGGAATTCCCCTAATGCATGATGGGACCTTTCCAGGGAGCCGTTTGATTGTGGATGGAACGCAGTGGTTCTTATTTTTTTTTATTTTAAACCGTTTGGAAACTCTTTCCATGAATTTACTTAAAAAGTTTTGTCCTTGATCTGTTAGAACAATTCTAGGAGAACCAAAAACGCATATGAATTTTTTTATGAAAGCGTCTGCTATCGTGGTGGATAGAGTATTTTTCAATGGGACCGCAAGACAGAACTTAGATAATTGATCCTGCATGGTGAGGATATATTCAAAATCATTTTTAGTTTTCGGCAAAGGACCCACGATGTCCATGGCAATTTTGTCAAAAACTGTGCCAGGAGTATCGGTAATTATCATTGGTTGTTTTGTTTTTAGTCGAGTTAATTTTTTTAATTGGCAATTAAGACATTGCTGGATCCGTCGTTGGATGTCGTCTTTCAAATTTTCCCAGAAATATTTGGTTTTTATACGATTATAGGTTTTAGATACACCGCGATGACCACCAATTGGTGAATCGTGCATTTCGTAAAAAATCTTATCCCTTAAATCGGGTTCTATATATTGTAGTGAATTCTTACATATTACTATTTTAATAGGTACTTGATTAAATACTTGTTTTAGTAAATTAATTAAATCTATCCAATCAAAATTTTTTATATTTTTACTATATGATACACTAAAAGTTTTTAGTTTTAAATTTAATATAATTTTTTTTAAATCCGTAAAGACTTTAAATAAATTTTCTTTAATTCTAGAAATAGAAATTTTTTCCTCTTCGCGTATGCATAGGGAAAAGTAATAAAAACCGTTATGTCTTTTGGAATAATTTATATTAAGATAGTTTAGGATTTGTTTAGGTTCTATCTTATTATTTTCTATTAATTTTAAAGCTCCATCGTCACATGGATTGCCATTACTATCTACAAAATATATTATATTATCTTTCCGGCAATGGATTAAGTCCTTTACCTCAATTATTTGACAATTTTGATTTAAATTTGTAGGGTTTACGTCAAGCTCCGAGGGTTCGGATTCGATTTTAGAAGAGGATGAATACGAAACCTCGGATAGGTTATCAGTATTCAAAATTACCGGTAATTCAAAGGCATAATTATCCGTAAAAGAATGCATAGTCTTTTCAGATTGTGGAGGTAACATTGCTTCTCCTTGAAAATCATCATTTAGACTATTGGATTCTATATAATTGGGCTTTGGTTTATTAAGTACGCGTTTAGAAACGCGTTTCTCATTAACTTCGGGTGTAATTAGGTTATCATCATTCTCATTATCCTTTAGATCAAGATTTATTAATTGAGATGCATCTATATTTTTTGTATTTTAGTAATTTCTCGAGAATCTTTACTTTCCTTAATTACTTCTTTATTATTTATATCGTTAGGGTTTAATTTAGTATTAACTATAGTATTTGATGTTGGTTTAGCTTTTGAAATTTTAGTTTCATTAGTAACCTTATTAATTATGTCATTGTTTTCATTAAGTAATTTAGACTGTTTTCTAGTAATTACATTGCATACGGGATTTCTAGATAATGCATCCGCGTTAGCGTTTAATCTCCCAGGTTTATATATAACTTCATAATTAAATTCAGAGAGCTTAAATCTCCATTTCTGAACCCGAGTATTACAATCTGCGGTTTTGAACCAGACTAATGGTTTGTGGTCTGTTACAAAGGATATTTTCCTGTTATATATATATGATCGGAAAATTTTTGCGCTATGGATCATGGCTAAAGCCTCTTTCTCATAGACTTCATAATTTAATTCTGGTCCTCTAAGAACACGAGAGGCATAACTTATTGGAAGGTCTTTACCAATTTCTCCTTGAGAAAGTATTCCACCAATGGCATACCCTGAGGCATCAGTTGTGATAATAAAGGGTTTAGAAAAATCAGGATACTGTAAGATTGGAGGATTGCATAGCGCTTCCTTTAATGACTCAAAGGCTTCATTTGTTTTTTCTGTCCAAACGAAATCAGTATCCTTTTCCAATAATTTGGTTAATAGTTTGGACATAGTAGCGAAATTTTTAATAAATCTTCGGTAGTATCCGGCTAAACCAAGGAACTGTCTAATGTTTTTAACTGTTTTAGGTTGAGGAAAACATCTAACTGCCTCAAGTTTCCTTGGATCAGGACTGACTCCATTTTTACTTAGGACGTGGCCTAAGTAGCAAATCTCGTCCTTTAAAAATTCGCATTTGTTGATGTTCAGTTGTAGATTAGATTTATCTAATCTTTCCATAATTAATTTTAATTTTTCTTCATGTTCTTCGAGTGTGTCTGCGAAGATAATTATATCATCAATAAAGGTGAATAAAATTTTTCCTTGTAGGCCTCTAAAGGTTTCATCGATATATCTTTGAAAAGTAGGAGGAGCATTTTTCAGTCCAAAGGTCATACGAACATATTCATAATGACCATATGGTGTGCTGAAAGCGGTTTTGTGAGCATCACGGGGATCCATTAATATTTGATGGAAACCGGAGGCTAAATCAAGAACAGTATAATACTTATGTCCCCCAACCTGATCAATGATTTGTGTTATATCCGGTAATGGGTATGCATCGGTTATTGTTTTTCATTGAGCATACGAAAATCCGATACTAAACGCCATTTTTGTTTTAGGCTGGCATCCGTTTTTTTGGTACCAACCAAAGAGGAGAGTTATAGGGAGAACTCGAAGGTTTAATGATTCCCTCTTCCAAAAGCGCATCAACTTGTCTACTGACTTCTTCTTTAAGAGAGATTGGAAACTTATATTGCTTAATATTAACCGGGATATCGTCAGTAGTTATAATCCTATGCATTACTGTACTAGCGGCTCCTAAATGTTGACCTTCTAAAAGAAATCTATGTTCAAATTTTAAAATTAAATTATTAATATGATCTTTTTCTAGATTATCTAAATGATCCAATCTCAATAAATCTAAAATAGAACTATTGTTGAACTCTTTTTAATAGTATGAGCAGATAACTTTGTAATTGCTTGAAAATTTTCAAGTGTATCAAAAGCATCTTCAACCTCTTGATCTGACATAACAGGTATACCTATTTCAGCAAAAGTTTCAGAATAAGCAATCCTAAATAACCTACGAATAGGATTCACGTCTTCATTAAATATCTCCATTTCTGCGTCTGAGTCTAAAATGGCAATTTTGTAACTGGAGTAATAAGCCTCCAGATCAGATGAATCATCAGAGTTTTTTTCAAGAAATTCTGTTACTTCGTTGTCAGTTTCATTTCCGAAATTAGCATCCATACTAAAATTGGAAATTAAACTTGAATGGGATTTTGTTAGATCATTTTTATACAAATCAGTACAACTGGGAATCTTGAACACCAAAGGAGTGGTGTGAATTCCTGTTATGAAGCATTTATTTTCATAGTCCACTAAGGCTTTAGATTGGGTTAGATAAGTGGAACCAAAAACTCCGTCACAATGGATAGGAAAATCATCAGATATCACATGAAACATTGAGGAAATTCCATAAACTGTAATTTCGATAGCGCCAAGGGATTTAATCGTTTCATCACATATCCCTTTTAATAAAATAGAGCTAACTGGATTTATTTCTTGCCCTTTTGGTATTAATCTTGATTTAATAAGATTGGCTTCAGAACCACTATCTATCATAAAATAGCCTTTAAGGAAATAAGGTGGATTAAAAACCTCAATGAACGGTAGACAATTTATAGCTCTTTCCGTTAACACATTAGTGACTGAATTTATTTCAACTTCATAACAAGGATTGTCATTTTGACAGAAATCCATATTTTTATCACCTAAACTAAAGACTTTATTTTCAAAATTTAACTTAGCACTATAATTTAAGAATAATTGCGAACCTAAAATTCCGGCAAATGGGATTTGAAAATTATTAGGTACTACTATAAATTCCACATTTTTACCTAACATCCTTTTATTAACCATACCTAAAGATAAAACTGGTTTTTCGGAGATACCCATAATTAATGTTGGTTTGGTGGTATCTATAGTGTTCTTATCATTAATAAAACCTACTCGAAGTATATTTATCTCGGATCCCGAATCCAGCATAAAACTAAACAAAACATCATTTTGATAATCCTTAAAAGAAACATAAGGAATTAATTTGGACGCAAATTGGAGTTTAATGCTATTAACTCGTCCGCTGTGAACCCCTGAATTTGGGCCGTATGTGTTGAGCGCTGAGGAATCGGCTGAACCACTTGAGGTGCACTCAGGCCTGAAGGGTTCTGCTCGTTTCCCGATCTTTTTCCCTCATTGTACACTCTTTTGCGACATGATTCGATAGAATGTCCTTTGTTCTTACAATAAGCACATGTAATGCTGCTTCTGCAGGAAATAGCCGAATGGCCTGCGTTTTGACATAGCTGGCAAATTTCACTGCTAGCTGTAGGTTTATGGGTTTTATTGGCCTCAAGTAAATGGCACTTATCTGCGGTATGACCAGCATTCAAGCACAACTGACATGTAACTGCTTTCTGAGTTACAGTGGTCCCATTAGCTGACTGGCATAGGCGAGCAGTATGCCCCTGATTGCCGCAGATTTGACAAATCGCTATTTTATAACACTGGGCAGCTAAATGCCCAGTTTTCTTACAAATTTGGCATAACATGCCCCTTTTACATTGGGCAGCTAAATGCCCTGGCTTATTGCAAATATTACAATTCGTTTCAGTTTTTTTAGTTCCTGCAGCCAGTAATTGACATTTATCGGTACTGTGTCCAGGTTGATTGCATATTACGCAACTTAGAACACGGGTTGCAGGTATTAAATTGCAATTATTGGCCTCATGCCCTGACTGATTGCACAGTTGACAGAGGAAAGTTTTCTTTTTGTCGGTTTTTTCCATTCCAGACTGACCCTTCCTTAGGGCTTTCCTTGCCAAAAGCAATTTTTCAATCTTAATTGCTTCTTTTACAATATCATTAACAGTTGCAGCTTCCCCTAAACGCTGCTCAATCTCTGGTTTTAAGCCTGCTTTGAAGCATTCTAGCAAACTGCTTTCTACACAGGCGCTAAAGGTATTGGGTAGCGTGCCAGTCTCTAATTTTTTAGCTTCAAGAATTCTAGCTCCTAGAATTCTTACTCTATTTGCAAAGGTTATGACAGACTCCTCATTCCGCTGGAATTCGTTGCCTAATTCTCCTAACAATTGTACAACAGACTTGGAAGGAGCATAAATTTGTTTAAAAAAATTTTTTAAATTTTCAACATTATCGAAGGTTTGTCCAGTGATAGCCTGTCTGGCTTCTCCTGTGACTCTGGCTCTGAGTAATTTTACTAGACTAGGTTCGGCCGTAGCATCAATCATTGCCAATGCCTCGGTACAGCCTTCCAAGAACTGTGTTATGGGAATATTTTTCCCATCAAATTCAGGAACTATTTTCAGCGCGTCCTTGATATTCACAAATTGCGGTGTGGTAGCCATCTTAATATTAACTGGCCCTTGAGGAACGTCGGAATCACTTTCGCTTGAATCTGATGATTTTTGGGTCGACAAAGTCTTATTGTCTTTCTCAAGTTTCAGTTTAGAGAAATCAGTCTCCAACTCTAATCCGTCTTCCGTTTCAATTCCTGATTTTGAGGTACTGGGTAGTTGATCCAGTTTATCCTTTATTTTTACTGGGGAATAAGGAAGCTGTTTGCTAGGTGCGAAAGGATTGAATTGATTTATTTCATCAAATTTTCCTGGATCATTTCGGGCCTGTTGCCGAGTAATTCGCTTATCATTCATGTAAATTAATTAATTTTTTTAATACAAAATAAAACAAATCAATTGCCTGGTTAAAATGAACCTAATGTTCGTCCTCAAATTTCAACATCCACTCTAATGGTGGTTGTGGAGGTAGTTTTTTTTTTAAACCTCCTATTCTTCATGAAACAATTGATGCAATTTTTGATTGATAATTGTCCTTTGATACAATCTGAGCATTTGTTTAAAGGAGGATCAGCTGGCAAAGGTATGTCTTCAACTTCAACAGGTGGAGGCGTATTCTTCAAATCCTCCAATACTCTCTCCCAGAATTGTTTGACTGCCTTTTCTTCCCTTCTTTTTTTTCTAAGGGTTTGAAAGACCGAAGGTCTCTTCCTTTTCTTTTGAGGTTTATCCACTGAAGAACAATTAATAATTAATATCAATGTCTTTTTTTTTCTAGATTTTTTTTTTATTTATTTTTTTTTAAATTAATTTTTTTTTTTAATTAATATAATAATAAACTCTTTACTATAAGGTTACTTATAAATTAGAAGCATAAACTTAATGTATAGATAATTTACTGAAACCTAGGGTAAGCTTTAAAATTTCTTCATCTAGTTTTTCAAATCTTGCTTTTACAGATTTTTCAAATTTACACAATCTACTGGTTACTACGCTTAAATGCATAGAAAACTTCTCATTTTTACAAGTTAGTTTATTAACTTCACTGAGTGTTTTGCCAATCAAGGTCTTTAGACGATAGTTTTGATGTTGCACAGACAACAACTCGTCATGTAATCTAGAAACCGTAATCCAACGATCATTATCAAATTCCTCGAGAGCTTCTACTCGTGAATTTAAATATGCTAAGCGATTTTCAATGCGATTTTCTAAAACGATATTGCCAATTTCTGGAATCATCATTCACTCAAAACTAACATTGTTAAAACAATATTGACAAGTATGAAATAAATTCAGTTTTGTAGAAAAACTTGAATCTCCTTGTAATTTTGTTTTGTCTTTTTATTTATCAAAACATAGATTTACAATATAGTTGATTTGATATTAGAAGAATTTTATGATTAGTAGAGATTGTAATAAAATCACTATTCTCCAGTTTTATAAGGGATTTTTCCCCTTTTATTCTTTTTATTTAAATTCAGTGCTTAATACACTTAATATAATTTTATATAGAAGTTTAATGAAACTTCCTCTGGTTTCATATTATTACACTTAGAATGAAAGTAAAAAAAAAATTATTTAGGAAAACTTGTAAAATTTTTGTTTTAATAGATTTAGTAAAATTCTCGTTTTAAAAGGAACTTAGTAAAATTTTTGATATAGAAGAACTTAATAAATTTTCGATTTAGAAGACTTAGTAAAGTTTAGATGTAGAAGATTTAGTAAATTTAGTAAAATTTTTGTCTCAAAAAGACTTAGTAAAATGAGTGAATATAATTTTTCATTTATATATCACTTTCAAAGATTTAGAAAAAATTTATTTTAAAATTTTAATTTAGAAAGAAAATCTTAGTCGAGAGGCCGTTGCGCATAGTCGTCAGAGGCTTTGAGGCGTAGACATTAAGATTTAGAAGATTTAGTAAAATTTTTGTCTCAAAAAGACTTAGTAAAATGAGTGAATATAATTTTTCATTTATATATCACTTTCAAAGATTTAGAAAAAATTTATTTTAAAATTTTAATTTAGAAAGAAAATCTTAGTCGAGAGGCCGTTGCGCATAGTCGTCAGAGGCTTTGAGGCGTAGACATTAAGATTTAGAAGATTTAGTAAAATTTTTGTCTCAAAAAGACTTAGTAAAATGAGTGAATATAATTTTTCATTTATATATCACTTTCAAAGATTTAGAAAAATTTATTTTAAAATTTTAATTTAGAAAGAAAATCTTAGTCGAGAGGCCGTTGCGCATAGTCGTCAGAGGCTTTGAGGCGTAGACATTAAGATTTAAAAGATTTAGTAAAATAAATGAATATAATTTTCGTTTATATTTCACTTTTAACAATTTAGAAAAAATTTTGATTTAAAAACTTGTAAAAATTTTGATTTAAAAACGCTTAGTCGAGAGGTCGTTGCGCGTGGTCATCTTTTTGTGACTCAGAGGCTTTGGGGCGTAGACTTAAACTTTGAAAATTATAAGTTTTTCTTATTTAGTTCATTTTTATTATTAACTTATTTAGAATTTTTTTCATAAAATTCCATTTAACACATTTTTTTCACTTTTAAGATTGGAAACACAATACCCTATTTTCGAAATATAAACTTTTTGCCCTAACATAAAATTTGTCCTACCTAGTCTTGTATCTATAATCCCTCCGGGGCCTCCAAATTTGTTACGTCGGGTCTAACAAAGAAGACCCGATATTTAGTTTAAAAGAAAACTAATAATTGCTCTGTTTAGAGCCTAGGCTAATGAAAACCTACTAGCTCGGGATAGAGCTAGATACTAATGGGATAGGATAGGGTTTGGGCAACAAAGGGCGCGACGCGAATTGATATTGTGGCTTTAATTAAAAGAAACCCGTGGTGTTGCTGGTTTTTGTAATATTTTTTTCTTTTAGTTTGTTTTGACTAGGGAGTGTACCCACAAGAAAGGCCAATTACTGACGACTTGCGGAATAGACTCCCTAGTATATGTTTTAGTCTCAGGATATCTAGGTTGGGTTATTTTTAATAGGTGGATAGAAGTAGAAGAAGCACTTTTTTTTAGGGGAAAGCAAAAACGAATCTGTGAAATTATATTACATTAAATGGGGACAATATGGAGGAAAATTTCTATCTAATAGAAAAGTTTAGATAGTAAAATTGAATTTTGATACTTACTCTTTTTCCTTTTGTTGCTGCTGGTTCCAGAGGATCTCTGCAATCCGTAATGGGAAATTGGAGTGGATTTAAAAAAAAAGAATATAATACAAACACGGTGATTTGATAATATAAATATAAGTTTATTTTATTCACTCGCGGGTTACCCTTGTTCGGTAACTTTTACAAGGTGAAGTTGAATTTAAGATGAAACTTTTTTTTTTTTAGAGTGGTGCGGGACTCTGTACAATTTTGAATATAGTAACAGTGTGTCGAAAAATAAAAAAAAAAAAAAGACCTCTTCGATTGAGGTTTGGAGCTTGACTAGTGAAGGACCTCTTCGGTTGAGGCTTGATGCTTGAGTGCGTGTGAGCGGACGCACAAGTGACGAGCTGCGCTAAAGAAACGATACCTGCGCCTTCCTTATCTTAAACGCAGAAGAAGAGACGCTCCTATGGGTGGCCAGGTATATCGATGCAGGCTCGCGAAACGTGAGAGTTATCGCTTTCGAATCGAAGAGGAGAACCTCTTATCGCGGCCTGCTCGGACGACACACGGCGAACAAGAGAGCGTGGTAACCGTTCTCTGTTACCCCGGAACTGCTATGTGTTCCGGAATTTAATATTAACATTTTTTTTTTTTTTTTTTTCGCAAATTAGCCGGATGTAACAAATGTGTAATAATTTTTTTGTTTTGCTGTATTTACATAAAATAGTCATTAATTAAGCTTAGAAATAATGTTCTTATTAAATAATTTTTTTAGTAAATAAACGATGAGAAATATATAGGGAATGATTCAAGTGATCATTCACTTCCCTCCCTGCTGAGATATTTGGCAAGAGATATGTTTTTTCTTTCCTCTCTTTGTTTAAGTAGAATAACATTAAAGGGCTTTTGATGTTATCATAACAAAATTATTTATCAATCGTATTATAATTATTTCCAAAAGAAAAATACAATTATATATGGTGTAGGTTTTTTTCGTAAAAAGGAAGTGAATAATTGAAATAATATTGATAACTTTTGACTTGTTATTGCTTTTATGCATCATTGTATTTTACCTTTGTTTAAAAACTTTCAGCCATTTCAAAAGTTCATTTTAGAACTTGAACTTTTGTTTCGGCATAGGTAGCATTCACATATCTGCTTTAAAGAATACGCAATCTGTTAGAGTAGAAAAATGTTTTACATACTCAATACAGTGCAGAATAGTGTATCTTATATAGGATGATCATGTTAGTATATGACAGAACTGATCATTCCAAATACATATATTCTATTTAATCTTAGCAATGTGAACGTAGCTACCTGAATAATTTTTTTTGTTCTGAAACTCTTTAATAAATTTTGATGAGTATCAACAATTTTTTTCCTTTTTTTTCCTTTTTTTTTTTGTAGGTAAATACAGTTTAATTTTGCATAAAATTACAGTCAAATTATTTTTATCTATGTTTGTTAGGGTTGCAAGGTTTAGGAATGGTTTTATTTCGTTTTCTTTTGGATTAGTTCTATATTTTCTTATTCAAAGATAGATAGAATAATAAGTTATTAAATTGATCATAAGTTAATTCTTTATATATTTTTATTATTTAATAACACATCATTTTCACATGTCAAATTTTTTGATTGTTTGATTGTTATAAGACCAAAGTTACTTTGTATTAATATCTAATCGCAATATTTATGTATTATTTCTAAAATTTCATTATTCTTATTTCAATATCTTATTTCAATCGCATTTTTCTAAAATTATTAGCTTTCTTAGGGAATATAGTTGCTTTTCATAAAATACTGACAAGTTGATACGAAGAATTGTAGACAAATGATAAGTGGTTATAATTTTAAGTTGTATCTTTGGTAAAATCTGTATCACCTTAGGTTTGTATTCTAGTTGACCAAGAAGTAGAATGATTTTGCTTCAAATGAAAGATTAGGTTGCAATGATAATTCTCTATTGCTGTATTAAATTTGGAAAAATAAGAAGAGATTATGATAGATGTTAATATTGAGTATGTTGTCCATATCCTAAAACAAAAATGTTATGTTATTATTTGTTATAATATTGCTTTGCTTGTTTTTCACAATTAGTTAAGATATTATTTTGTTCATTTTAATAGCGTTGAAAATTCTTATTATGCTGATCCTTTTGAAATTTATTCATATTTGGTTCTTTAATAGGCCATGTTTTGTCTCCCTTTTTAAACCTTTTTCTGATAGTAAATTTATTGTAGTAACCTTTAGATTTTAATTTTAATTTTGTAATTTTTGATAATTCTTTTAAATATTTTTTATAATTAGATATCCATTTTAGTTTTCTGACGTTTTTATTAGATTTTACTTTCATAGGATAGTTAAAAACTAACTGCAATTGGTGTACTTTATTAGGATTTGTATTTAGATTGATTATTACGTTATGATCTTGATTACCCAATATTTCTTTTAGTTAATTTTTATGCTCAAGCTGTTCTTGGTGTTCTTGATTATCAAATATTTTTAGATGACTTTTATTCTCTAAATGTTTTTTTAGTTTTTGATTATCAAACATATCTTTTGGTTGATTTTCATTTTCGAAAACTACTTTACTATTATTTAATAAGTTCTTTAGATTTTTTGTATCATTTAATAAAAACTCTTCTGAATGTATTGATGCTATATTCTCTTTTAACGAATTTTCAAGCGAGTTTTGTTGGAATTTAGTTTCCATTTGATCATCTTCGGAAAATGGTTCAGCTAAAGCAAAAGTTATGTCTAAAATGACTTTAAGATCATCATAAAAAGTTACTGTTTCCAACGAATTATTACCTTCTTTATTATTTTCATTCGAAATTGCATTCTTTTGGTTATTTATATTAGATTCATTAAAATCAATTACATTAATTTCATCACAATCCTCATGAGTTTTTAAATTAGATTCGTTGAAATTCATTTCTTCATTAGTCTCAACTTTTTACAGTAGATTCAATAGAATCAATTAAATTTGTTTCCATAATTTCTTCAATTTCATGATTATTTTTGAAAATTTCGTTAAAGTCTATAAAATTAATTTCATTAGTATTTCCATGATTTTTTATAATAATATTATTATCTTTTGGTTCATCAGTGATTTCATGTATTTTTATAAGAGGTACGATAATTAAATTGATTTCTTTATCATCATTAATTATTGTAGATTCCTCTATGATATTAGTTTCCTGTTTAATTTTATTTACTTTATTTTCTGTAATTAGTTCATTACCATTATACCTTTCAATATTCGTTGTATTAACTTTGTTTTTCTGAATTTTTGATTCGTTAATTGTTTCTTTTGTAACATTATGGTATGATTCATCAGTATTAATACTTGGATATTGTTTGATTTCCTCACATTCTTCAGTAGTATGATCTGGATTTTTACAAAGATCACAATGATTTCCCATTGCATTATATTGCATCATAAGATTTTTAAGTTTTCTGCAGTTGTCGATGTCATGCCCAATTCTTTTGCAATAATCACATTGAATTCTTTTCCTATTTACTGTATTGGGTTGTTGATTATTAAAAATCGTGTTTCTTGGCTTGTAATTTTGTTCTTGAGTCTTGTTAATGAATCGGTTATAATTTCTTGTAGTATTTGGTAATTGATGAATTTCTTTATTTTCTAAAATTTTGTAGTTTGTGCTATTTTGAGAATGAGCATTTCTTTCTGGGCAATACTTTGCTGTATGTCCGATTCTGTTGCAAATTTGACAAATTATTCTATTTCTTAAAATCGCACGCTTGCAATCTGATGAATCGTGGTCTTCTTCCTTACATAACGCACACCACATTATTTTTTCGTTTATAGGGCAGTATTTTATCCAGTGCCCGAGTTTATTGCATTTCATACATACTGCTGATAGACAGTCTTTAGTTGAGTGACTCGTGCTTCTGCAATACTCACAATCAAGTTCATATTTCTTTATAACAGGGCATTGGCAATAATCTTCATTTGTTTGGTTAAATGTACACTTCTCTACAGAATGTCCTCTGTGATTACAGAGTTTACAAAAAAGTTCTATTTTATTTTTAGCATTCTTGCAAAAATAAGATATATGATCTTTACTTTTACAATAAACACAAACTGCATTAGAGCAAAACAATGCTTCGTGATATTGATCTCGGCAAATTTGACAATGAAATACTTTAGTATAATAATGGTTTTGTTGTTTAAAATTATAAAATGTATTAGCTTGATTATTCATCATGGTTTTTTCATTTTATTAAATGTTCGTAATTATTATTGTAGTTTATTTTTGAATTTATCTTTTATTTTGTTTATTATTATCTTACTTTCATTTTCTCGTTTGAGAGTTGTTTATTTTTTATATTATAATATTTAAATATTTTTCATTTTCTTATTTTATTATATTCCCTTTTGCAATGTAATATTTTATTGTAATCTTTTTTTTTGTATGATTCTTCATTATAATATTCTTACTTTTATTGTAATACTTTTCGTTTGTTTAGTTATTTTTTATTATTATTTTGATTTCCTTATTTTGATAAAAAATGACTTCATTATTTTATACACTGATTATATCTCTCATATGTTTTCTATTTTGTATTGTGTAAATTCTCTATTATTTATTTCCCTTTATTTATTTCTCTTCATTCGTTTCTTATGTTTTGTTCTTTATTCTTTTTATTTATGTATCAGTATACTTAATATTTCTTTTTAAATATCTTTTATTATTAGTTCAACTATATATTTTTTTGTGTATTATTTATTTGGCAATTTATTTATTTCTTTGCCAATTTTATATCTCTATTCTTAATGTTTTTCGTGTAATTTGATTTCTGATATTCTTATTTCTTGTTTATGTATAATATTTATCCATTCAATGATCATTAGTTTGTATTATTATTTCATTTTTCTCCTTCGTGTTGGATTTGTTTTATTTATTTCAATTTCTTTTTATTTATTTATTTATTTTTTTCATTTGTTTATTTTTTTTTTCACTAATATTTTAGTTATTTGTTTTTACTGATATTATTTAATTATTTGTTTCTTAATGTTTCCCTATATGAATTTTTCACTTTAAATTTCTTGTTTGTTAAATATATTTGCGTGATGCTATTTACTTATATTTTTTGATTTATTTTGATTTTATGTTTATGTGAAATCTTTTTTTTTTTATATTCGTTTACGTTATTTGTATTTGGGTTATCCTTTCTTCTTTCCCTATTTCTATAACATCGTCTATTTTCCCTTTTTTTTTTTTTATTTATCTGTTAATATGTTAGTAATCTGGACGAGCCGTACACGTTCATCTTCAGAAGTTTAAACGATCATGCTACAATGATCCTCTCAACTTCTTACTGCAAAACGAGAAGCTCGGAAGCAGTTAGTAGTGATATTTTTAGTAATTTTCAAATACTATTCGTTTCCTCTTATTTCAGTCTTATTTTTTCGTATAAATCTAGTGAACTTACGTTCGATACGTACCGGAACCAATGTGAAGTCCGGAAATAATTATTTTTATTTTTTTATTTTAAACAGTCTAGTGAACTAATGTTCGATTCGTACCGGAACCAATGTGAAGTCCGGAAATAATTATTTTTATTCTTTTATTTTAAACAGTCTAGTGAACTAATGTTCGATTCGTACCGGAACCAATGTGAAGTCCGGAAATAAGTGGAAATAAATAATAATTGGTTTTATGTAGGTTTATTATATAAAATACAATAATTTATTACCAATACAATCTGCTGGCTTCTGGTAGATCGATGCGTTGTAATTCCAATTATAATTCTTTTCTATAACACTTGCTTTTATAAATTTACTATAAATAACTTATACGATCTGCTTACTAGACGAGTAAGGCTTACGATTACAATTTCAATAACTTATAAAATCTGCTTACTAGATGTGTAAGGCTTACGGTTTCAACTTCTCGATGTCGTCGAAGTATACGGAGTTCGCCAGGTTTCTTGTACGCTTTGACTGACGTGCGTGATGCATTTCGCAGTTTTATTATGCGGTTGAATTGGGTTATAGATGATAAATTGAGATCATCTTTATTAAGAAATTTTCGGTTGCGGCTTATACGCGTAGCATTTAAGTGGTAGCATTGCGAAATGCTGATTTGTTAAAAAATTGCACGCCACTGTCTTCTGGAGGTCGATGGCTCTCTACGTCACACGCTCTACGGTACGATGCCTGAGCTAAATGCTGCGTTGCATTCTCGCGTTTATATGTCAGGAAATATCTGATGTGAATAAACTTTCAGAATAAAATTCTAAATCTCTATAATACGTCTCCGGACGTAACACGCTTAAAAATTCTCCGTCGCTCATATTTCCCTCCATTCTACAATCATTCAGTTGCTCGAGAAATTCTTCCGCGGCGCTCCTCGACTCATAACCACTAAATTTCATGCCCCAGCTTCTAATTAATTTGCCCGCGCGAATCCCCTCCTCTGCTCGGTTATCTCGGCCCTTACGACGCCCTCGCATGTTATCTTCGCCCTTCGCCGAGCACCGTGGCATCCTCGAGTCCCTCTCCTTACGCCGCGCTTCATTCCCTCGTCGCCTGGCTCCACTGGAGCTTCTCTTACGTAGGCTAGAGCCATCATATCCGCTGCTCGACTCAGATACAGACCCTGATCCTGATTCCGGCGTCAACGTTCGCTTCTGGTGCATCCTCCGCCTACCCTCCTTCCGCGAACTTATCCTCGCCTCGCTTCCGCTAGTAGATGCCGACCTTTCTGCATCATGCGACTCGAAATGCTGCCGTAGCGGTTTCGATAATTAGGGTTTCCTAGCTATATCTTGTGCTGCGGCCTCCACTCGCTCTCTCGCTAACCGCTCGCTCTTAAACTCTGGCACTCCTCTTCCTTCCACTCCATTGCTGCTGCTTCTCCCGTAAATGCCGTAGAACCCCGGCGTCCTCATCACTATCCTCCTCCAGTTCCCTGTAGCTACTTGACGTTACGCTCGCTGTGCGGATCTCATCAAGGTTTTGCGCTGGTGTGTACTAACGCTGACGCGGGTTACCTTGTGCAACTATAGCAGGTCGAGGTAGTTCCGTTCGCGTTTCATCTCGTCGCATGCCGGTCGTATCTCTCGCGCCACGTATCTCCTTCACATAATGCTCGGAGTAATACGCCCACTGATCTCGCCTCCCCATATGCGCACGAAGGTTTTGCCCCAAGACCACGCGCGCGGGCTGCTGCCCCGGGAAAAGCGAGCGCGCTACCTCCGCCGTCGTCCTCGTACCTGTTATTGGCGTTGTCACAGTCGCTGTCAATGACGCGCTCACCGCAACCGTGGTCACCGATGTCGTTACAATCGGCGTGGCTGTCGTCGCGGACACCGTCGTTGCATGCACTTGCACCTCCTCCGGTGCTAGTGCTATCAAATTTTGTCGCGATTCCCCATTCCGCGACGAAACATCACCCCTCTGCTGCATGCCTTCCACGCGCCCGTCTTGCTCTCGCTCAAACTCGGCTCGACGACGCGGCGACTCTTCCTCAACCTCCTCCTCCGTGTCCACCACTACTCCCTCATCCCACGGGTACCAGGGAATGTCGCTGTTCCCTGGCTCTAACTCCCTGAATACTGCGCGTAGTAGTTGCTCACGCAAACTAACTTCCGGTCCATCCATCGCGCATCCGCGATACTCTAATTCTCCTATCAATTCACTCAGCGATAATCCACTAATGTCACGTTTACGTTCTCTCCTCTCGCGCGAGCGCAACAACTCCCGCATCGTTGCTTCATGCCGCTGCATCTCAGTTTTCGGTTTCACCATACTCGCTAAATACTACGTACACGCACACTTAACTAAAATCACGAAAACTCGCCAATCCTTCCTCGAAAACATTGTGCGCGCTCGTCCTATTCGCGGTATTGTTTATGTTCCCGCTACCTCGCGAAGGCAAGCGCCACGCGCCGCGATTCCGAGAAGCGCGCCCGGCTCAGCGAAGCCGGCCGATCCTCGGCGCGCGCGAACGCGTTGCGCGCCGCTCTACACGGAAAACAGAGAAAATGCTTTTTATTACCCGTCGCATGATCGTCAAATCACTCGCATGCACACTTTTTACTTTCAGAACGCCGCCTCACGTTGGGCCGCCATTTATGACGCGGTACTTTCACGCGATGTAATTAATGCACGAGCCCCGCTTACCGTGAACAATTCAATTTACTTACACGAATTCGCGCCATATTTATAAGGCACCTGGCGAGACACTCACTCATACACACGCACACGCACCCGCTCGTCTGGCTATCGAAACTCACTCTCCTCGCGGAGAGAGTCCACGTTCTGCCGTCTCAGGGATGACGGCGACCACCAAAATACTCTCGGCGCAAGCCTCTACGCGGTAGGATGCCGCGGAGACATCGTCGACTCGCTTCTCCTTCTCTCTATGTCTCGACCACTATATACGCGCGCGCAAATTCCTCTACGCGGCACGCTGCCGGCACTCTCCGTTCTCCGTACTCTACGACTCTCTCTCCCTCATACGCACCGCTTAATATGTGATGGAACGCGCAGCATACCTATACGCGCGCCGGTCTCTGCTCGCACCCGCTCTCGCTGAAACTTCCTTCGCAGCTCTGCTTGCCGGCCTGTCACCTACTGCACCCGCCTCCTCGTGGTCGGCTTGCTGCCTCTGCCTCGCTCTCACACTGCTTCTCACTCTCTCTCTCTGTACCCTGACAGTGCACTCACGTCGCGACTAATCTCACACACGTGCGCACGTCGCGGTCGTCCGGGGAGAAGTAATTAGTGAGCAGTGCTCATACACACACTCACACTCCACGCGTTTTTCCCGCGTCGCACCTTGCGCGAGGGGGAAGGAGAGTGAGAGACAGAGCCCGGCAGTATTGCTTTTGCCGCCTTGGTAGCTAGCTGCCTTCTATCCGCGACGAAAGCACGAGTTCTCCTTTGATTGTGGAGTCGCGGGAGTGCACCTGTGCGAAGAGAGATAGATAGATCTCTTTATTCGCCTTTAAGGCGAAACTTGATACATACAAATAACAAATGAAATAAGTATACAATACTAAATCATATAATACAGAGTCAATTTAAAAACAATTTTTAAAATACACAATAAAATCAAGAAAGAGATATATAAAAATATAAAATATAATAAGTCGCAAATACATAAATAAACTTCTTTTATAGTTCAACTAATAGTTTTTTCAATGTTACAGTATTCCAGTTTATTATATATCCTAGATTTTGTATCACAGTATAATGCCACTTGGCAGAGTCATAAATTAGGTTAACATTAAACGGTTTCTTATTTCTAGTAGTTTCTAGAAAGCTCCTTTCCCACCAAGAGAGGCTAAGGATCGAGATCAATAAAATGTTGACGCACCGCCCTCCTGAACGATGAAAATGAGGGTAGGTAACGTATGGAGAGAGGGAGGGAGTTCCAAAGGCGGACACCTTGGACCGAAAACACCTTATCACCTTATCACAAACGCCTTATCACCTTATCACCCGTTTTGTAGTTTAAGGCCGGAAACTGAAGTTCCGGCTGCACTCCCCTGCTGGTCGGCCTAGGCTTATGCCTCATGAAAAAAGCAGCTAAATATGATGGCTCACGTATCCTTAATAGTTTGTATAATAGTAGTGCTGCAAAGTAGAGCCTACATGAGTCCATACGAAGCCAGCCCAGGCGTTTCCTATAGGGGGTGATGTGCTCATCCCTCTTAGCTCCGGTGACATATCTCACACAAGAATTGCTTAATCGTTGCACTTTCTCGCGCTGCTCGTCTGACGCGTCTAAATAGACTACTGTACAGTAATTAAGGTGCGGTTGAAGAAGGCACTCAACTAATGTTTTGCGGAGGGTCTCAGTGGTGCATGCCCTAATAAACCTCAAACTATAAAGGGCTTTATTAACCTTCTTTGCAATTTGTTCAATGTGAGGTTTCCATGTTAGTTTGCTATCAACTCGCAAATTCGCTACTAAATGGGATGAGTTCCCCGGATCGCAAACGAATGCCTGGCAAATCCAACGAATTCGTATAATTAACTCCAACTCTGGATCCAAATACGATCGCTTTTGTTTTGCCAGTATTGAGTTTCAGACCAGAGTTCTCCGCCCATCCAGCCACCACTTGCGCCGCATTGGATAGTTGAGCAATGCCTTCCAAGATGTCATCCTTGGTAGTGTGCAGGTAAATTTGCAGGTAAATATGTTCAATAGTGTCATCGTCAAGTACGTCTCGTAAGTCATTAACGTAAAGACAAAAAAGCAGAGGGCCCAGAACAGAACCCTGTGGAACTCCCATGTTTGTATTTGATTGTATATGCATCAGCATCGGACGCCAACGACAAATCAGCATTCAGATCCCCCAAGATGAATTTCTGACTGTACTCTCCGCAAAGATCTGGCAAGACGTCAAAAAGGTCGGTGTCCTTTTGCATGGCAATGGGGGGGGGGGGCCTATAAATGACACCGACTAGAATGCTAGAATGGGTGCATCGGAGCCCTGTTGTACACTACAAAATAAATACTCAGGTATGGAAGGTCTTGCTATTCCCTGAGTATTGGACAATGCTAATTTTGTGATTTTGAAATCAATTCGTTCATACAGAGCAACTCCGCGCCCATTCGTATTACGATCCTGCCGCAGTACTGAGTAACCACAAATCTGAATGACGCTGTCATCGACGTCCGGGCCCAACCATGATTCTGCTATGCCAAAAAGGTGGTGAGAGGGATTTTCAGCAAGATACACACGTAGATTATCAAGACGCGGCCTGATCGAGTTGATGTTGAGAAAGCCCGCCTTGAGGGAATCCCCACTCCCCGGCATACTTGCATCAGTCGATCCCAGTTATGATGCCTGCTGCGACCCGCCAACCTGTTTTACTTCCTGCCTTACATTAGTCATATTGGTGTTTCTAGTTACATTCACAGAGTTTGATATCAGAGAGAGTCGCACGAGTGTGCAGCGCGGAGAGAGAGCGAGAGAGGGGGAGAGAGCAGTGGTAGGGTGCAGTGTGGAGAGGGGGCGAGAGCAGCTACGGCCGAGCCGACTCACAGGAGCGAGGGAGAGAGAGGCAAGGCACGCAACTCGGGGATACGGCCGAAGGCTAGCTGCGGCCGAGCCGACCCGTCAAAGGCGAGGAGATTTTGATTTCAACTTATTTATTGTCGACTAGGTCCTGAAGTTGAACCGTAAGCTATAATAAGATCAAAATATTGTAATTAGTTTTCAACTCATAAGCATAAAGACAACATAATCAAAATTTAGGTGACAATTTGAAGTAAAAGAAGTATAGAATATAAATACGCAATACGGTGATATATCGCACGGATACGCTTATCCGAATATGGTGTAAACATATGCTATCTATTAGCATAGATATCTTTATCTACATTATCCTCTCTTAACGCTAATTTTAATCTTAATCTAGACGCAATACAGGTTATTGTAAGAGGTTTGATCCATTTGGAGGATCAACCCTGGTGTTGAGCAAAAGTCTATAAACAGCAACCTTAAACGATGCTGTTGAAGGTTTAGCTTTAACCGCGGCAGGGAGCGAGTCTCATAGCTTCATAGCTTGATAGCTAAACGAAAACTTGCCAGCATTTGTGGCAGGAGTAAATATATCGAAGCTTGAAAATACTACCTTGGTAAGCGTTCGTTCAGATCTCCTAACGTCGGCATTCAGTGCAGGAAAGAGAGGGACTAAGTAACTAGGTTTCAAATCATTTAAGATTTTATACATAGTGACTGCCATATAATACTTACACCAATCAGCAATCGTAAGCCATTGAAGACGTTTAAAAAACGGTTCCAAGGCAGTATCTTTGCGTAGGTGAAAAATGAAACGCACCAAATGATTTTGAATACGCTGGAGCTTCAGATTTAGGTAGTCAGGTAGATCACAGTATGCTAAACAGCAATAATCGAAGTGAGGGAAAATGGCAGCGGTGACTAGTTGTTTCTTAACATTGTGAGACAAAAAGTACGATCTAAAGCGAAGTCTTTTGAGATCGCCTTACCTGTATGTACCTTAGACACTAATTTAGAAACATGTGCATTCCAACTAAGATTTCTCGTAAACTGTAACCCCAAATTTTTGACTGAATTTACAGCTTCAATACGATGTCAATTAACTATAATCGGAGGTAGATCGTGAAAATCTATCAACTTCAGCATTTGGTCCGACCCGATTATAATGGCTACTGTTTTTGAAAAATTTATCGATAAATCGGTACTTGTCGCCCAATTAGCAAAATTTTGGGTATCTTCATTAATCATATTAATAGCGTTGTGGATGTCGTCACGTTTGCACTGCAAATACAGCTGGAAATCATCCGCAAACAACATGCACGAGTCAACACAATGTTTTAAACATGTAATAATACTATTTATTAAGATTAAAAATGCCACAGGGCCAGGATTAGAACCCTGAGAAATGCCAGAAGTGAGACCGACAAATTCAGTTAAATCTCCATGCAGATCAACAACTGCTTGGGAGCGATTCGAAAGGTAGGAGAAAAACCATTGCAGAAACTGATCAGAGCAATTAAAATCTCTCATACATCGAAGTAAGGTAGAATGCTTCACAAAGTCGAATGCTTTTTTAAAGTCAAATAGAAGTAAAATAGTCACCATCTGCTTGTCCATGCCTAACCGAATATCATCTGATATTTTAATAAGAGCCACAGGCCAGCGATGCCCTAGAACACGGTGCCGCGGGTGTCAGACTAAAATGACTTGGCCGGGGATCTGCTCCTGGAATCCCGAAAACAACGCGAAGATCGCACACGAACTTCGCTTTCCAACTGATTGGATCGCTGAGTAAAAAGCGCGCGCTCGAAGAGTAAAGCGCGCGGCCGCTATACTCAGATATGAAAACGACCGGCGGAGTCGTTTTCCCGCAGAGGCGGCGGTATCCGGGAGAAGGACAGGTTGTAATGAACAACGCGACGACTAACTAGATATCACAGTATATTTAAAATCACTAATCTCTACAAGCACAACGCACATGCTGATTAGAATAATTATGAGTTAGTTAGCGCGCGACCGTTAATATTCAAACGCGCGAATTATACGGCGTGCGGCGAAGCTGCTAATTTCGCACGCGGTGTTAAAGTACGGCGGGCTGACACACACCCGCACGTACACGGCACAGAAAGCTTGCACGGGGCGATTTCCGTGCGAGCCTTTACAATGAACCCGCGAGAGGAGAGTAGAAAACTTACGTTAGGAAGGAGCAGCCGGTGCACTCGACTCTCTCTCGCTCTCTGTCGTTCGCACAGCAGTTGCGCTCTCTTTCTCTCTCTCTCTTGCTGGCTGTATTGGGTCGGCAGGCGGGCTGGCTGCCGGCTCCTCGCTCGCAGTCTCGTTCTGCTCGTGGCACACGCTACGCGGTATCGCTGTCTCTCTGTCTCTCTTGTGTGCGCATCCACTATTTGCGGCGCCTCCACTACACTCGCGGGGTCTCACAAAAACGATAGGACGGCGTGGACAAGTAAACTCACGAGAGACGCGGAGGAGATGTTTTACGCTCGATGGCAGACACGAAGATGGCTGCCGTGACTCCTATAAAGCCGTAGCAGCTTCGCGGGTACGCGACGGGCATATTACGCGTCGCGAGACCGTTCTAATCCGGTCAGAATGCTCGCGCGCTCGCGCCCCCGGTGAGCATGCCTGTTCGGCGCCGGTAATTCGAATCTCGAATTACCTAACTCGCGCACGCGTTACACCCCCCCGCCAGACGCTGCTTCGGGGACCGCGAGCAGCTCTGCCATCCATTGCCGTCGTCGTACCTGAAAATAAGATTAATTCGTTGGAGCCTTTCGGGAAGGAATTTTGGACAAGGGAAGTATAAGATTCGGAGTTACCCATTATCTTTTTTTTTTTAATTTTTATTAAAAAAAAACAAAAAAAAAGAAACCCTTCGGGGCTTAGTCCTCTTCAGCTGGCCCGGGAGTAAGTTCGGCGCCCCTTGTGGCGAGCTTGGTTGGGGCAGTGCTTCGACTTTTTTACCCCAAGCTCGCCACACATGAAGCACCGGGGAAGCGCCTGTGCATTTAACGCCTCCCGGGCCGCCTGCTCCTCTTAGAGCGCCCTTTGGAGGCGCTCATCTTCTCGTAGGAGACGACGCTGGGCCTCCTCTTTGGCCCGACGCGCCGTCTCCTCCGCCTTTTCCCTGGCTCGCCTGGCCTCTTCCATGCGCTCCTGCGCACGTGCCAGACGAGCCTCCTCCTCCTGCTGCAAGGCGGCGCGGCGCAGCCTGGCGGCCGTGGCCTCTGCGGCGGCCGCGAGCTCTTCTCGCCGGCCTTGGGCCATTCCGACCCATTTGCCGGCTTGCCGCTCGCCGGCCTCACCGTGGTACTGGAGAAAATCCTCCAGTGCGGCCAGGGCAGCGTCCCCCGCAGCGCGCGAGGACTTGCTGAGGCGCCGCGCCTCCTCTAGAGCCTGCTCCACCGGGACCCAGGCCGCACCGACTCCATCGATCGGTGCTCCTTTTGGGGCCTGGGTCGGAGCGTCTCCTTCTTTTCCTTGTGCGGCCCGAGCCGCGCCGGCATCAACTTTCGGCGTACAATGATGGGCTCGAGCGGCCTCCTCTTCGGGAACTCGGCCGGCACCAAACGGCTCGACTGGTGCTTCTTCTGGCCGAGCCCCGCTCTTCTCCCGCTGCTCCTTCGGAGGATGAGGTCGCCGGAGCGGGGACGGGCCAACGCCTGCGTCGGGTGATCACGAAGGTCCCCTTCTTGGTTCCGGCGCCTCTAACTCCTCTATGACAAGTGTGGAGGCCTCTTCCACTGGCGGTGGTGCCTGTGTCACCGCGTCTATGCCCTCCACTACTTGCTCCAGGAAGTCAATGACGGCGGGGTCAGGGTTGCATTGGATTAATCCCGCAATCACCTTCTTCGCCGTCTCTGCTATTTCTCGAGTCAGGCCCTGCATATCCTGCAACAGGTAAATTGATCCCGGAGATTGGTGAGACTGAGGATCGGAAAACAAGGACGAACACGGGTTAGTACGGACGGCACAATTTCTGGACGACACAGTTAGCGCTTTTCGGACGCACGGGTTTGACGGGGGCTAATTGGCCCGACATCGGCAGGTGCAGGCTTCTTCTTCGACCCCTTTGGCCTCCCTGGACCTCGCTTGGTCTCTGTTGGACCGACCGCACGCGTAGGTCGGCCGTCGCTCGCACGCTTTCCTAGCCTAACTAACAGCGCGGTCTTACGAGGTGGACCGCGCCTCTTAGCCGTCGCCCGAGGCTGTACATTCCCCTGGCTAACTGTTGCCCGCTGGCACGTTATGTTCGGCTGAAGAGTCCCTGGGTGGTAGCGACTGGGCTACTTCTTGACTACTTTTGTCCAAGTAGTTCTTGGGCTCTTCTGCGGAGACGTGTCGCTTGAGTTGCTGCGCATGGACGGAACCCGTGTAGGGCCCCGCGTACTTCGGGGCTAATTTGGCAGAAATCCCCTCAGCTGCTGAGGATAGTACCTTATTCTCTCTCCATACACGATCGCCTAGACAGAATTCTGGAGGTCGACGATGAGCGTCATAATATTTGGCTTGTCTCGCCTGCTCCGCTTGCGCGTCGGCCGCCGCCCGAACGTGCAATTCGCGGAGCTTGTCCATGCGCGCCACCCAATTATTTATCGCCTCTTACTGCCCTTGCTCTTCGGCTAACCTGTCTTCCTCCCGCCTTAGTGTCTTCGGTGGGTCAGGCTGTCGGCCGTAAATGAGCATGGCAGGACTTATCTTGGTAGAGCTGTGTTCTGCCGTATTCTACGCGAACGCCGGCTCGTTCAGATGCTCATCCCAGGACCGATGATTCTCCTCAGCGTAAGACATGATCACGGTCTTCACCGTTCGGTTCACACGCTCGACGGGATTGGCTTGAGGGTGATATGGTGGTGTAAACGTGTGATGCACGTTTCTCTCCTTTAAGAATGCCTCTAAGGGTGCATTCTTAAATTCAGTCCCATTATCGGAGAGAAACACCTCGGGGACTCCGAACCGCAGACCATCCGACCGCATATCCGGGTTCCCTTCGGTACTCTTGCCTTGTGGAGGTCCGTTATTTCTTGGACTTAGCGGCCTAGCCTGGTGGGTCGAGCTACTACCCCCACTAGGCTGGTTTGTAATTTGCCCGCCCTTCCGCCGCCTATTTTCCCAGTTACCCTTCTTCTTAGGTTTTCTAGTTAGCGGCGGGCTAGGCAGCTCCTTGTTCTCGTCGGTGCCTTTCTTTGTCAAGGCCGATAAGCATTCGGCCATGACCCGACGGAACATAGCCTCGAGGCTCTCTTGAGGCTCGTGCTGTTGGTGCCCCATCGCCGCCACGCTTGGACTCTGCTTTTTCCGCTGATCCGTGGGCGGCTCAGTTGGCACGTAGGCGAATTCTGGCATGTACGTGCGCTCGGGCGGTGGTGACGAGTGATACACCGTATCTGCCGCGAGCGCTAATTCGGCTTCCCGGCCCAGGTCCAGGAGCCCTCGGTAATTCGTAATTTGATTTCGCATTACCATCTTTTGCAGTTCTGGCCGCATGTTCCGGTGCAACATGTCTAACTGTTCAGCGATGCTAGGCACCGGAACCAACTTTAGGATCATGGCTTGTAGATTTACCACGTAATCACGCGTAAGTTCATTTCTGCCTTGAGTCCTCGCGTTTATTTCCGCCATGACGCGCTGCTGATGTCCCCTGTCCCCGCCATACATGTGAGTTATGGCCTCTATGAAATCTGGCTGCGATCGCCATGTGTGGCGGTTACTCCGATACCAGGTGGCTGCTACCCCAGTTAGGAGCTCTGACAACGACGAAAGCACCTCGTCGTGTGTCAGATTAGCTAGAGTTCTCCATTCCTCTATTCTTGTTAGGAATAACTCGACGCTCTGCTCCTTTGAGGACCCTGAGAACCTGATGTGCCATTTTCGGGCTATCTGGCCCACATCACGGTTCGTCTGCTGAGGCAAATACGTATGCCTCTCAGACGGGTCCTGGGTCGCCCCATTCCTAGTCTGGCGCTGGGAAGAATTTCTAGTATTATTCCTCCCAGCCTCTGTTGGGGACTGGAGGCTCGGGCTGCTGCTGTTAAACTCCGCATACGTGAACGTGTCTTGGAAGTTCACATGCGGTGATCCTCGTCTACGGCCCGTGCTTGGGGGTTGGACTCCCTCCAATTGCGTACTTGAGGTTGGATGTCGAGCTCCTTGAAGTATTCGTACATTCTCTTTAAGCTCTTCAACCTCTTCGACGAGTGTTTTGATCACCGCCAGTAGCTGCTCCGATACTATATTGTCTCCGACTGCTATCCCGGCGATTCGCGACTCATGCTGTCGCGGCCACTCTAGGTTTTGCGACTACGGCAGGTTTCACGATTGCTGCCAGAACCCGTGCTGCCTATTTCGTGCTAACAACGACTCTTCTTTGTAGTTGCGCTGGCATTATCGTTGCCTGCGCTCTCCTCCAGGAGCACTTGCTGCCGCTGCTGTTGCTCCTGCTGTTGTTGCTGTTGCTGCCGTCGCTGCTGCTCTAACTGCTGTTGCTGCATTTGCTGCTGCTGTATTTGCTGCTGCTGCATTTGCTGCTGCTGCATTTGCTGCTGCTGCATTTGCTGCTGCTGCATTTGCTGCTGCTGCAGTTGTTGCTGTTGGAGCTGTTGCTGTTGAAGCTGTCCCTCAGCTTCGGCTGAAGATGTCCCGGTGGGTGCTGCAGAGCTCAATATCTCTGTCCCGGAACCCTCCTGGCCATTTGCCTCTTCCGCTGGCTCCACCCCTGCATTATGTGCAGGGTCACTCATATTTTTGTATTATTGCTTATTATTATTTTTTTTTTTTCATGCGTTTTATTGTATCGGGCGAGCATACTACGAGTTCCAGTGAACTGTAATGAAGAAGCTGCCTTGTTCGTTGCCGTAGGCGTCCGTCGCTCCGAAGCATGATCGCCTCGCCAGCGTCTCTACACGGCCTCCAAAACCAGCTGATGATCATATCCTTCAGCCGGGAACCATTGCCAAAGCTACGTATATTTTTCAGTTCTGCCTTAGCGAGTTACTCATTAATTAATTATAAATTAATTTATTATTTATTTAACTTCGCATTAATTTAATCTCTCTCAGTTCAATTAATGCATTAAATATTCGTGACTAATAAGATGCTTTTACATCTTGCACGCTTTAATAAAAATGCCGAGTCAAGCAGTATATAAAATTCTCGAATAAAATTGTCTGCCTGTAAATACCATGGAAAATTCCATTTCTACAGGCACACCAGAATTCTGCTAGACTGATCAACGAAGAGAGGAGAGAGACAGAGAGAGAGAAAAACGACAACATACTCGGATTTCGACGCATCTCCTCGGCTGAGGTGATCTACGCTCAACCAATCAGCGACGTCCACGTCGGCGACTGCCGAGGCACCGGCGAGCAGGACGACGCGGTGCTCGAGGATTTCCTTCCTGGCCGCCGACGGGGTAACATCGTGAAACCAGCAGAGCAGTACCGATCTACCGCGCCGAGCTTTCGTTTGCCGTATAGGAAAACGATAATGCAGAATATAAATTGCTATAATCTGTGAAAATTTTAATCCATTCTGTTGGTCAGTTTTTCAGAAAAAAATTAAAAAATGGAAAAAATGTGTTCTCTATGTCGCACGTTTTATGGAGTAAACCTAGGATAATCGCTTTGTAATTTCTGATAGAGGTAGATTTTGGATAGATCTCGGCTAAGTTCTTTGGGATACATGATCGGTTCATAAATTTCTGAGATATTTGAGGTTAAAATTTTGTTAACCTTTTTTTCAAATCGAAATTTCTCGAAAACGGCTCTATGTATCTGAATCGGATGGGTGGCATTCGAAAGCGAATTTAAATACCTATATTTTCTAAAAAAAATTATTTTTCTAGCTATCACGGTTCTTTTGTTATTAATAAAAACGTAAACATAGAAAAATGAAAAAAAATGAGATTGGTATGTCTAACCATTGCGGGACTAAAAATTGACTTAATCGCTTCAAAATTTCTCGTAGAGGTGGATTCTGTATAGTTTTCGGTCGAGTTTTTGGGCAAAATGATTGGTCCATAGATTTAAGAGGTATATGAGGTTAAAATATTTTTAACCTTTTTTCAAATCGTTATTTCTTGAGAATAGCTCTATGTATTCGAAGGGAATGGTTAGCATTCGAAATAGAATTAAAATAGCTATATTTCCTAAAAAAAAATTTCTTTTACAGGGTATTCTGTTATTATAAAAAAAAAACGTAAGCATTGAAAAATGAAAACATAAAAAAAATGAGTTTTGTATGTGTTAAGATATTTCGTGAAACAATAGACATCTGTCCGCCTTACTCTAGGAGGACCTCTGCTTCTTACCTGTTTCGTCGAAATGTCCCCATAAACACATCGATATGTGGATTGGTATCAATGAAACTTCAGAATATAGGGATCGTTATATTATTAGAGGTTAAATAGGATATTGATCTATGTTACATGAAAGAAATAAATATCCACGATCCGTTAATTAAGAAGAATATAAGCAAACTTTATTATAATCACTATTTCCAATACAAAACGGTGTATTATTTCCGTCGATACAAAGACCCTTATCAATTACTACTTAATATTAGAGTTGATTATTATTAATTCAAAACTCGGTAAGTGTTTTAACCCTGTTAAATGTACCCCGAAATAAGATTTACTCCTATTATTACTTATAGTCGAACCTATGAACTGATTTGTGTGATTCAATTCACCTACACCTATGTGGCGGTCGACGCGCCCTCGTTCGCGCGGTACTCTATGTATACTCGATCGAAGGCGGAGGCAGCGAACAGCTGATTCACACCCAACAGTATCCGACTGACGGCGACGGGGATCTGACTTGTGCGAGGATATCAAGGTGAAAATCGGAGGAAAATAAGAAGAATCAATAGGAAAAGGAGCAGCCCGGATAGATTCTCACCGAGATGGGTGGCAATGCAGAAGGGTTTCCAACTAGTCAGATAAGTCTTCGCTCGTGTCCCCGGAGCGCGTGCATTTATACATATATATATATATATATCAGTAATGATAAAATGAGGATCTGTTTCTTTGTGATGTTTTCTTTCCTTTTTCCAGACGGGAAGCATTCCGAGGATATCCAGTAACCCTCAGATGACTGTCTGCAATTGATCCGCCCACTATATAACTAGATATTCATGTGTATGTATATAGGTATACTGTGACACACATACACTCTGCATCTCCAAGTGACAGGATCCGATTGAAGAATTCTGGGGTGGACGAAGTGGATCAATAAGAGGGTTCTGTGCCTGATAGGCCTCTGGGACCTTCTGGTAATGTACTGATCTCTTCCTCACCCTTGACAGATGTAGATCTGAAGGACCCGCAGGGAGAAATGCACGATGCCGAGTGATAATTGTTTGGATCTCGCCTCCTCAATGGAAAATAATAATTGCCATCTGCATTTCCCTATCCAGAAGGAGGACAAGGGGCAGGAAATGTTAACTTGCAAAGAATTCGAATAAGGAAACTAAGGGTTGGATAAAACTTGGTAGTCTGTACGACACCTGGAGGATATTCCCCTCGCCTTCGCCCAACACTACTGGGTGTCCGTCCTCTGTCGTCTCTTCGCTTCTGTGAGTAGGGGTAAGTATCTTTACTTTGACCAACCACTCAATGTTTTATATTTAAAGGTCAAAAACCGAGAAAACCCTGTTGGGGTTGACCATCGATTATCGTTTACTGCATGTAAATCCCCAAAATAATCTAGACTCTTTTACTTATCTCAAAAAACAATAATATAGATTTAATAGAAGCTTTAGTGTGTTTAAATCCTTTTTTATAAAAATATTCAGATACTTTAGAAAAAAAGATGTTTTCTACATAAACAAAATTGATAACATTATACACTCTAATGATTTCTTTTCTTTAAAGATACTTCAAACTTGTTCTTTTTCTTCAAATAAACTCTTATAACTGAACCCAATTGAATTTATTTAATATGATCACTGAGGTTAAGACGTGTCTAGGTTGTTCTATGATCAGTATATTATTTTTATATATGAAAATCATACATGACTGTATGGAACACGTGTCCTCATATAACATTCAGATACTTATTAATCACTTTATTTTAGGGGCTCTGACATCTACGGTGAGAGGGGAATCAGACTCGACCTGCCTGCGACTCATGAACTTCAGTGTTCGGTTAGAATTTAAATACTGTCAATTAACACTATCGCCCAGTGAATCAAATAATTTTAGGAAGTTAATTGATTTTTTTTTCTATTATCTTTCCGTATTTTTATGAACATAAGGGTTGTGAATTATAAATTATATTTGTAAATGTGGTCGGTCGCATTCTAATGTTGCTTGAATTTAAAGTTTATTTTTATTTTCAATCTGATATGTAAATGAAATCTGATATATAAGAAAAGTCGTATACGCAAAGGGGAATAAAAAGATTCGCTGACAATTACTGCTTAATTCCGAATTTCGCTTGATACTTTGTTAATATGAATTTACAAAAATGTATGACGCACAGTCACTTCTCTCTGTATTGCATGCGCACGGCCGATATACACGCGAGTATATATATTCGAATGAGATATTATGTATATGTATGTACGTTCTATCGTTAAGATCAAAGTAAATCAGAATGCACATACTTTTTATGTATTAGTCGGAACTGGTTATTATCCAAATGTGTGAAATATGGGTTTATTGCAAAATATTAATCCGTGTTTTCCTTGATTTTTGATATAACTGCGCTTTTAGTAAAATCCAATAATATATAATAGTAAGGGTGATCAAATTCTATGTGTTGCTCCAAGATATAATTGTATCGTTCGCACTATCTTTGTCTCCCTTTGTCTATTTTTTACTTGTAACTCTTAAGGCACTCGCTTAATGCAACTTATTCGATCAGGCTCTCGACGCGGACTGCCCCGGCATGCCGCGTCGACGACGCCGTCGCAACGTCGATGGTCTCCCCCGCTCGACGCGTTTTCTCTCTCGTACTCGTGGGTCCCATACCCTTGGCAACAGTGTTGCACCGACTAGGGGTTTCGGATTTCCCTCTCGGGAGGCTCCGAGAGGGGTGAGGATGCTGAGTAACACATTCCTTTCGTCGCGAGGAACCGATAACGTTCGTACTTTGTACGAATGTTGCGCTGGAAACTTATTAGGCTTGAAAAAATATTTGACGAATGAATCTGAGTAAAATTGGTGAAGTAAAAATGCAAATTGAAAAACTCGAAAAAATGTGTCACTCAACACCCTCCCCTGATTGAACGGTTGCCGTTCACGACAGACTTAAACTGTAAGATGACGCTATTTCTGAACCCCCCCCCCTCGTTTGACAGAAATATGTTCTAGGAGAAACTATGAAGGTTTAAAAAAATTTTGGAAGGTCTATAGAAATATATATATATATATGTATATAAAAGAAAACGCATGAAATAACTCCATGCAATACTATAAAACCTATGCATGTGTCTCAATTTCGAGAGGTAGAAGATATTTCTTTCATCGATATTTCATGTTAACTATATATATATATATATACATGTATAAGGTTTTAGAGGTTTACGGGCTAGCACCCAGCTTACACAATTTTAAATGTCCTTTTAGGCTCCGCCTAAGCATGGTATATCCACATCCATGATGCCTGATGATCTCTGCCCCCGCCTGGTGATGGCAGATCAACTCGTGATTAAAAATATATCTCCGGATTATCTCTCTTCGGCACTTAGGGTGGTTGATCGTAAGTCTCCTCCTCTCTTGAGGAGAGACGACCGGCGGGATCGTGGGCCGTGCCCCGTATCGTGCTGGGGCTCGTGTCAGGGCTTGGTCTGCGTCCCTCTTGGAGAAGTATTTTATGTAGGTTTGAATGACTCCTGTGTCCCCGATGGGATGGTTAAAGAAGTAGTCGATCGGCCCGTATGAGCCGAACAGTTTGACTACCTCGATCTCCTCTTCCCTTGGAGTGACGGCGATGGTTATACGCAGCCCGGCCTCATATTCGCTCATTTCGATTTGCCTTCTCGTGCGGCTACTTAGCAATCGGACGAACTTTTCTGCTCCCGTCTCCGGAGCTAATACCCTACGCGGGGACATCTCTGGTTCTCGCGGTGGAGGAAGGTCGTCGTCCTGCTCCTCCTCCGACGATATGTCTTCGTATGTCCACGTGCTGTACTTGTGGCATATCCTGATGCAGTCTTCAAAAGTCCTAAATTCGGCCTTCAGGATGAAGCTCCCGCGTCCCGCTTTCTGCCTCAACTCTGGCCCGTAGAAGTGCACGGCCCCATCCTTTTCTAGCATCTTTTTCAGCATGCAGGTGGACCGACAGTCCAAGTATTCAAATGCCCCAGTTGTTGGCTCCTCTGGGTTGCCTGTTATAGAGACTAACCGGATCCCAGCATCTTCTATCTCCTGGTCTGGATCCTGAACGGCTTCCGGTTCCTGTTCGTCCTCGTTATTGACGACGGGGGCGCAGACAGCTGATTGCCTTTGCCGCCACACCGCTGCCAATCTTTGGAGGGCGAGAGGCATAGTTGATTCAGCCCGGTTCTCCTGCGCGGGGCCCTCTCCTGCTGATCGGATCATTGGTAATTGGGACATCTCTGAAACAAATAGGTTAATAGTGTTTTATCTTAACATAAAAGGGGTAATAACAAGATCAGAGGAAGGGTATGTTTGGGGCGATATATATAGGTATATAGAGAAAGAAATAGGCAGAGAAAAGTTGTTACGGAAAGTCCTAATTTTTCCTTAAAAATGTTCCAGGGCCTGCTGCCGCAAACACGTAGATACATGAGTGTGCCAATTTCTAACATCTATGGCGAACCCGCATGGTTCATGAGTCCTTTCGGTTATCCTGTTGGTGATGGTGTACTGACGTCGAGCTGGGCAGCCTCGGCAGCACAAGTCGCTCGAACGAAGGGCGTGGTTGGCATCAGTATGGTGGTGATATCTGACGAATCCATGGGATAATCTGCCGAGGTGGTCCTTCTTTGCGTAGCAGTACTCTATAGTTCCAAGCTTCGCAAAATGGGAAAAGAATCGACGTTCAATCCTTCTTTCGCGTTGATTTCTTTCAGATCCTCGCATGGCCTGTCGATCCCAGGGTAACTGGCAGAATATTCGATTCTTATCAATTTTGGGGTTATCCCTTTTAGGCGGAACCTTGTGAGCTTCGGATCGTAGCTTCGAACCAGAGCTTTTGGATTCTGACACCTCCTCATTTGTACAAAACGGCACACATCGTGATTATCCCTTGGATGCTCAGATCACTATAAATCAAATTATTGGTAAAAGAGGTGGCCCGCTTATGTCGGCCGACTTCTTGAATTTGCGCCATAATGTTCTTCAGTGATTCCTTCTTGCCCCCCCCCCCCCCAGATGGTAATTGAGTTAAGGCTTCTTGCGCCAATATCGCGTCGTCCTTTGAGGAATTGGCCATTCAGGCCAAAATCAGGGTCGTATATGTATTGAGTCTTGGAGGTTCTGACCCTATTAGAAACTAGCGTCAGGTAAGGGGTGCGTTCCATACATCCCTCAGCTAGTCTCAGTATCCTTACTCCCTGCAGGTTGATGTTTTTGTAGATTTCTCCTGGACAGGATATTTGGATGCTCTCATTTTCCATGGTGGAAAACAACCAGGTGCCATCGGTTCCTAAGTAACGCCATTTCGTCACTGTTTCCGGTCTCATGACGATATTACACAATGAAAGAGATTCCTTTGTAGGATTGGTTAGCATCTCAATTTCACATTCCTTGTGTCCCCCGGAACTGTAGATGACTCCCTGGGTAGGACACAAGTATCCATAGTGAGAGTCGAGACAGTCCTTCAGTTGATGCTGATGAACCTTGAGATATGTCCTCTGGTCTTTGCTGAGAAACATACATTCATACTCAGGGACAACACAGGCGGATTCTAGGGGGTGTCCTGGAATGTGTTGAGGTATGGCGACAGGGTGCAATTTATATAAATCATAAGAGGCTCTATAGGTGAGCGATATACTTAACCGGGCCAAGACCCTTCCTGAGTGATAGATGGCGTCTATGGAGGTGATTCGAGCAATTTCTTCGGCTCGAATATGCTGAGCTGGGATTGGAAGGTCCAAATTGTCCTCTAGTTGTCGAATATCGCTTGCGATGTTCTGAATAGTGTCCCTTCTCAACAATCGTGGGTAGATTTTTCGTTCCATTAAGTTGTTTAAGATGGCTAACAACTCCCCGTTGCTATATATGAGGTGATCCATTTTTGCTTCAGTTTGTCGAGCGAAAGCGTTGAACTCCCACAAGAAGTAGTTCTTTTCGGAGTCCCTGGAGATGTTGTTCATTTTGTCTCGCAGTTGGATTTCCATCGCTTTTACTAAAGCTTGATGGGACGCCATCATGTTATAGAGCTCTTCCAGATCTGCGGCTAAGATATGTGTTTGGTCCTCGGTGAGTTCCGCAAGCTTAGTTTGGTCCTGGAAAAGTTGGTCAATGTTTTTGTTGATCAAGTCCGCGTCTTCTTCCGTGATAAGTCCGAAGAGTCCTTTGCTGATGCTCCCAATCACTCCTAAGGGGACCATCCTCCTGAACCGCATGTCCTTAAGGGGGAGTGGCACATTGGGGTCCTTGACGTTCATACCTTCTACTAGGATCCGGATTTCTTCATGTAAGCTGTGAAGCGTTCGGTACTTTACATCCATCAGCTCCTTGCTGAGAATAGTATGGCACCTATGTTGGTCAAAATAAGCTTCACACCTCTTAAGATTGGCGTCACAACTATTAGAGGGTTGATCGGTGTTGATGAAAGCCGGTATATCCAGGTATATAACGATTTTCCAATCGCTCTTCTGTACTCGGACGGATCGAGTCCGTTCGTAATAGATCCCGGGGTTGGTTCGTATGGGGGTGACACCGTAATAGGGATCCGCAGTAACCAAAGTCCCCAGTCCTAGGAAGAGGGTGGCGGCAAGCAGTAGATGTATAGTGGAGAGAGAAATAAGCGCAGAAGCGTAACACCTGAAATTCATGCAAATAAATTAATCGGAGGAGTCAGTGGGGGGGACGACTTTCAGCTTATCCGTATGTTTCCGAACTCTTTTTCCATTCGGGAGTTCGAGGACTACATTATTTCGTCCCAAAATTTCGACGATCTTCAGAGGTTTGTTGTAGAAGCTGTAAAATTTTGACGTGCGGGGCTCTTTTAAGACCCATACATAATCACCGACCCTTCCCTTCAGGCTCTTAATCTTCTGATCGTAACGTTCCTTGCTTCGGATCTTATTCGCAATTTGAGTTTCCCCTGCCATTTTCTGAAGTTTTGTAAATATACGTTGTAGGTACGTAACTTTTCGTCTTTTGGTATGCTCATGGGAAAACAAGCGAGTTTTCCAAAGACGAGTTCAAACGGGGTGAAGTTAGTCGCCGAGTGCACGCTCGTGTTGTAGGTGAACGTGGCAAAGGGTGCGAGGTTATCCCAGTCGTCATATTTCTCTGAGTAGGTTCGGACGAAGTCAATCAATGGAGCATGGCTACGCTCGAGCGATCCGTTGGTTTGAGGGTGATACCCAGAGGTTCTGAGGTGATGGATCCTAAAAATCCTCATTAGGCTGTCAAAGATCTCGGACAGGAAGCTGGTTCCTCTATTCGAGAGTATCGCCCGAGGTGCCCCGAATTTGCAGATCAGATGTTTTGCTAGAGTGTCAGCAATCGTGAGGGCCTTAATATTTGGCAGGGGTATGGCAATCAAGTACTTGGTCAAATTGCATTGAATAGTGAGTAAGTGACAGTTTCCGCGAGGAGTGGTCCTTAGTTTCCCTACGGTGTCAATCGAGATCTTATCGAAAGCTTCGACGGGAGTATCCGTAATAATCATAGGCTCGCGTGTCTTGATCCGTTCTATTTTTCGTTCCTGACAGCTTGGGCAGCGGCGTACATGATCCAACATATCGTTGCGCATCCCTGGCCAATAATAGCGTTCACGGATTTTCTGGTACGTTTGATTCATCCCTTTGTGCCCTCCGACTAGACTATCATGTAGCACTTCGAGGATCCGCGATCGTCCTTCCTTGTCTGGCAATTCCACCTTTCCGTAACACATGGCGACTTTGATTGGGGTCCCGCTGAAGATATCAACGAGGATTTCAGTGAGAAGTCCAGGGTCTAATGTGTCGGTGAAATCTCCCCTTCTCGAGATTCTGATGCTAGACAGATTTTTTTTTAGTAAAAGACCTCGTAAGTTTTTCAGGCTACGTTTGAAGCCGGAGACGTCAATAGGATCGTAGTATCTCTCCTTGATTACAAGGGAAAAGATGTTATGGTTCTTATATGGGGTGATAAATATTTGTCCTAGCTTTGCCTTTTTGGACTTAAGATTTTTGAAATCCAGCGCTCCGATGTCAGACAGTAGTCGTGAAACGGAATTACTAGTCTCACAATCCTTGGACAAAAAGTGAGCATAGTTATCTCTCTTATTCGCTATGTGCAGCAGGTTGGAGGGGATAGGCGAAACGATGCCAGCGCTCGGAGCGGCGTAAGAATCGTAACTGTGGGATATTTATGTCGTTTTAGCATTGAAAAATATATTTGAAATGGGTAATCACACTTGTTGCGTCGTTGAATGTAAAAATACTGGTCTAAATAGTAAGCTAAAATTTTATCGATTTCCAAGAATGCATAATAAATTAGTTCAAAGGCAAAAATGGATTAATGCAGTGAAGAGGAAAAAGTAAGTAACATAACCAATCTTTACTGTTTATATACTGAGATGATATCATGCTAATATATGCTATAATACATGTAACTAATGAAGTACATTTTTTATTTTTTAAGTGCTGATGGATCCTTATGGTCTCCAAAACCAAATGATTTAATATGCAGTACTCATTTTATTGGCGGTGAAAAGTCAAGTAATGAATCAAGCCCTAGTTATGCTCCGACAATACTTCCTTCTATATACAAAGCCAAAAAAGTTAATGAAGCAACAAGTATAAATAGGTATAATATACAGAAAAATTATAAATGAATTTTATTTAATATATATAGTTTTTTTTATTAATAAGAACTTTGTTTTCTAGGTTCAAACGTTTTATGAAACGAACAAGTATGAAAGGTCATATAAACAGTTTAAATGGCTTGAACACAGAATCTGTATCGACAGATATGCAAGAAGATATTGAAGAAACATGTGACATATTCGTAGATAATGAGATAAGTCAGCAAAATCAAGCTATTACTTTTATCGATCAAGGATGTCAAGTAAATACATACTGTGACCCTGATACTGAACCATCAAATACATTTATTTGTAATAGATTGATGTATATTAATGGTTTCTGTGATGCTGAAACTCAAACAGACATCATACAGTGCACTAAACTAGTAATAGTCCCTAATAGAAAGATGTTCAAAGATAAAAAGTGTGGCACGTCACTCAATTTAGTGGATCAGTCAACACAATATGATTTAAACAATGATGTACCACAAAAGAAACACTTTGAAGGCTTTGCCTCAATTGAAAATGATGAACAAATGTTAGATCTGGCTGGTGTGACATTAGATAATATGCAGTTTTTATTAAAAAGAGTACAAGATGTATCCGATAAATGCAAAATTGCAAAAGAAGATAGACTATTCATATTTTTAATTAAAATAAAAACTGGAATGACTTTCTCTGCAATAAGTGTTTTATTCAGTGTTCATAGAACAACAATTTCAAGAATTTTTTTTTCAACTTTGAGTTATTTAGCCAGTGCAACAAGGAATTTAGTCTTTTGGCCAGCAAAGGACATAGTACAAGCAACGATGCCAAATGTTTTTCATCCGCTCTACAGTAAGACACGTGTGATAATAGATTGTACAGAATTTAAAATAGAAGTACCATCGACCGTAGAAAACAGAGTCTTTTGTTATTCAAATTACAAAGAAACTTTTACTGCAAAGCTGCTTGTGGGTATAACTCCTGGAGGTTTTATAAGTTTAAAATCAAAAGTGTCAGGTGGCAGAAAAAGTGACTCCCAGATGACAATTGAATCTGGTTTGATAGATTTATTGGAGGATGGTGATGTTGTTCTTGCGGATAAAGGCTTTCCAGATATTCGAACTACTATTGATAAAAGTGGTAAGAAAATTGTGTTAGTAATGCCACCTTTTTTAGAGAAAAAAACTGCATTTTCTAAAGAAGAAACAGAAGAAACTTATAGTATTGCAAGAGTAAGAATACATGTTGAAAGAATTATGCAGCGACTGAGGACTTATCAAATTTTAAATAAGATTCCTGAATTTTTATTTAATTCCGTAGATGATATTGTACATGTCTGCTGTGTTTTAGTGAACCTCCAGCCTCCAATTATTGCAGAGCAATAAATAAGATGAAGAAAAATAAATACAATTAGATTTAAAAAAAATAAGTTTTATTTTCCATGACACATGTATATTTTTACAATGTAAGTAAATGTGTACTCATGTTAATAAATTATTAATGCAATAAAACATTTAAACTATATTACTTATTCACTTACTTTTATGAAATAAATAGCAGTTTTAAATAACTTTGGTATAATACTGTTTAATACTATTAACAGTATTGAAACGAACACAGCTTTTAAATATAAAAATAAAGCTTCATTTTACGTATTTATCTACTTAATACTTTGAAATGTTATTTTTAAAAATATAAGTTAAATTAATAATATTTTGTCCTGTAAACGAACGTTTTAGATTATTGTTATTATTAGTATCACATTTTTCTTTGTTTAGTTTAGCAGTAAGTTGAGGTAAATAATGATGAAAATAAAATAATTCACTTTGTAAAATTACTGTTTTGATAAAATCTTCTGAACGCGGGACTTGCACTAAATAACTATCATTTTCAAGAGGTGAAAAGATGAATAAATCACATGTGCTCGTACCAGAAATGTACATTTGTACTTGTACTTGAGTGTAGTATGGGTGACTCTTCTTCGAACATATATCATTTTCTAGTACTTGTAAGTAAGGAACGTTTATTTTCTTTGTTTTGTTATCTATAATAGGTTCTTGTTTACATGTATAAGGACATTTAAACTCTACGATTTTGATAACACAGCCATTCTTCATAACAACTCCATCCAGGCTAGCAGTATAACCTGTTAATTGTTCATACGCATGTTTGGCATGTAATTCATGTTGAATTCCATATTTCAGGGATGCAGTCTCAATCTTCTTTGGCGAAATGATGTCTGAAATCAGGGACTCAATGGTTTTCTTATTTCTTATTTTGATTTTGTGGACATTTATACTTGTTGATATTCTTAACTTTCTGGCATCATACCACTCCTTACATTTTGATTGCATCAAAGTTGCACAACTTAACTTCACAGCGCTTTCATCACTAATAACTATCATCTTTTCATAAAAATCTTGCACAATTGGATCAGGTGCGTAACTTCTTTGGTAAATAGGAAAATTCTTACTACGCGTAAGAAAATCAAGTACACACTTTTCACAGTCTTCTTGTTCTAAAATATCATCTACTTGATCGAGTATATTTTTCATAACAGCTGTAGCTGTACGGGTGGTTTCATCTTTTGCATATTCTGTTAAGATTGATTTCACTGGAGAATCTTTTTTCAAATCTGAAAGTAATAGTGGTATCGGGTCAACATCCAACTCTTCTTTTAGAGGATACATTTCATGAAAAGAACTTCCTTTTGAATACTTTTCTGCAGTAAATTGTCTCACTGTGGGCTTTTCCCACTCTTGCTCATGACTAGTTTTTGATAGGCTTTGTTCATTATTTATATAATAAATAAGACTAGCTATGTGTTTGCACCTGTTACTCTGATTGTACACGCAAGTACATTCTGCAAGAGTTATGGAACGAGAGGGATTGATCTATAAATAAAATAATAGTTTTAGATATATACAACATCAACAATAAAATTATCATAAAAATTAAAATGCAAAAAAAGTATAAAATTACATGTAAAGCAGTTTTATATGGTGTCGCACTAACTGCCGTTTGCCTGATTACTTTTGCCTCAATCAAGTAGCTTACTCCATTCTTTCGCAACTCTTCCACCTCTCGAACATGCCCAGATAAAACTAAATCCTTGCCTTTTTTTTCTGTCACTGGTTGAAAAAGAATGTCATGGTGAACATTTTCAAAACCAGTACGGATACAAACGTCCATATTTCACCTGAAAAATTTTCAAAATTTTAACCTCCAAATATATAATAAACCTTACATTTGTACACATATCCATTGTTGTCAGTACTTACATTTATTTTATATGAATATTAATATAAATATCTACTCCCCAGTGAATATCATACGATGCTCTATTTGTTTATACACTTGAATTAAAATATTCGTTACATTTTTCCATAAGCCGCTGTATTACAATATCCCACAAAATCTACTTCTTAACACACCTGTCAGAGGGCGGGATCTCCGTGCTCACAGCGAATAGGTGAGACATTGCCGCGAGATGATAACATTATTCTTCAGGGGTAATGGTCGCTCCTTTTCCGATCCATCTTTAGGCTCCGAGGATGACGACACTGTCTCCTGACAGTGGTCCGGATCCACATATTGGTTCAGAGGTTGATGTTGCCCGAGCATAGACATGAATAGTCCTAAGGTGTCAACAGGGTCACTGGCTTGGAAACTTCTGATTCCTCCCGGATATTATCCAGCCTCGGGAAATGCGGGATGGATTTGGGGCCGCCAGGTGGGTATGGAGTGCTCCTCGCATCTGGGAGTCCCGTTTTGATATAAGGACTGACAGTTATGGCACGCTGGGGTGGAACATTGACCACAGAGGCGTCACACTGAGTATTAGGCTCCTCCCCACCGGTTGATCTTTCTGCTTCACTTGGTGCTCCTGATGATTCAGATCCGGTCACGGTCGCAGTGCGTTCCACGAGTTCCTTTATCCTTTGGACAAGTGTGTTATCGTCGAGATGCTCCTCATCATACGGATCTAACTGATCAAGGGCCTCGCAAATGGTTTTATCGACCACATTTCCTTCTGATAGGTGAGAGGGGAGTTCGAGAGGAAGTGCCTCCTCGTCCTCTACTTCTGTCCTTGTCTTTTCCATAAGAATTCGGAGGCTCTCTTCGAATTTCCGGGCAGATTCCGCGACTTCCTCTTGACTCAAGGTAACTTGACCTGAGAGTGCGTCTCCTTCCGTTTCGTACTGAGTCGTCTGTTTGCTCTTTTAATCCTTCTCCTATTTCGTCATCAAGCCGAAGTCCACTTCTTCGAGGATCATAGATTGGCGGTGCACTTGCCTCGTTTGATTCTTCCATGTCTGAAGAGGACAATTGAAGAAGTGCGGCTGAATTGAGGTAGGATAGAAACATCGATCGATGGGCGATTAGTATCCTTTGGGCTGATCACCGGTCCTTTTGGGGTCGAAGAGAGGGGTAGATTACCTGAGGATTTATTTCTCGTCTCTTCTTTTTCAACCTTGTCTGCTGAATTGAGTCTTTTCTTCAGTCGGGCGCGTTGAGCTACCGTACTATGATCCAACAAGGGCGCGGTTTTCTTCGTAACGGCTCCCAGGGGTCTTCCTCTGCCTCGGTTGGGTCCAAAGATCGCTCGTGTCCGAGACGGCGGTGCCTGAGCTCCTGAAGGTCCGGTTGGCCACTCCCTATGTTGGGGTTTTGGTTCTTTTGTAATAGTAGGTTTTCCCATATCCTTTTGATCTTTCAGGACCATGATTTTTAGTTGTGGAAGATTTTTATTGATCTCATCTTCACCAGGTTGATCTGCAGGGTTTCTGGACAGTGCGTCGGCGTTACAATTCAATTTCCCGGGTTTGTACTTGAATGTATACTCGTACCCAGTGAATTTAAACATCCACCGCATAAGTCTCTGCCCCGGATCCTTCCTGCTATGCATCCAGTTAAGGGGCTCATGATCTGCTATTAAAGAGAATTTGCGCCCCAGTAGGTAGGACCTGAACTGGTTAAGAGCACATAAGACGGCCAAACATTCCTTTTCCGTTGTACTATAGTTACGCTCGGCCTTGTTCAAAGTCCTCGATAAATAGTTTATGGGATGATCAAAGTTGTCCTTCTCTTGACTCAATACGGCTCCAATAGCTCCATCAGAGGCATCGGTGGTCAAAGTGAAGGGTTTGTTAAAGTCCGGAAATATTAAGATCGGGTCATTACATAGTTTGTCCTTTAAGACTTCAAAGGCTTCTTCTTGAGCCGGGCCCCACAGGAAGTCCTTGTCCTTTTTCTGGAGTTCGTACAGTGGCTTGGCAATCTTGGAATAGTCTTTGATAAATCGACGATAATAGCCTGTGAGTCCTGTGAATTCTCGCACATTCCTCACAGTCGATCGAAAAAGTTCCTCACACGGCGATCGTGTTCTTCAAGAGTTATGGCGTGGATAATTACGTCATCCATGTAAACCAACAAATCTTTACAGTTGATCCCACACTTAATCTGATCCATTAACCTTTGGAAGGTGGCAGGGGCGTTCTTAAGTCCCATCGGCATACGATTGAATTCGTAGTGTCCTCCAGGGGTGGAAAATGCGGTTTTCCATTTGTCCTCTGGAGCCATTTTGATTTGATGGAATCCAGATGCTAAATCGAACACCGAAAAGTACACAGCGTTTCCTAACTGATCTAAGAGATCAGCTACATTCGGAAGGGGGTACGCGTCTCCTACGGTATGCTGGTTCAATTCTTGAAAGTCCACAACCATCCGCCATCTAGGTTTTCCTTGTGGGTCCGGTCTTTTAGGGACGATCCATATGGGAGAGCTGCTGGGGCTACTAGAGGGTTCGATAATCCCTTCTTTGAGTTTCTTCTCTATATCCTTTTGGATGAATTCCTTGTGAGATACAGGATGTCGGTACTGCTTTGCATTCACGGATTTGTTGGTATCCGTAGGGATAAAATGTTCCACGGCATCTGTGCATGGCAAGGGGTCTCCAGGCAAAAGGAAGACATGGGTATAATCTCCAATCAGTTTCCAATCCATTGGAATGATATTTTTGAGCTCTTGTGTCCTCTTATAGCTTTCGAAGATAGGGTTGTTGGCAGATACCTCGATATCATCTTCCAATCCTGGTTCAAAGCCCATGGCTGCGTATTCGAAAGGGATGATTTCTCCGGGCTTCACTTCAATGACGACATCGTCTTCACGGGTATTTATAGCCATCACGTGACAACAGTCGTTTTCTACTTTTACGATCCCTTCTCCCACGTATACGTCGTCGTAGCCAACGTCTAGAAGAGGTAGATATCCTTCCTTGAGGTCCGTACTAATGACGTTAATCTTGAGCACCTTGCACGACCTGCGGGGAATAGTGTACCGAATCGGAGCGGGCTTGGGGGGCGATTCATTCTTGAATCCTTGTTGGTTTTGGGTATCCGTCACTTCAGTCGCTGGAATGATCGAGTCCATTTCAACGCTCCTCGCCTCCTCTCTGATAACAGTGTCGCACATATTTATAGGCTTAGGGGGAACCGGGAGATCGATGAACGGAATCGGGTGCATAACGTCGCTACCGAGCATTAAAGTGTTATAA